>OZ012741.1:605281757-605399257 GCA_963859935.3 Lathyrus sativus | reverse complement strand
TAACACAATGCATAACAAGCGTATCGATCCTACGGATCCACATCCATCTCACAACATACAAACACAACGCATAATAAGCGTATCGTTCCTACGGATCCACTCATCACCACACATTACACATAGTGCATACATATCACATACACATCCTTACACATCCACACACATCCATACTTATCTAGACTTAACACATAATCCACCGATTATGTCAAATGTGATAAACGCCGGCCACACAGCCCTACAACCCTCAACACACTCTCAGCACCCAGCTATCATCACAACACATCAATCTGATCGCACTCAGCACCCTTATATTACCACATACATGTATCTTAACATACACTGACGCAATCTCTCGAATTAAGTGAATATCAAGGAGTTCACATCCTGCACTACACAACATACAGGTGTTATAACATACCCCAATCCACATATCATGATCCCACGAGTACCACAGTCCTCACGTCCCGACGCCACACATACACTCACCTCAGCTCTCCAGCAAGCTCCTCATCATACATGACCAACAAGGGTCCAAAACCACAAGGAAACAACCTAAAATAGCAGCAAAAACACAAGCTGCTGTCGGGCTCGCTGGCGCGTTCGCCCGACGAAGCCCTGCAGTGAAGGCTCGCTGCCATTCGCCTGGCGAAACCTTTGGCGAAGCCAGACAGAAGCTTCTGTCAGCACTCGCTGGCTAGTTCTTCCGGCGAAGCCTGGCGAAGGCTCGCCCCTTATTCGCCCAGCGAATACCTGCGTACTCAGAAAAATTCTGCGCACCAGAAACACCATCCACTCCCGATTCCACCTGATTAAATCGAAACCCACAACCAACCACATACTGCAACTCAGTTACGGGGTCTATTCTCGACTCTATCCAACAGTTCCTCAACTCTGTTCTCAAAACCAGCTTCCGGCTCAACTTCGAAATTACCCGGAAGCTCCCAATTCACTCAATCATCATTCTACAACACATGCATACGAAATTAACATAATCTAACACAATAATCTCAGCAACAACAACATGCAATATCATCAATTCACCATCAATCATCATCAACATGCAATATATTCATACATGGGGTTAGGGATTCCCCTTTTACCATCATTCATGTAAATACCAATTAACCGATATATCCCCCTATCTCAAATTCGATGCTGATGTTGATGAAGCTTCTCCATCCACACGAATTGATAATCTTGATGATCTCCTGGACAAGCTTCAACTCTTGCTTCAGCCTTCCTCCATCGTGTTCTTCGCTTGTTTTCCTGTGCATGTGTTCCTCTAATTTTCCAAAATGCTAATGTCACCCCTCATCCCAAATAATTCCCTTTTAATCCAAATAACTCATATTCTCCTAATTCTTTTAATTCCATAATTCCAATAATAATATTCTCCACATTTTCTTAATTCCATAAATAATAATCTTATTCCTTTTAATTTCCAAAAATCCAATAATTACATTTTACTCATATATATTAATATTAGTAATAATAATAATAATTAATATCAATATTAACATTACTACTAATTATCACATTTTATCACTATATATTAACATTATGATTTCTTTTTATCCTCAAATAATCCCACACAACCACATCCGCGAATAAAAATAATACTGAACTAAAAATAATTAAAATGAGTGTTACAACTCTCCCCCACTTTAATTATTTTCGTCCCCGAAAATACCTGATGGGAACATCTCTGGATACGCTTCCCGCATCCTGCTTCCCAATTCCCAGGTCACACTGCCTCTTGCAGCACCTCTCCAAGCCACTCCCACCAAAGGTTCCTATTTCCCCCAGAGTTGCTCCTTGTTCGGCAATTTGAACTAGCAATGCCTCAACCATCAAATTATTTCTCACTTGCCCAGCATCCATCTGATTCAATATACTCCCTCAACGAAAACACACGAAACACATCATGCCATCCATAAGCGTTAGCGGCAAAGTAGTCTAATATGCTACTTTCCCCCCGCTTCCGCTGCGCCACTCTGATACCGACAAACCAACATAGAGCGTGCTTCCGAGACTCCAAAGCTCGGCCAACACCATCTACCATCATAACTCTCAAAACACATATTTTCTTGGATCCTCTTAATTTCCTCATCTGTCTCATGCACAATTCTCAGATCTGAGCATAACACTCTCGCTCGATTCATTCAAACTCAAGTGAGTCCTACACTTCCTATCTCACAAGGCCCCATACAGCGCTATTCTGATACTAGAATGGTAACTAATACTGTAGGCGACTCAACCGGTGGTAATTAACCATCCCACGATCCACCTTGATCCAACACACAAGCTTTGTCCAAATTCTTAATATAACCCTCCAATTTCCATCCGACACAATATTCGCCAGTACCTCATATAACTTCACCACTTCCTCGATATGCATCTCGTAAATTCTCAACATAGAATAGTCAATCCACTTACAATAATCCAAATTAAAATTATGTCTTTCCAACTCTTTGTAAATCTCAACACCCAAATTCACGAAAATACCACCCAATTTCCTCTCCGGAATATTCAACAGCCGCGTCAAACTTAACGGTCTCTGACGTTCAATCTTTGACTCTCGACAATCCCATCTAGTATATTTAACCTTCACCATACCTCTCTTCACCTATGGTCACCAAACAATTTACTCAAATTCGGTTACTTCTTCATAGGACTGGGATGGGTACTCCATCTACCTCAATGTATTTCTTCGAGAGTACTCCTACTCCACTCAACATCTGAAACACAAACTCTACCATAACACATTGTGGTTCTATCTCCACAAGTCCGAAAATCAACTCTTCGACTCTGGTTCATCAAATTCAACTAATCCACTTACTCAGTCTAGATTTCTGACTTTCTCGATTCTCTTCAAGGATACAACTAGTCCATTCTAACAATAAAAGCTTGACTCCATAAGAAGTCTCTTCACCCACCAAACTCATATTACAAAATTGCTCAATCAGTTCTATCTCTTTTCACCATCAATATTGGTATATGCAAATAGTTCCAACTTACATCATTAGCTACCACGTTCACTTTACCCAAATGGTAATTCAACTCAAAGCCGTAATTCTTCAGAAGTCCCAATTATTTCTTCTCCCTCATATTCAACCCTTCCAACTCGAACAAACACTATAAGCTCTTAGGATCACCAAGTATTTCAAATCTCAGCCAAAATGATTGAAGCCTCCAACTCCGGCACAACCACAACCGCAACCAACTCTAAATCACCGGTCGGATGATTCTTCTCATGTACTTCAATGTGCCTTTAACATATCTCCCAATCATATCAATAAATCATCACAAAACACAACAAGTATTCCTGTTGGGCTCGACAAAAATCATCACACAAGCTGCTGACAGCTCTCCCAAAACTCTTTGAACTCTCCTCAAGGGGCATATAACTGCTTATTCTCCAACAATGATAACTTAAATTCTCGATATTTAACATGATCCTCTATATTCTTCGAATGTACTAAAACATCACCGGTTAACACATCCATTGCTTCACTCAAATAAGTAAGGAAAATCCCATGCCAAACGAACAAACAAGTCATGAGTTTTGGCGAAAACACGGACCGTACCTTCCGCACTCACTACCAAATCCAACCATGTATCATCAATAAAACTCAACCCCATGTCATTACTTCACCATCACATAGAGCATTGCAATAGCTTTCCAACGCTTCGAACCGTGCGTCATTCCGAGTTACGGTTCTCCTGTTACGACAAAAATACCAGAACAACATTTTCTGCCCAGGCCCCCTTTGCTAGGCGAACACCGTAGCGAGCGTGGAGTCGTTCGCTAGCATGCTCGCTAGGCGAAGGACCTGGCGAACATGACAGTCCGAAATCCTATTTTTGACCGTTTCCTGACTTCCGAGTGTCCGGTTTCGATTCCGTAAAAAGCTGCGATCTCGCAATTCAACGTACAATAACAATTTCATACCTAGGAGGCCATCCAACACACTTTCAATCTTTAAATATTTTGAAACCCAATTACTCCCAATCTCAAAAGTAGACCTTAAAGTCTCCCAATGTGATACAACTTCGATCTTCGACATATCAACCACAATAACTTTACTTGAGATCACGTGACCACATAACTCACATCCTCCAACCAATTGGTCCATCAAATTATTAACTCTTGGAAGCGAACATTTATCCTTGATAGTCACCTTGATCCCTTATCCATAGTTCATCCAAAGTTTCACAAAACCTCATATCTCTCTAACCGAAAAAATTGGTGCACCCTACGGTAACACACTCAAACAAAAGGACCTCTCTTCCAGCAGGTCTTCAGGTTGATTCTTCAATTTCTCCAATCCCAACGCAGACACACAATATGAAGTCACTAATATCAGACTAGTCCCAAGAACGAAGTTATTATGCAAGCTTCACTTCACATTCCGGTGGTAAATCACTTACCTCTTCAGGAAATCTCCGGACAATCACCATTAATTGACAAACCCCAATTGGCTCACTTTCCTTAGCATTCAAAATTTCCGTTAACATAAACACCTCAACACGTCTTACGTCGACTCCTCAAAATAATCCCTTAAGCACTTAGCTTAACTCAAGATAATTCCCTGATCACGCTACCTAAGCTTGCAAGACACGCCCATTCCTTCCAACACAATCCCAACTGCTATCAACAAGAGATTAAGGGTGATCAGTTCCTCAATTTGTCAATAGACAGCCGAGAATCATGATGGGGTATGAACCATCTTTACCAAACTTATAGGAACGTTCAACCATACACCGAGCTACAATTTCACACGTGCAGCACCCCGGGAGGAGCACAAGGTCCTCCCTCACTCAAATCTTCCACTTCTACCAACAAAGCTAGACAACGACATGTACCGACAGTGTTTCTCACACATGCCGCATACAGGGGATTAAACTACAACATAAGACAACTTGGTCGGATGGACCGACTTGCTCTGATACCAACTTGTAACACCCCGTTTCCCAAAATAAAATAAAACAATTAAATAAGCACACATCAGAGTATCTCCCACAACGGAATGTCACAATTCACACTAAAATTCCACAAAACATTTTTTTCCAAATTAACTTCTAAATAAAACTGCAGCGGAAAATATATATATAGTCTGTCATAAATCACAAAACATCATATATATATATATATATATATATATATATATATATATATATATATATATATATATATATATATATATATATATATATATATATATATATATATATATATATATATATATATATATATATATATATATATATATATATATATATATATATATATATATATATATATATATATATATATATATATATATATATATATATATATATATATATATATATATATATATATATATATATATATATATATATATATATATATATATATATATATATATTATCCATATCCATCATCCTTGTCATATATACAATAACGACCATCTGCCTCAAAATACATAACATCCTCACCGATCAACATCAAACATCTCACAAAATATCAGATACGCCACGGGGGCACACATATAAAAAATACACAATAATACTCCCAAAAACGCCCTGGTGTTACGTATCAGAGCAATCCTACGGAGACACCACAACCCAACTAGCTAACACCTGGATTGTCTGTACTTCCGAAGAAGCACAGACCACAACAACAACAAAGGGGTGAGAATCACGATCAAATAATAACGGTATAATGGTACATGAAATAAAAGGCAGAAAATCATATAAATCATTATTTCATATACAACATATCTGGACCTACTGTCCCGTGCCAACACATTATGCATGCCACAAATGCAACACATGCACTCGACTCAACAATCATACGGTACCAACTCAACTCAGGATAGATCGCATACACTCCACCGAGCAACGATCTATCCCTACCACGCTCCTCCTAAGCCCATATAATCCAATCATCAACGTCCCCCACTTGGGACACGGGTGGTCGCATACACTCCATCCGAGCAACAATCCAAATCCCGTCCACGCTCCCCACTGGAGCACGCCAGTGAATCATACAATGCGTCCACGCTCCCCACTTGGAGCACGTGTGTGTATCACACAACACGTCCACGCTCCCCACTTGGAGCACGTGAGTACATCAAAACCTCACGTCCACACGCTCCCCATTTGGAGCACGTGAGCCACACAGGTCTCACGTCCACGCTCCCCATTTGGAGCACGTGAGCCACACAAGTCTCACGTCCACGCTCCCCATTTGGAGCACGTGAGCCACACAGATCTCACGTCCACACGCTATGCAAGACACTATGCATAAACACACAGCACACACAGTGCACACGACCCCACTGGTTCATCGCATCATAATATACATACATACACAAGCACACAAAGTGCACCGATCCTACCTATCAACTCACCACACAACATACCACCCATCATGCACCTAAGGCATATCGGTCCTACTGACCCAATCATCACAACAACACATAAACACGACGCATATAAAGCGTATCGACCCTACGGATCCTCTCATCACAACATATCACCACAACGCACTCAAGGCGTGTCGATCCCACCGATCCACATCCCTCACACAACATACTAACACAATGCATAACAAGCGTATTGATCCTACGGATCCACATCCATCTCACAACATACAAACACAACGCATAACAAGCGTATCGATCCTACGGATCCACTCATCACCACACATAGCACATAGTGCATACATATCACACACACATCCTTACACATCCACACACATCCATACTTATCTAGACTTAACACATAATCCACCGATTATGTCAAATGCGATAAACGCCGGTCACACAACCCTACAACCCTCAACACACTCTCAGCACCCAGCTATCATCACAACACATCAATCTGATCGCACTCAGCACCCTTATATTACCACATACATGTATCTTAACATACACTGACACAATCTCTCGAATCAAGTGAATATCAAGGAGTTCACATCCTGCACTACACAACATACAAGTGTTATAACATACCCCAATCCACATATCATGATCCCACGAGTACCACAGTCGTCACGTCCCGACGCCACACATACACTCACCTCAGCTCTCCAGCAAGCTCCCCATCATACATGACCAACAAGGGTCCAAAACCACAAGGAAACAACCAAAAACAGCAGCAAAAACACAAGCTGCTGTCGGGCTCGCTGGCGCGTTCGCCCGGCGAAGCCCTGCAGCGAAGGCTCGCTGCCATTCGCCTGGCGAAACCTTTGGCGAAGCCAGACAGAAGCTTCTGCCAGCACTCGCTGGCTAGTTCGCCCGACGAAGCCTGGCGAAGGCTCGCCCCTCATTCGCCCAGCGAATACCTGCGTACTCAGAAAAATTTTGCGCACCAGAAACACCATCCACTCCCGATTTCGCCCGATTAAATCGAAACCCACAACCAACCACATACTGCAACTCAGTTACAGGGTCTATTCCCGACTCTATCCGACAATTCCTCAACTCTGTTCTCAAAACCAACTTCCGGCTCAACTTTGAAATTACCCAGAAGCTCTCAATTCACTCAATCATCATTCTACATCACATGCATACGAAATTAACATAATCTAACACAATAATCTCAGCAACAACAACATGCAATAACATCAATTCATCATCAATCATTATCAACATGCAATATATTCATACATGGGGTTAGGGATTCCCCTTCTACCATCATTCATGTAAATACCAATTAACCGATATATCCCCCCACCTCAAATTCGATGCTGATGTTGATGAAGCTTCTCCATCCACACGAATTGATAATCTTGATGATCTCCTGGCCAAGCTTCAACTCTTGCTTCAGCCTTCCTCCATCGTGTTCTTCGCTTGTTTTCCTGTGCATGTGTTCCTCTAATTTTCCAAAATGCCAATGTCACCCCTCATCCCAAATAATTCCCTTTTAATCCAAATAGCTCATATTCTCCTAATTCTTTTAATTCCATAATTCCAATAATAATATTCTCCACATTTTCTTAATTCCATAAATAATAATCTTATTCCTTTTAATTTCCAAAAATCCAATAATTACATTTTACTCATATATATATATTAATATTAGTAATAATAATAATAATTAATAGCAATATTAACATTACTACTAATTATCACATTTTATCACTATATATTAACATTATGATTTCTTTTGATCCTCAAATAATCCCACACAACCACATCCGCGAATAAAAATAATACTGAACTAAAAATAATTAAAATGGGTGTTACAATACACATTCAACCTTTTTATCTTTCCTGCCTCTGGCTTGAACGCTCTAAAAGAAACAAAGATAAAGAAGCATTCAATAGAGGAAGAATACTCACACACACACACACACACACACACACACACAACACACACACACACACACACACACACACACACACACACACACACACACACACACACACACACACATATAATGAATTAAATTCATTATAAATAAATAATGAAATGTAGATAAACCTTCAATGACGACTCCAACATGGATGAACGGTGTCCAAGGTCTTTGGCTATTGTTCTTTCCCATGGCACCGGGCAGAGTGCATTTCCCTTCTTTAAGGCGTCTTCTTTGGTTGGAAAAAGTGTTGAGGGTACTCCACTTTGTAATTGCTTGCTGCCATATAGTCGGATGGTCGGCTCCTCTGGGGATGTAGCTTGATGGTGATCATTGAAATTTTAGGCTCGTCAAATTTCTTTGTTCAATGCTTCGACGAAGTGCTTCTTGATCAATAGAGCCGAAACCTTTCAGCATCTTCCTACTCCGAAGTGGATATCTACCTAAAGCAGCTTACAAGTGGCTGATGGACTGTCTATGGGGGATCTAGTATGATGATTGGCTTCCACTGAACCCAATGTGACAGTCAAATGCAAACGACATCCCTTGGGAGGCCTGTCACCTTGCCCAATGTAGAAGGGGGATGGATAACCCCCCTCACCTAGTCTTTCCTTTGGAACAGTGAAGTCGGTCGGGAGTTTGAGATTATGGTCAACCGATCTCCTTGCGACCATAATCTAGGGCGCCTTCTCTCTAATTGCATGGTTGGCCATTTTCATTTGCTTTTGTTAGCCTGACTCTGAGGATTCAATAGTCTGCTTATCTGAGCTTGGCAATGCTAAACAAAAGTGTTGCTAATGAGCATCATCATCTAGACCCCAACCCTGGTGGAATTGCTGCATTCATTTGGTGATTGATATTTGATCCTGGAGGCTGCTATCCCTTAAGGAGTTCCCTTATGTCGGTCTTTCTGGGAAAGACTATACCAAATGATAAGGGAAACACCGGTTTTGACTAGGAGTAGGCCCATAAACCGACCAGATATTCTTTGGTACCCATTAAAGGTGCCTCAGAACTTGATTTGTGCCCGATGTTAACTATGAACTTATAGTATCGTCTAGGTCGCCATGATAAGTACCACAGGAGAGATCATAAGCATGGGCAACGTTAGATCAGAAGATGGACTTCAAAATCCCGACGCGACCTTCATGGACATCGCCTTTGCACTGTGAAGCAACCCTAGATCTGAATCTCACATCTTCTTTTTGCCACTTTGCAGAATTTTCGAGAAAATCAAAATTTTAAATTTCAGAGAATAGAGGTTGAAAAGATGATAAATCGAATCGACTGCTATATATTTCTGTATTCACTTTTGAGTGCTTCTCGATTATGAGATCTTAGGAGGTTGTGAACAATTGAGTTAGAAGGTGAAGGCGAAGGCGATTTCGTTGAAAGTGTATGAATCAGAGGTCGATTGGGAGTCAATAAAAGACGAGACAAGTGACTGAAACGAACTGTCTATTTCAAATAATTTACTTACATTTCATTTATCAACTTCATAATACTCGTACTAAACTCTTACTAATTTTCATCTGAACCATATTTTCAAGCATGAATCCTCTTTGCATTTTATAGGTATCGTTGAGTGGGAGTATGTTTATTACTACATTGAAGATTTGTCACATGCGTGCTCAATTATCTCAGTCAAGGAGAATCTGGAGACTGAATCGTACAAAGTTGTTTTTGACGTCATTCTGGTATATGATATTTGTTTCCTTCCATACGGCGAGCACCGTCAAACACGCCCTTTGTATTTGTTTGGATTCTAAAGGGCGTGAAAGAAATCAATTTTTGAAGGATCTGAATTTTAGATTTCGAACTTATTTTTGCTTGCATTAGGTGTGTTTGTGATGAAGAGATTTTTTGTTTTATGGTGTGTCCTGATTTCAAACTTGTAATGATTGAAGGGTGTATTTTTAAGTTTACATATGGTATGAGAGAATTCATAAGGGTGAAATGAGAAACCTCTCTTATGTTTGATACTTTATTAGCATTTTCTACGCTAAATGTTTGTTAAATATTAAAGACATATTAAACCTATTACTTGGTTTACCATGAATCCAGGGTGTATTTTTAAGTTTACATATGGTATGAGAGAATTCATAAGGGTGAAATGAGAAACCTCTCTTGTGTTTGATACTTTATTAGCATTTTCTACACTAAATGTTTGTTAAATATTAAAGACATATTAAACCTATTACTTGGTTTACCATGAATCCATAATTAAAAAAAAAACTTAAAACTAATATATTTATTCTCTAAACTCTATTTTTTTTACAAGAGTCTAAATTCTAAATCTAAATCTTATCATTTCAAAAGAAGTGCATTTACTCTTTCTTAACTTGTAATGATGTTGATCAAAAGACAACCGATTGTCTTCGAAACATGCCAAGATTGCATAAAATTAACAATGTGAAAAGATTATGATTGTGCAATAATCTTACTTTTTACACAATTCTACTTAAGACATGGATCATTGAAAATGTATGGAATTGTAAAATCTTATAATCTTGAGATCTAGATCAAGATTTTAACAACCATGATTTGAACAAATCACATCATCTAATTTAAAATTAGGGCTGAATGAAAAAATAAAATATTACATTACAAGGATGATATTGAAATAAAAGTTTCATAAAAGAGGAAAATAGTACTCGTCCAAATGAAAGGGAAAAAAATATTTAACCCCAAAAAAAATCAAATATTTTATAGTAGTATGTATTCTAACAAATTTCATATTTGGATATCTCTTAGCAAAACTCTTCAAATCTAATCTCTACTAAAAGGCCATGACTGCAAAGAGTCCTGGTTGCTTGAATTAAAAGCTGGATGTGGTTATCTTTAGGCTTACTGTACTCTAAACAATTTATGTAATGAAGCCATCCCAGGATACATTATTGCCTAATTTGAGGACCGAAGGGAGCTAGTGCAATACAAAATATATGTCTAAATCAATTGTGAATTTGTTAAATTTACTTGTTAAAGTTCTAAAGTGCAGTTTTAATCAAAATTACAATAGCTCACAGTGATACTATCAATTTTACAACGAATTCAAACATGTATTAGTGTTGGTCATATGCCAAATGTGAAATTCAGAACTCAATAAGAATAAGTGAAGATGGTTGTTGAATCAAAAACCATGGTTCTGCCTTTTATAAAAAAATGTTGTTATTCTAAAATGTATGCACAGCACTGGTAATCTAGCCATCAACTGACCATTAAATGTCACATAATATTTGTTAGCAGCACACCCAACTACGATGGTATATATTTACCAGGGGTGACATTATTCAAATAATAGAAAAAAAAATGGTTTTGAGAGTAATTTCCACAGTGAGGAGGAGTCTTTTTGCTAGTCATGGGATACTTCCCCTAGCAAAGTGCCGCGAATACTGGTAGTCTTCTTTTAGTAGTCGGCTGATTAAGAATACCAAAAATATGTGCATCAACTTCCTCCTTAGAGGGAACTCTATCTGAACAATTTGGGAGGAAACACTCAATGCCATCATCCAGAGGTGACCAGTCACTGATGGTGTTGGAATTGGTGTGCATGCGATGATGTTCAGGCGAAGGTGGTTGTGATATCATGGGTATTGTGACTACACGTTCAGGTTCAGCTACTTCATGATGTTCTTGAACAATGTGTGTATTCGGGTCATATATGTACGGTCCTTGTCTAATAGAAATTTTGCCCATCTGTGCCTACACAACCAAAGTAAAAATATTAAACCGCTGATTAGGTGTTATTAATGATAAAGGGCATAGTGATGTATATATAATTTGATTGCATACCTCAGATTTATTCTTCATGGAGAAACGACCTGGATGAAGCTCTTCTCTGACGTGAGCAAACTGCAAAACAGTGATAGCAGCGGTCAAAGATTTGAGTCTAATAGCTCCAAGATTCTTAATCAAACTAGCTAGGCAAGCCTTCAATCCCAAATATCACGATACGGTTAACCAATATGTATCCAAGAACAATAAAGATTCAAACACTCTTTTGTGAAAAATTGGAAAACCCCACTACACATAAAAATTCTAGATGTTAAAGTATATAAAATTGAGAGATAAAGGTGTGCCTTTTTCAAGAAAGAACCAAACCGATATGAAAATTCTCTTTCAATAAGAGGAAGCAAACCCTATAAGGATACTTGCAACCGTTACAATTTATTTTATTTAAGCTATAATTAGGTTAGATAATATCTTTCATTCATTTAGATTTATTTTATGTGTTTTAAATTTAATTGATTCGAAATTAAAATTATCTTATTAAATTTGATGTAAGATTTAGTTCAAATTGATAATGATTTTATATATTTAAGTGTATTTGGTCAAGATTTTTGAGTTAATGGGATACCATTTAGTTTATTTTCTGTTGACCATTAAACACCTAACATATATTGGACTCCTATATCTTATTTCTGAATAATCAGATTTGTAAATAAAATATGAGAGAGGATTTCCTAATTTCTTTGAGAATGTAGATTTGTTTGTAATGCTCAAATCTGACATATCAACCAAGATGCCAACACCAGCAGGTCATACCGAGGTTATCGCTGTACGAAAAGTAATGGGTCGCGGACGTTCATAGCATTCATTCTATGATATGATGAAACAACCACCTTGATTTAGGATGAAACGGTCGGCTTGCTTCTGTGAAAGCAATTCGATTTGGGAAAGTTTCATCGACTGATTTTAAGCCATCCTAAAGTCGAATAACCTAAACCTGGAATCACTACCAACAGGCAAAGTCCCTATCTGGCCCAATTGAACAAGAAACTTCTCAACTGTACATACCTGATTATCGCGATAGCGTTGAGGGATCTTTGCAATTTTAAAGAGACTGATCTTAGTGTATTCTCTCTTACACCGCAGCATTTTCGCTCACCTACCTTCAAATGGTGTTGGCCGATTTCTTTATAGCGTGCGTTTGTCTTTTGCGTCTAATTCATCCACGTGTAAGTTACACACTTATGAGGCATCCAGTTGTAAGACTAAATTTCTCTATTTTATATCATAACGCATGTTCTATCGGACACAGAAAAAGATGCTCTAATGATTTGTCTAGATTCGCAATGCACAAAAGTTACTCGCATCCAATGTTTTCTTAACGCAATTTTCATTAAGCAACAAATACTAACTTCAAGTAAATAACGTTTTAGCTGGATATCCCACCGCAATTCAAACAAATGCTAAATCTAAATCAATCAGCTAGGACACTGTTGGAACTTTTGGTAAAGGTAGACATAAATGAACTGATATTTAGTCTTAAAGGTTGCATATCAAACAAACCCTTGTTTCCAAGTTGTGTTTGGGTCTTTTGGGATCTTTAAAAGTTAATGCAGGATCACATTTTCATTAATGGAAATAACAATGCCAACAAACTCATACCTTAATTAGAAAAATCCTTTTTTTATCCAATTTAGATAAATAAAATTCTTAAAGAGGATTAAATTTACTTTTCTAAAGTCTATTATTTATTTATTGCATCAAAAAGCCAAAACAAGAATAGTTAAATTCGTAATAGTTATGGCGCTAACAAACCTGGCATTTGGAATTGAAGCGGCAGTTTCCAGATTCTTCCCACGCTCTGCAAATGTCCGTCTTGAACAAACTCTTGGTGGACGAAGAAGAGGAAGAAGAGCCCCTACTGGAAGAAGACGATGATGACCTTCCGCCCTTTCCTCCGAACATTGGCCTCACCTGAATATCATCCATCACAATAACTTCCTCCTCCACCTTCACTGGAGTTCGGTACATCGGAGGCGACTTCTGCGGCGGCTTCAATTCGAAGTTCTCGATTGAAGAAAGCGGGGAGAGAGACAATCTGCCGCGAGAACCAAAGCTACTGTTCGCGGACCTATACTTGCTGGAGCCGAAAAGCGGAGAATTGAAGGCCTCACCGGATTTAGATGAAATCGGAGATCCGGCGTAGAAGTATTGCGCGAGCGGCGAGCCAGCGTCGAATTTCTCGGTGTAGTGTTGAAAACCTGGACTCATCGTCGCTGATTGGAGATAGCGTCCTCTCTTTTCATCTAACTCGATCTGCAACGGCGAAAAGTTCTCGTTCAAAGTCCTCAGCTTCGAGACCTTCATCTTGCCGTTGCTCATCGCGTTCTCCATAACCTATTCCTGCATTTCAAAGACGAAGCTGTTAAGCCGAAACCTTTTCCGCTCGAATCACGATTGGGATAAATTATTATAACGCGATTTTCTTTGAACGAAAATTGAACTCTCGTTTCGTTTATCATCAAATTAAAGTATTGATTTCAATTCGGAATTTCAATCAATTTAACCTAAAAGTGAAGTGGTTGAATCATTAGAACGAAATTGCAGAGAACAAAAACTATCAAGTAAAAGAAAATCGTAGAAGAAAAATAGAAATCAAAATAGAGAAGGTTGAAGATCGATGGAGGTGAGAGAAACAGAGCTACGTTACAAGCACGAAAATGGCGGTGCTTCATTGCAATTTCAGTGCCTGTAGGTTAGTGCGGAGAAGAAGAAGAAATGGAGAGAGACGAAATAAGAAGAAATCTCTAATTTATAGTTTGCGGAACACGATAGCAAAGGAAGCAGGTTTTAGTTCACCGCATATTTTTAAAGCAAAATAGAAACTACATATTTAAGATACAGTGATTTAATTGCAGCATACACAGATTTATGAGATTGTTTGTTGCAGTGAATTTATGTGCTTATTGCTTAAGATTGCCACGTTACAATATTTAAGAATGAAGAAAACACTTAAGAGCCTAATGGCTAATAATCAACTTATCAACACATAACAATAATAATGAGTTACTGAACATGCAGTACAAACACTTATGCACAATTCCATGACAGGAATGGAACGGTCCCTATCTCCTAAAGTGAAATCTACGTACAACTTAAGAGTCATCCCACATACTCCCTCACACTTCAGATGCCATCAAGTGCATTTTTGAGATTTCCTCCGAAAAACAACATGAGGTCGCCACCGTGGACCCTGCCTTCTGGCAAATCAAAGCTGGTGCCTTTTGTAGCACCGCTGCAGTCGCCAGTGATGCTGTGGAGGTTTCTGTCTTGTGCTGGCTTATTGGCTGCCAAGAAGTTTGAATAAGATGGTGATTTCATTGAGAGTGGAACTAACACCTCCTTGGGGATGAGGTGATGTCTTCTAGCAGGTGTTTCCATAGAATCATAGGAATCAGACACAACACTGACGCCTGAGGAAGAATTGTTCTCAAAACTGCTACAGATGGTGGAAGCAGAAGGTACAAGACCGCGGAAAAGTCCGGGTGCAATCAGACTTCCCTTGCTCGTTTCACTTTCTTGCAACAGGCTGCAGTGAGCAGCACAGAGACCACTTTTTCCCCTTGCAAATTTCTCACATTTTCCATCTCCCCAGTTACATCGCTTTCCTCCACCATGGGCCTTGCAGAAATCTGTGCTCCCTTGAGCACTCTTCCCACAGCTTTCAAACTTGCAGCGTTTACCCCCACCATGCCTGACACAGCAGTCAGTACGACCGCGGGCACTCTTGGTGCAACCAGAAACAGCACACCTCTTTCCACCACCATGAGCAACACAGAAGTTTGTTCCTCCATGTACACTTTTTGGACAAATACCACCACCATTGAAAAGGCAACGCTTCCCTCCACCATGTGCCTTGCACAGTGGGGTGCTTCCTTCAGCTCCTTTAGTGCACCCTGCAAATGAGCAACGTTTCCCACCCCCATGTGCCTTGCAAAACATGGTGCTCCCCTGCGCACCCTTTGAACATTCATGGTACTGACAACGACGTCCACCCCCATGAGAGATACACAACCCAGCTTGCCCTTCAGCACTTCTGGTGCAACCTTCTATTGTACATCTCTTACCTCCTCCATGTCTAATACAAAGTCCTGACTTACCTCGTGCAGCTTTTGCACACCCACCTGGATACCCACATCGCCGACCACCACCGTGTGCAATGCAATAATCTGTCTTCCCCTCGGCACTTTTAGTACACCCTAAGTGTTGGCACCTCTTGCCTCCACCATGGGCCTTACAGTAAGCAGTACGGCTCTCAGCGCCCTTGTTGCATCCCGGTTTCTGGCATCTCTGTCCACCCCCATGTCCAATACAAAGCCCTGAAGCACCTCGAGCTCCCTTTGAACAGCCAAAAAATCTGCATCTCTTCGGATTGCTTGTTCGGTTCTGTGAAGTTATCCCGGTTTCCTGGGGGCCAGATGCGGTGCCAAGTGAGTGATTTGTAGCACTGGATAGTTCGGGGAATGTATGAGATTTAGTTCCAAGAATTAGTTCTTGTGTCTGCACCGAAATTTCAGCATTATCCATTCTTGGAGCTAAAAGAAGTGATGGCATATAACCACCCGATTTCTTTGCGGAGGTAGAACCCTCATCAACGACAGGTATCATTGCATAATTATATTCTCCTGATGTCTGGCTTGAAAAACGTGAGATATTCACATTGATCTCTGTTGAACCTGAGTACTCCATTATACTTGATATCTCATTTGCTGCACCAGAAAGACCAAGTTGAAGAATTGATTCACATTCGGATGGCATGCTCTGAGAAAAAAGGCTGGCCGGTTTTTTCTTCTTATTAAACCCTATATCATTGTAGTCATCGCCATATGCCTTTGGGGTTGGGCCCAATCCCAGAACCAATTTGCAGCCATCATCAACAGCAACGGAAAACTTCATCCCAAGACTGCTCTCAGTACATCCATAATTAGTATTATTGGTTTCTCCAAAGCCAATACCATTCAAGCTTAAAGTAGTATTACCAATCCTAAGCTCAGCATCATGAGGAAACGGTACAGCTTTCTCGTTCAAATCCATTATCCAGATGTTGTGCACTACACTACAGGAGGTTGAAGTAGCAGAACAGTTCACCACATACTACTATAAGATCCACATACCTACCAGACTAGAAAAAGAAATTTGAGCATAAAGCATCCACCGCTTACAAAGCCTGATGTATCTGATCTATCCATTTTCAAGATATCCCACAACTAAGCTTCAAAATATCTTACTATACCAAATATATCTTATAACGTCTCTTGGGAAGAACCCTTTTATAAGACTGGTTAAAACTGATGTAAAGAGTTCCCTGGAGCTTCTCGTGCTCCTTGTGAATAAATCATTAAGCTTCATTTACCCTGACAAGAAGAAAGAACGAAATAAGTTTTTTTATTTACAAGTTAACACTCATTAGGAAGAAAACTTTTTTTTATAATACAAAATGCACCCATATAAACTCAGCACTGGCAAAATTGAGGTCAGCTTGTGTGACTGGAATAGGAAATACCAAGTCTTAAATCTCACCTCAAACATGAACAGAAAACCTTCCCAATTAAATAAATTGATACACTATACACATTAAAAGGGACTCAAAGATAAAACTACAAACATACTGAAACATTATAAAAGGGTTACAATTTACAAAGGTTAAAATGTATTCTAAAGAACAAAGGCATGGAGAAATAGAGAAAATTCTAAGCATATTAGTATGGAAATACAAATGACAAGTATCGTAATGAAGCAATAATTTGTCTGAACAATCCCTGATTTTGAAGATAATTGCACATGCAAATTGAGTGTTGTAGCCTATAGCTTATTTATACCTTGGCATTGCAACATTGAAAACAATTTTTCATCGTGAGGGAAAAACAATTTCAAACCAAAAATAACATGACAAATGATGTGTTATATATCAAGTAGCAGAGAGAAAAGATGTAGCTATCATTCCACCAAGCTGTGCAAAATACCCGAATCAAATATGCATTACAAAACAAGATCCAAAGGTTGTTAATAAAGTATTTTAAGCTTCACATCACACCTACATGAATACGGTAAAAGGCATCCAAGCACCAAATCTTAGATTGATTGTGAAAGGTTTTACTAAACAAATTAAAAATGAAAATTGTGAGAGGAGAAAATCTTGCATCCACCAGAAGGTATCGTGCTTAGTCAAGTAGATAGTGACGGATGACACATAAACCAAATTTGTGACATCATATCAAAATTGAAGTAAGTTTCCATCTATTGGATGCATTACTCTTCTAGTTACAAGAATCTTGTAAGGTCTTCCAAGAGTGTACCAGCAATAACAGCTCATGAAGAGAAAATAACATATTCAAAACAGATATAGTCTTATGAAACACATCTTGAATTTCATTATTAGCCACAAGGTGGCATTTATTAAGAGACATGACTTTGGAATTTAAGTTATAAATTATAATAAGCATTCTCAGCCCAAAAAATATAAAAACTGTAACAGATAGTATTGTTAAAACACCAAGATGTATGTACACCAAAAAATTAAATTAGAAGAATGATAAATATAGCTTTGACTACAAACAGAACCAAGAGGGAGGCAAAATTCAAGGTTCAACAAAGAAAAGGATTAAAAGGAAACTGAAAAAAGAAAACACAGGAAGGAGTTCTCTGACCTTTGCCAATCTGAAAGGGTACGATCCATTCCCATTTTCTTTGTATGGAGGTTCCTAGTCATAAAATTCCTTCAGTATATCAATTCCTTTACAAAGCTTCCAATAGAACCAGCTTCCCAAAATATAGAAAATAATGCTAAAAATGTTCCTGCACAAAATTTGAGCATAATAATACTTCAAGCCTTAAGCAAGTAAATAGAAACGAGATAAAAACTCTTGTTGGAGCAGAATAACCAACACGCGCACCCACACTCACAAACACTAGGCTATAATACCTTCAAGAAATTTTTTACTATTGAATTAGGATAATTTCACGATGAGATTTGTGCACATATCAAGCTCATAATAATGGCTATAAGAGAATCAGCACCAATAAGTTTTGCAACTAACAAGTAGATCCGAGTAGAAACTAAAACAGAAAATTCAATAGGAAATACCAAGGAACCACATAGCAATCCAATTACAGAAACAATTATGAAAGAGAAGAATCAGATAAGACATATACCGTGATTGTGAAGAATGAAGATAGAAACTGGAAATAGTATTCAGATCTGAAAATCACTCTATTCCATTGACACTTCGAAGAAGACGAAGCAAAAACGCAAATTGTGAAGGAAAAAACAAAGAAGAGAGAGAGAAAGAATTAGAGAGAGAAATGAAAATTCCTACGTCATAAAGCTCCGTCAATAAATAAAGTAGGGGCGGCTTTGTTTGTTTTATTAGTTTTTCTTTTTATTTTCGTTTTTAAAAAAATTGATAAATTTCTTTGGTGAGGAGAACCTTAGAAAAATATCGAGGTTTTATTTTAATGGAACGATGTGACAAAATGACAAAACTGACCCTTTTGGCTTGATGTATAGTACAAGCGTCACATGCTAGCTTTCAGGGGCATGTACTTTTTGCTCGAAAGGGATATCTAGGATGGAGTTACGTGACTACCCCTATAGTCGGCATTTTGTACGGACGGAGTTAAGGGTGGTTTCGTCTTTTTGAATATTTGTCTATTCTTGGTTCATGATTTGCTTTTTTTAGTGGAAGCGGGAGATGTCGTGTCTCGCTGATAAATTTTGACGGTACAATTACCTGCGGTTGGCGTGGGTTCAAGGTAATCGTGACCGTTTAATGGATCTGAAGTCAATGGTTTGATGAATGAGACGAATCTATGAACTTGGTATGTGACGTAATAGGAGAAAATCTGAGAGCACAATTGTGGCGGGTAGAAACTGGAATAATGAATGAAGCTAGAATCGGTTTCGGTTTCGGGTAGGCACCTTAGCTTAGCTCATTCACATTCGGGTTTCTCGTTTTTGTCCTCTAAACATAGTTATTCTCATTATTTTAAAAGCTTTAATATATCATTTAGTCCTTTAATTTTATTTTATATTTTATTTTAATCTTTAACTTAATAAACATTATTTTGCAAATCTCTCAAATCACGTTTTGTTATTCACATTAGTTATTTCTATTAAATTTTTGCAAAAATCATTAACTTTTGTATACGTGTCGTTTCAGCTGTATTTATTTGCTTGATATGAAATTATTTTAATTTATTTAAAATATTTTATTATTTATAATTTATTAAGAATTATTTTATATACAAAGTTCTTTTCTTCACTCTTCTTCAAACCCTAACCGCCACATCTATCTCTTCTCCTTATCTTCTTTTTTTCTCTTCTCTTTCTGCAACAACAAAAACAAGTTTCTCTGCTATGGTGTTAAGTGTTTTTTATCAAAGTGAAGTGATTCTTAGATTAAAGCTACTTCTAATATTGTTTCGTTTTCCACATTGAAATGGTTGATTCTCATCTCAAGATCATTGGAATTGATTCTCTTTGAATTGTTGATTCTCATCGCAAGGTCATTGGATTGGTAAATTGCTTCACAAATATAAAGATTAAAAATATTTTGTTATTTGTTCATTAATTTGTTGCTTGATTTGTCACTGATGTCTTTATAGTTTGTTGCTTAATTAGATCGTGCTCATTTTTAATATATGTGAAAACTGAAAAAAGAGATTATAATAATCGATATAGATGACTTATTTTTGTGATTGTCAAGGTGTTTTTGAGATGATTAGTACATTATTTAAATTTTAGTACTTCATTTTTTTTATATTTGCAGCTGCTATTACCATTTCAATAAGTTTCTATGTCCCTAATGTAGTGATTTCTGGTGGAACAACACACGTGAGATATGATGCTTTTAGTGTATGTTCAATTGTCTCACTAAAATTTTATTTCTATAACAAATTATTTTTCAGCTTCTTATGTCAAATCTTGTAGCAGTAGTCGAAAATTGGTTTAATACTCATGTTATCTCGGTTTATTTTGACCGATATGTCTTTAAATGATCAAAATAAAAAAGGTAAATACTGATTATAACTGAAATTATTTTTTGAAATTGAAAATAATGTATAACTATCTATTTCCTTATAAATTAGAAATACATGTTAAATGTCATGTATGATTAAAATTTGTATGATTGAAATAATCGTCATATGATTTATGATTACTTATTTCCTTATAAATTAGAAATAATGTTCTTTGAAATTGTTGATTATAATTGTGTATCTGATTCTATTTGCAGATCTGAGACCTGCTATCAAAATACTTTGATTATCAAGGATGAAGTAGAAACCTTGAAAATGGTGGTATTTGTAACACTCCGTTCCCCAAAATAAAATAAAACAATCAATACAACAATTATCAGAGTTTTCCCCAAAAATGGGATGTCACATTTTCACCAAGTTTCCACAGAAACGATTCTTTAAAATGGTTTTCAACAAAAATTGCAGCGGAAAAGAAGTCTGTCATAAACATAAGCATGTATATATACATCATCAACATCATCATGTACAACCAGTCGGCCATCTGCCCAAAATATACAAAATATCATTCTCATAGTCAATCAAACAAGATACGCCACAGGGGCACACAAAACACCAGCTAAACACAAATACTCCCAAAAGCCTCGGTGTTACGTATCAGAGCAGTCCCTATGACATCTCCACAATCCAAGCTAGCTAAACACCTGGATTGTCTGTACTCCCGAAGAAGCACAGACCACAACAACAACAAAGGGGTGAGAAATCACGATCAAATATTAACGGTATAAATGCACATGAAATAAAAGGTAGAAACACATAAACATCATTTCATACACATCGAATCCGGACCTACTGTCCCATGCCAACACAACATATATACAACAAATGCATCACATGCAACTCGACTCAACAATGATATGCGGTACCGACTTAACTCAGGATAGATCGCATACGCTTCATTTGAGCAACGATTTATCCCTACCACGCTCCTCTTGAGCCCATATAATCAAATCTCAGGATAGATCACATACACTCCATCCGAGCAACGATCTATCCCTACCAACGTTCCCCACTTGTAACACGCGTGAATCGCGTACACTTCATCCGAGCAACGATTCAACTCCCGTCCATGCTCCCCAATTGGAGCACGTGAGTGAATCACATATACTCCACCGAGCAATGATTCACCACGTTCACATGTTATGCATACACCATGCATAACAACACAGCACACACGGTGCACACGATCCTACTGATCCAATTCCTCATACAACACATCAATACAACGCACGCAAGGCGTATCGATCCTACTGATCCACTCATCACAACAGTATATAAACGCAATGCATATAAAGCGTATCGATCCTACTGATCACAATTTAGCATATATCGAACATGCCTCACCCTTCACCACAAACATACATCATAACATACACTAATTCAATTATCAAAATCACACGGATATCACGGAATCACGTCTCGACACCATACATACACTCACCACAGCTCACTAATAAGCTCATCACCAAACATGACCAACAAGGGTCCCAAACCACAAAGAAATCGACATAGAACAACAGCAAAACACAAACTGTTGTCGGGCTCGCTGGCGCATTCGCCTGGCGAAGCCCCGCAGCGAACACTCGCTGACCATTCGCCCGACGAAACCCCTGGTGAAACCAAACAGAGGCCACTGGCAGCATTCGCTGCCTAGTTCGCCTGGCGAAGGTTCGCCCCCTCATTCGCCCAGCGAATACCTGCGTTTCCAAAAAAATAATTCTGCTGTTCAGAATTCAGCAGCTTCCACACTCACCAATTCTCGCCAAAACACCACCGACAACATCAGCTAAATATTCTACCTATAATCGACCCGACTAAATCCCATATCATCTGATAAAACATCAAATTCTGCCGATTAATCCACTTCCGGCTTAAACGGCAATTCTACTCCGAAACCCGCAATTCACCCAAACGATCACATGCAACAATCTTAACAGAACATCAACCACATTCAGAATCAAACCTTCATATCAACATCATCATCAAACCTACGTTCTACTCAGTTAACTCAATTCCGGTTTAACATCGTAAACTGCCGAAATCCCCAATTTCTCAACCTTCATCAAACATTGCATGCAAGAGTTTTCAACATTCAAACATTGATTAAAACAGAAACAACAACACAAATTACCAAGCAATTCATCATCAATCATGTGGTTAGGGAAATCCCCCCTCTACCGATTATTCATGCAATTACCAATTTTACCGGTCATCCCCCCCCCCCCCCCTTACCTCAAATGTAGTTCTGATGACGAAGAATCTAAAATTCCAACAGCTTTTATCGTCTTTCCTTCCAAGCTTGCTCACTCTGATCGTTCTTCCTCTCTACCTTGTTCTTCTCCTTCACATGCGTGTTCCTTCTCTTCCTCTTTTCCCAAATGCCCTTCATCCCAAATAATCTCCTTATTATTCCACTTAATTCCCAAAAATAATATTTCCACATTTTCTTTATTCCAAAAATTCCAATAATAATATTTTACTCATATATTAATATTAGTAACAATAATAATAATAATTAATAATAATGTTAACATTAATATTAATTATCACACTATTATCACTATATATTAATAATATGATCCTTGGTTCTCAATTAATTCTCCACAAACACGTCAACGGGAGAAAAATAACACTGAAACTAAAAATAATTAAAATGGGCATTACAACTCTCCCCCACTTTAATTATTTTTGTCCTCGAAAATACCTTATGGAAACAACTCTGGATACACTTCCCGTATCTTGCTTTCCAATTCCCAGGTCACACTGCCTCCTGCAGCACCTCCCCAAGCCACTCTCACCAAAGGTATCTCTTTCCCTATGAGTCACTTCATCTTGCGATCTTCGATCCTCAACAGCAACGTCTCCACAGTTAGATTCTCTCTAACTTGGACTTCATCTCTCTGAATCACATGTGACGGATCAGGTACATACTTCCGAAGTTGCGACACATGAAACACGTCATGCAAGTTCGAAAGCTCCGGCGGCAGCACCACCCTATAAGCCACAACACCAATCTTTTGCAAAATCTGATACGGCCCGATAAACTTCGGATCCAACTTCTTGGACTTCAATGCACGTCCTACACCAGTCACTGGATTAACCCTCAAAAATACATGACCACCTTCACTAAATTCCAATTCTTTCCTTCGGTTATCATAATAACTCTTCTTCCTATCTTGCGATGCTTTCATCCTCTCACAGATCATCTGCACTGTCTCAGTAGTCTGTTGCACCAACTTTGGTCCCAACACAACATTCTCACCTGACTCATACCAACACAGAGGAGTTCTACACCTCCTACCATAAAGAGCCTCAAACGGTGCCATCCTGATACTGGAATGGTAACTATTGTTGTACGTGAACTCTACCAATGGCAAATGAGTATCCCACACACCACCTTTTTCCAATACACAAGCCCGCAACAAAACCTCTAAAGTTTGAATAGTCCTCTTTGACTGTCCATCCGTTTGCGGATGATAGGCTGAACTCAGCTTCAACTCGGTACCCAAGGCTTCCTGCAAACTCTTCCAAAATATAGAAGTGAACCTCAGATCTCTATCTGGCACAATACTTAATGGCACACCATGCAACTTCACAATCTCCCGAATATAGACCTCTGTCAGCTTCTCCAACGGGAAACTGATACTAATCGGCACAAAATGTGCAGACTTCATAAGCCGGTCCATAATTACCCAAATCACATCAAATCCTCTCGCCGTATTCGGCAATCCTGTAACAAAATCGATGGCGATGCAATCCCACTTCCAAACCGGAATCTCTAACGGTTGCATCATCCCAGAAGGTCTCTGATGCTCCACCTTCGATTTTTGACATATCAAACAAGCACAAACAAAATGAGCGATATCTCTTTTCATACCCAACCACCAAAATAACTTTTTCAAATCCTGATACATCTTCGTAGCTCCTGGATGAATACTCAGGCTACCACGATGTCCTTCCCTCAAAATTGACCTCTTTAGCTCATCATTATCCGACACACAAATTCTGCCCCGAAACCTCAATACACCAGCACCATCCAACTTGAAATCACTACCGGAGTCACCTTCGGCTCCTCGCATCAAATCCACAAGTTTCACATCCAACTTCTGGTGTTCTCTAATTATATCCAAGAAATCATTCTTCACTTGCAATTTACCCAACATAACACCATCTGCCGTGAATTCACAAACCATGCTCAAATCTCTAAACTGCTCAATAAGCTCCATCTCTTTCACCATCAAAGCTGACATATGAATCGCTTTCCTGCTCAATGCATCCGCAACAACATTCACTTTTCCTGGGTGATAACTCAAACTAAAATCATAATCTTTCAGGAATTCCAACCACCTCATCTGCCTCATATTCAATTCTTTCTGATCAAACAGATACCTTAAGCTCTTGTGATCACTGAACACCTCAAACCTCAAACCATACAAATAGTGTCTCCAGATCTTCAACACAAAAACCACCGCAGCCAATTCAAGGTCATGAGTAGGATAATTCCGCTCATGTACCCTCAATTGTCGTGAAGCATAAGCTACCACCTTCCCATTCTGCATAAGAACTCTGCCTAATCCTATCTTAGACGCATCACAATACACCACAAAAGGCTCACTCAGATTCGGTAACACCAACACCGGCGCTGAAGTCAAACTCTTTTTCAGCTCTCCAAAACTCTCTTCACAAGCAGGATCCCACACAAATACTTGGTCTTTCCTCGTCAACTGAGTTAATGGCAACGCCAATCTGGAAAAGTCTTCAATAAATCTTCGGTAATACCTTGCCAAACCCAAAAAGCTTCTAACCTCGGTTATTGTCTTCGGCGGTTCCCACTGCAACACCACACTCACCTTTGATGGGTCTACCGAAACACCATCACCAGAAATAACATGCCCCAAGAAACTCACTGTCTTCAACCAAAACTCACACTTCGATAACTTAGCAAACAATTTGTTATCCTTTTAACACTTGCAAAGCAATCCTCAAATGTTCTGCATGCTCTTCCTCAGACTTAGAGTAAATCAGTATATCATCAATGAACACAACAATAAACTGATCCAAATAAGAATAGAAGATACGGTTCATATACTCCATGAACACTCCCGGCGTATTAGACACTCCAAAAGGCATTACTGCATACTCATAATGTCCATATCGAGTCCTAAACATCGTCTTCTGAATATCACCTTCTCTCACTCTGATCTGATGATAACCCGACCTCAAGTCAATCTTACTAAACACACGAGCTCCCACCAACTGATCCATCAAATCATCAATCCTTGAAGAGGATATTTGTTCTTGATGGTCACTTTATTCAACTGACGATAATCGATGCACAACCGCATGCTACCATCTTTCTTCTTCACTAACAACACTGGAGCTCCCCACGGCGACACACTTGGTCTGATAAACTTCCTATCCAACAACTCTCCAATCTGAGACTTCAACTCGGCCAATTCCGTTGCCGACATCCTGTACAGTGCCACAGAAATAGGCCTCGTACCAGGAACAAGGTCAATGCTAAACTCAATTTCTCTCTTTGGAGGCAACTCTGGAATATCATCAGGGAAGACCTCCGGAAACTCGTCCACCACGACTAACTCATCCAATAACGCCTTGTTGTCAACAGACAGTGATGCAAATAAAGCAAACACCTGAGCTTCATCCTCCAACAAAGTCCTCAATTCCTTACTAGATAAGGAATCTGCCAAAGCTTCCTCTTCTGGAGTCAGAAACAATAACACTTTCCGAAAACAATCGATGTACACTCGGTTGAACTCCAACCAGTTCATACCCAGTATAACATCCAAACTACCAAGTGGTAAACATATCAAATCCACACCGAAGTCTCGGCCAAAAATAGTCAGTGGACACCTCAAACACACTAACAAACTAGTCACTAAACCAATCGAGGGAGTTTCGATAGTCATCCGCCGCTCAAGAGTAGACGGTACCAAACCTAACCTCTTCACACAATCAACAGAGATAAACGAGTGGGTTGCACCCGTATCAATCATAGCAGTCAAAGGAATATTATTGATAAAACAAGTACCTTTGATCGAACGCTCCTCGTCCGCCGCTTGAGTTCCCACCACTGCAAACACTTTACCGCTAACCTGAGGCGCTTGAGTCCTCCATGGTTTCTCATAATGAGTACTAATATGGCCTTTCTCACCGCAATTATAGCAAGTAGGCATACTAGTCTTGCAATCCGCCACCACATGGCCCGACTTCCCACACTTGAAGCACTTCTCCGCTTCATGAGGACAATCACTAGCACGATGCCCCGCGACACCGCAGCGATAACATTTCAAATCCACTGACGCTTTCCTTTCTCTGAACCTCTTATCAGCCACAACCTTCTGCTTTCCTTTATCGGTCGACACACTGTAAGGTGTACCACTGAACCTCTGTTTACCCTTACGGCCACTCACCGCCTTATAGTGTGCGATCCTCGCACGGTTATCATTGTCATAAATCCGGCTTCTACTCACCAACTCAGGGTAACTCCTGATCTTCTGACACGCGATCCCCATCTTACTCTCTAGCCTCAGCCCATTCTCAAACTTCAGACATTTAGAAGTCATGGCCTCGTCAGTATTGTAATGGGGACAATACTGAGCCAATTCCTCAAACTTAGCCGCATACTCGGCCACCGATATATTGCCCTGCTTCAATTCCAGAAATTCAACCTCTTTAGCACTCCTGATATTCTTCGGAAAATACTTTTCCAGAAAACCGGTTCGAAACACCTCCCAAGTAATCGGAGTTCCCGAAGTCTCCAACCTCTGGCGACAATTGTCCCACCAAGCTTCAGCTTCTCCCTCTAACATGTGAGTACCAAATCTCACTTTCTGCTCATCGCTGCACCCCATGGTCCTGAAGATCTTCTCTATCGTCTTCAGCCATTTCTGTGCAGCTTCCAGATCCAAAATCCCACCTTCAAACTTCAGTGGCTTGTTGCTTTGGAACTGCGTCAAGTCTCTGAACTGAGCACCTGCAGCCAGATTCTGATTGGCCACCACCTGTGCCATTGCTTGCATAGCTGCAGCCAGCGCAACATCGTTCCTCCCTGCCATACTACTCAACAACCACAACAAGAGGTTAACGGAAAACAACCAAACTCTATCCTACAGACAGACTCAACTACAACACTAGCCGGACGAACCGACCTGCTTTGATACCAACTTGTAACACCCCGTTCCCCAAAATAAAATAAAACACTCAATACAACAATTATCAGAGTTTTCCCCAAAAACGGGATGTCACATTTTCACCAAGTTTCCACATAAACGATTCTTTAAAATGGTTTTCAACAAAAATTGCAGCGGAAAAGAAGTCTGTCATAAACATAAGCATGTATATATACATCATCAACATCATCATGTACAACTAGTCGGCCATCTGCCCAAAATATATAAAATATCATTCTCATAGTCAATCAAACAAGATATGCCACAGGGGCACACAAAAAATCATCTAAACACAAATACTCCCAAAAGCCTCGGTGTTACGTATCAGAGCAGTCCCTACGACATCTCCACAATCCAAGCTAGCTAAACACCTGGATTGTCTGTACCCCCGAAGAAGCACAGACCACAACAACAGCAAAGGAGTGAGAAATCACGATCAAATATTAACGGTATAAATGCACATGAAATAAAAGGTAGAAACACATAAACATCATTTCATACACATCGAATTCGGACCTACTGTCCCATGCCAACACAACATATATACAACAAATGCAACTTGACTCAACAATGATATGCGGTACCGACTTAACTCAGGATAGATTGCATACACTTCATCTGAGCAATGATCTATCCCTACCACGCTCCTCCTGAGCCCATATAATCAAATCTCAGGATATATCGCATACTCTCCATCCGAGCAACGATATATCCCTACCAACGTTCCCCACTTGGAACATGGGTGAATCGCGTACACTCCATTCGAACAACGATTCAACTCCCGTCCATGCTCCCCAATTGGAGCACGTGAGTGAATCACATACACTCCACCGAGCAATGATTCACCATGTCCACATGATATGCAGACACCATGCACAACAACACAGCACACACGGTGCACACGATCCTACTGATCCAATTCCTCATACAACACATCAATACAACGCACACAAGGCGTATCGATCCTACTGATCCACTCATCACAACAGTATATAAACGCAATGCATATAAAGCGTATCGATCCAACTGATCACGATTTAGCATATATCAAACATGCCTCACCCTTCACCACAGACATACATCATAACATACACTAATTCAATTATCAAAATCACACGGATATCACGGAATCACGTCTCGACACCATACATACACTCACCACAGCTCACTAATAAGCTCATCACCAAACATGACCAACAAGGGTCCCAAACCACAAAGAAATCGACACAGAACAGCAGCAAAACACAAATTGCTGTCGGGCTCGCTGGCGCATTCGCCTGGCAAAACCCCGCAACGAACACTCGCTAACCATTCGCCCGGCGAAACCAAACAGAGGCCACTGGCAGCATTCGCTACCTAGTTCGCCTGGCGAAGGCTTGCCCACTCATTCGCCCAGCGAATACCTGCGTTTCCAGAAAAATAATTTTGCTGTTCAGAATTCAGCAGCTTCCACACTCACCAATTCTCGCCAAAACCCCACCGGCAACATCGGCTTAATATTCTACCTATAATCGACCCGACTAAATCCCACATCATATGATAAAACATCAAATTTTGCCGATTAATCCACTTCCGGCTTAAATGACAATTCTACTCCGAAACCCGCAATTCACCCAAACGATCACATGCAACAATCTTAACAAAACAACAACCACATTCAGAATCAAACCTTCATATCAACATCATCATCAAACCTATGTTCTACTCAGTTAACTCAATTCCGGTTTAACATTGTAAACTACCGAAATCCCTAATTTCTCAACCTTCACCAAACATTGCATGCAAGAGTTTTCAACATTCAAACATTGATTAAAACAAAAACAACAACACAAATTACCAAGCAATTCATCGACAATCATGGGGTTAGGGAAATCCCCCCTCTATCGATTATTCATGCAATTACCAATTTTACCGATCATCCCCCCTACCTCAAATGTAGTTCTGATGACGAAGAATCCAAAATTCCAACAGCTTTTATCGTCTTTCCTTCCAAGCTTGCTCACTCTGATTGTTCTTTCTCTCTACCTTGTTCTTCTCCTTCACATGCGTGTTCCTTCTCTTCCTCTTTTCCCAAATGCCACAAATGCCCTTCATCCCAACTAATCTCCTTATTATTCCACTTAATTCCCAAAAATAATATTTCCACATTTTCTTTATTCCAAAAATTCCAATAATAATATTTTACTCATATATTAATATTAGTAACAATAATAATAATAATTAATAATAATATTAACATTACGATTAATTATCACACTATTATCACTATATATTAATAATATGATCCTTGGTTCTCAATTAATTCCCCACAAACACGTCACGGGAGAAAAATAACATCGAAACTAAAAATAATTAAAATAGGCGTTACAGTATTGGTGTTATCCAAATTGATTAGACTCACTTAGAGAGAGAGACTTTCGTTGATATAATATTTTCAACATATCAAGAAGATTAAAACAGATTGAGTTTAAACTACCAAATCATAAATATCAATTCAATCTAGGCCACAACTCTTTCTACCTCAATCAATTTCAAAGAAGAAAAAAAAGACTTCACAATGATTAAAATAAATTTGTAGTAGTGGTTGTGTACACATTTTGTAGTTGTGTGTGCATATCTTATGTCATTTTGGAACATGTTTACTATCATTTTAGTTTAATGACTTTAGTTTGAATCAAAGAATGTAACAAAATTCAGTTTAATATCATTAAATTCAAGATTATATTGATATGAAATTCTGGTATGGTAAATAACAGATTATGGTCTGATAAAATATTATGAAATTTTATTTTGGTTACTTTAATCATAATTTGGTTATTGTTCAAGTCTGATCCCTTAATTATCTATAAGATTTCAATTTAGTCCCTAAACGAAATGGCTTACTCATTATTTTGATTTTTGTCACGCTGTCACTAGTGTGTCTGTGTGCTGTCTGCTTTTTATAATACTCACGCGGATTTGGATCCTCTCCTTTTTTATATATCATATCATCTCTCATGTTTCTAATCTAACAGTTCAGAATTTATAATGAATAATTAAATAAAAAAACAAAGACAAATTACTTATCCATTTCTCTCTCCTATTAAATGACTTTTTTATTTAATTATTCATTATAAATTTTGAATCATTAGATTAAAAACATGAGAGATGGCATGATATATAAAAAAAGAAGAGGATCCAAATCCTACTCGCGCGCGTAAAATATAAATCGTACTATTATTTTTATTTGATTTTTATTTTATTATTTATTATTTATAAAATAATAGTAATAAAAAATGGTGTAAAAGTTAATAAACTGTCACATAACTACCATTTGTTAGAAAGAGAAGTTAAAATTTAAAATTAAAACTGAAAAGGATATATTTATAAGGAACTGAAAAGGATATATTTATAAGAAAAAAAAACTACACCAAAATCATGTTTTGCCTTTATATATAGGTATAGATAATTTACTCATATTTTCTTCGTAGTTGTTTTAAAAAGAGGTTCGGTCATTATCCTAATGGTGATTTCTCTATTTTCAAAAAATTGTGTTGTGAAATAAAATTTATTCTTCAGTTATTGATTTTTTGACTATTTTAAAGAGTGTTAAATAAAATGTGTATATATATTGAATTACTAAGCTAAAAATTAAAAAATGAATAGAAAATAAAATAAAGCAAAAAGATAAAATGTTTAAAATTATTTACTAGGTTGTTGTTATGTGATGGAATCAGAATGTTCAATGAATGGTGAAATGAGATTTTAGTGTGGCGGAGTAAGTTTTTGGGGCAAAAGAAAGGGAATCGATATGCAATGTTAGCAGTACACCACTCAAGTTAGTGAGAAAACAAAAAGTAATGTTAGAGTAAAAATGATTTTGAATATCAAAGAATGATGCATTTTCTCTCTTATATAGAGGGAAGGATTAAAACTGTCTGCAGGAGAGCAGATAATCGTCTAATTGATCTGGACAGTGGGTGTTGTTTTAGGGGTGGCATTGTCTGCTTTAGGTGAGAATGAGTGAACACTTGTCCCTCGCGTTTGCTTCTTTCATTTTACCTTTGGGCCTTTGGTATTGGGCCTTATGAATGGCCCAACACATTTTTCTCTCAAGCTCTTATTCTTACTATCCAGAATGAGGGTTTGTCGTATATGTCTTAGCCCGACCTCTTGGCTTGAGCAAACAAGGAGCCTTGATGAGACGTAGTTCTTATTATGAACAAGTGCATTAAATGTCTTTCTTGTACTGAGTAACATTTCCCAAGGAATCTTTGATGTTTGTCCCCTATGTTATTGACCAATGATGTTTCCTCTATCTCAGGGTACTCGAGTACTTTGAAAAATATTCGATGAAATCTTGATTGTTCGTAGTGTGTCTAGCATTTCCTCACATAGTGAATCATATAGTTATTTGTGGTTGAGGTACTCGTAAAGGATTGCTAAAGCACATAAATATCAAGATCATTAACTTCATATCTACAAGCACACAAAAACATAGGTTATGGAGTTCTAGTTTTCCATCTATTAAGAAGATTACTCTTAATTCTCAAAAGAAAATTAAGAAGCTCATCAATAGGAGTTATCGAACTTGGCTTATTATACACATCGGGCATCGGTTGTCATGGCCTTCTGATAACACGAAATCATATAGATATTTTCATGCATAATTCAACTAAAGTCTAACCGTTTTCGATCCGATTTCGGGTTATTTCCATGTATTTGTCTGATGTTTTTGCAGGTATTCAACGATCACGTCTAAACAAGGCAACATGAAGAAAAGAAGCAATCCCAAATGAAATATGGACGAAAAAGGAGTGAAAACACAATGAAAAGCGCAGCAGACAGTTTTTGCTGATGTGACGACCGTCACAGATGCATGACGACCGTCACACGGGTGACGACCGTCACACCTTGTGACGACCGTCATGCAGGCAAAAACGCCCCACTCAGATTACACGTCAAAAGAGCAGTTCCAATTCCCATTAAATGGTCCACTACTCCCTAAATTATCTGCCTCAAGGTCCATCATCCTCAGAGGTAACCGTTGGAATTCCACCTCTATAAAAAGGGAAGCAGGGGACTTCAAAAAGGGAGCTGCATTCATACCACGAAGTGCTGCCAAATTTAATTTCCAGAGCAAATTTATTTTCAGTTATTATTTGTATCCATTTCTCCAGTTTCATTTGTATCCCTTTCCTTTATTTCCCTTTCCATTCTACTCATTCCCATTTCCGCTCTTCTGTAATTGTTACTGCACTGTACGATCAAATTGGAACTAAAGACAGAATCCTGCCAACATCTGTGGAGGATCTGCCCAAAGGCCAATTGGCATTATTTACAGGTTTTCATTTTGATCGACTTCTACTTTATCATAATGCAATTTATTATTTATTATTATTATTTATGTTTTGCTTTTCCAAATTCCATGTCTATCTAAACTTAGGTAATCGATATGTAGTAATAATTCGAATGGGATTTGATAACTCTTGTTTGAAAACTTTCTTTTCACAAAAATAACTTATGGTCTAAGTGTTTAAAATTGATTTACGAAATAAACTTCGTCGCGAAAGCGAGAACTTATTTTAAAGTAGTTTTGTCACGAAAGTGGGAAATTAATTAAGATACGAACCAACAAGCGAAAGCTGCGGTAAGGTCAGATAGTAAACACTAGGCATTTGTTTTAATAACAGCGAAAGCACTTTAAAACGAATTAGAACTTAGAGATTTCCAAAAAGTAATTTTAACCCCGAACGGAATACGACAGTGTACGTAAGGCCCTTAGGATTATGATTAGCGTCAATAACCATTGTGAGACGAGAGTCTTCAAATCTCCATTTTCTGCTTAAATAAACTGTGAAAACTATTTCATACACCAGTAACTTATCAAATCCCTGAAGAACATAATTACTACGTATCGATTCAATTAATTAAAATCTAAATAGTAATCTTAGTTTCCCCTCTTAGTGACAATCTTATTCCCTTAAAATATATTCTACCTAGCTAAACATAGTAACTCCCGAGAACACTAGTTTGATTACGAGTCCCTGTGGGATCGATATCTTTTATTACTACGCGATAGACTGTGCACTTGCAGTTAGTTGTATTAGACATAGAAAGTCGCGATCAAGTTTTTGGCGCCGTTGCCGGGGACCCGTTTAGTCAATAGTGTAACCTTCTGTTACGCCGTATAGTCTAGGTAAACAATTTTCATTTTTCCTTTACTAGTGTTGTCGATTGTATGCCAAGTGATCGCCCACAAAGCGATATCTTGAAACCTTCAGTCGCAGAACTAGAGCGCTTCTTACATCTAAGAAGCCGAATCATTGAGTACCAACTCAAACATAACATTCCTGATCCTCTCACTCCCATTCCCAAATCCGAAGAAGAACCAAAGATGGCTGAAGGACCTCCAAACAAACCGCTGAAGGCATACGCTACACCATCTCAGATGGAGCCTAGAAGTAGCATTGCTGCCCCAGCTATTACCCGAAATGATTTTGAGCTGAAACCATCATTGCTGTCGGCTATACAACAAAACCAATTCTCAGGAAACGCAACTGAGGATCCGAACGAACATCTAACGAAGTTTGTACAATACGCAGACACAGTGAAAGCAAATGGAGTAACTCCAGACGCGATAAGACTTCGTCTTTTCCCATTCTCTCTTAGAGACAGAGCGTGGACATGGTTACAATCGTTACCATCCCACTCCGTTACGACGTGGGAGCAACTGAAGAACGTCTTCTTAGCGAGATATTTTCCACCAAGCAAAACTGCTATGCTTAGAGCTCAAATCAACGGATTTCGTCAGAAAGATACTGAATCTCTCTACGAAGCATGGGAACGATTCAAAGATATGATGAGAACATGTCCTCACCACGGTCTAGAAGACTGGGTGACAATCCATACTTTCTATAATGGGCTTTTATACAATACTAGATTGACAATAGACGCTGCCGCGGACGGTGCACTTATGGATAAGCCATACGATGAAGCCTATCAACTAATAGAAAACATGTCCCAAAACCATTGCCAATGGGGAGGTGAACGCACTCCAAATGAGAAAACCTCAGCGAAAGGTGGGATGTACGAAATCAGCAGCCTTGAAAAGTTCAATGCTAAAGTAGATGCTCTAGCACAGAAGATCGATAGTCTGACCGTTAACCCCACTGCAACTATCGTTGCAGTAACTCCAAATTGCGAGTTATGCGGAAGCACCACTCATAATGCACCCGAATGCCCATTGCTAGCCGGAATCCCGCCAGACCAGGTAAATTATGCTCAAGGAAATCCCTACGCAAATACCTACAACCCAGGTTGGCGAAATCATCCAAACTTTTCTTACAAAAGCGAAAATGCATTGCAAATGCCTACTGCTCCGCAAGGATATCAAAAACCAGCTGCTCAGAATGCACCTAGGAAATCAAACCTCGAATTGATGATGGAAAAGTTCATAGCTACTCAAGCTCAGACGAACAAGGAGTTCCTGAATCAAAACATACACACTAGCGAGCAAATTAAACAGTTGACAGGAAAAGTAGACGCTTTAGCCACCCACAACAAAATGTTAGAAACTCAGATATCACAAGTGGCTCAACAGCAAGCATCTGCTGCCGCACCTGCTGGCACATTTCCTGGACAACCCGAACAGAATCCCAAAGGCCAAGCAAATGCTGTGATACTAAGAAGTGGAAAAGAATTGGACGAACCGATCGATCCGAGGACCGAAAACTCAGCCATGCAACAGAAACCAACTGAACAAGCAGAAAAGGAATCTGAGTTAGAGAAGAAGGAAGACAACGAGAAGGAGGATACCGCAAGTGAAAAAACTCAAGCACCTCCAGCGCCATATAAACCACCTATCCCCTATCCGCAAAGACTAATAAAATCTAAAACTTCAGGACAGTTTAAGAAATTTGTAGAGCTCCTTAAACAGTTGAATATTACTATTCCTTTTACAGAAGCGATAACTCAAATGCTGTCCTACGCCAAATTTCTCAAAGAGATCCTGTCGAATAAGAGAAAGATCGAGGATAATGAAACAGTTACACTCACTGCAGAGTGTAGCGCTATTATTCAAAACCGCATGCCTCCTAAATTAAAAGACCCAGGTAGTTTCTCCATACCCTGCGTCATAGGAAAGTTCGTAATAGATAAAGCTCTATGCGATTTAGGAGCCAGTATCAGTGTTATGCCCTTATCTATATGCAAAAAGCTGAATATGGGAGACCTCAGGCCAACCAAAATGTTCGTACAATTAGCTGACAGATCAGTAAAATACCCCGTCGGAATACTGGAGAACGTTCCAATACGCATAGGACAATTCTACATTCCAACCGACTTCATAATCATGGACATCAAGGAGGACACTGTAACCCCAATTATCCTAGGAAGACCATTCCTAGCTACAGCCGAAGCGATTATAGACGTGAAGAAAGGAAGGCTAACATTCGAAGTAGGAGAAGAAAAGATAGAGTTAATTCTCACCAAGTTCTTACAAGCACCAGCCATAGACGATACCTGCTATTTAGTAGACGAAATTGACGAATGCATAAGAGAACTTGAAAATGAAGAGACCACGTATTCAGAAATAATAAAGATTCAAATACCCGACATTTCTGAAGACGACAATTGGCGTAAACCATATAAAGACGACAACCTAAGCGAAAGCTTAGCACTGACACCAAACCATATGCCAGGTCCGAAGAACCCATCTTTAGAGCTTAAAACTCTACCCAAAAACCTCAGATATGAATTTCTAGACGATGAACTAAAAAGACCAGTGATAGTCAACGCCGACTTAGGACAACCAGAAACCGAAAAGTTATTAGAAGTCCTAAAGAAGTACCCCACCGCGTTAGGCTATAACATAAGCGATCTAAAAGGTATAAGCCCTTCGATCTGTATGCATCGAATTATAATAGAGGAAGACTCTAAAACCTCTCGAGAGCATCAGAGAAGACTAAACCCCATCCTGAGCACTGTAGTCAGAGATGAAGTAAAGAAATTACTAGATGCAAGAATCATCTATCCGATCTCCGATAGTGAATGGGTTAGCCCAGTTCATGTCGTACCAAAGAAAGGAGGAGTCACAGTAGTTAAAAACGAAAAAGGCGAATCGATAACAAAAAGAGTCGTGACTGGAAGTAGGATGTGTATTGATTATAGGAAGCTCAACAAGGCTACGCGCAAAGATCACTTCCTGCTACCCTTCATAGACCAAATGTTGGAAAGACTAGCCAAACATTCATATTTCTGCTATCTAGATGGTTACTCAGGACTCTTCCAAATTCCCATCCATCCTGATGACCAAGAAAAGACTACATTCACCTGTCCTTACGGTACTTTTGCTTACCGCCGAATGCCGTTCGGACTCTGTAACGCTCCAGCAACCTTCCAAAGATGCATGATGGCAATCTTCGCAGATTTCATAGACGACATTATGGAAGTGTTTATGGACGATTTCTCGGTATGTGGACAGAGTTTCGAAGGATGCTTACAAAACTTAGAAACGGTACTAGAACGTTGCGTAAAAGTAAATCTCGTCCTAAATTGGGAGAAATGCCATTTTATGGTCCGACAAGGAATAGTTCTAGGACACGTCATATCAGATAGAGGGATTGAGGTAGACAAAGCTAAAATAGAGATTATAAAAGATCTCCAACCTCCAAAATCCGTACGAGAAATACGGAGTTTTCTAGGACATGCCGGTTTCTACAGAAGATTTATAAAAGATTTCTCGAAAATCACAAAACCTTTGACCGGCCTGTTAATGAAAGATGTTGAGTTCGTCTTCGACGACGACTGTTTAAAAGCATTCGAAACATTGAAATCAGCCCTTATCACCGCACCAATCATGCAACCACCAGATTGGAGACTACCGTTTGAAATCACGTGCGACGCGAGTGATTACGCTGTAGGCGCAGTTCTAGGACAAAGGAAGGACAAGAAACTCCATGCCATCTACTATGCCAGTAGAACCTTAGATCCTGCCCAAATGAACTACGCTACCACAGAAAAGGAACTTCTAGCAGTTATATTTACGCTTGACAAATTCCGTTCTTACTTAGTAGGAGCAAAAATTATCATATACACAGACCACGCTGCCATAAGGTACCTCATAAGCAAAAAGGATGCCAAACCAAGACTATTGAGATGGATCTTGTTATTACAAGAGTTTGACTTAGAAATCAAAGATAAGAAAGGAACCGAGAACGTTGTTGCGGATCACTTATCCCGAATAGAAGGCATCAGACACGAACCAGTACCGATAAATGACGATTTCCCGTACGAACGTCTGATAGCCAAATTAGAAAGTGACACACCCAATGCAATCTCGGAAGATCCAGAATTCGAAAAAGCCGTAGAAGCCGTCTATGCCCAAGTCACATTACCTTGGTATGCTGACATCGTTAATTACCTCGCCGCAGGCGTGCTTCCACCAGATCTTACTTATCAGCAAAAGAAGAAATTCTTCCACGATCTGAAACACTATTATTGGGACGAACCCCTACTCTTCAAGAGAGGGGCCGACAACATATATCGTCGCTGTGTCCCGGAGGAAGAAATAGAAAATATTATTTCTCAATGCCACTCAGCACCATATGGTGGTCATGCTAGTACATCCAAGACGTGCGCTAAGATTCTCCAAGCCGGCTTATTCTGGCCTAATCTCTGGAAAGACGTTCACATCGCTGTGCAAAAGTGCGATAGATGCCAACGAACTGGCAACATCTCACGACGCGATGAAATGCCTCAGAAAGGAGTCTTAGAGGTAGAAGTCTTCGACGTCTGGGGAATAGATTTCATGGGACCTTTCCCACCTTCTTTTGGTAATAATTACATACTCTTCGCTGTCGATTACGTGTCTAAATGGATAGAAGCCATAGCTGCTCCAACAAATGACGCACGAGTAGTAATCAAACTCTTCAAGAACACAATCTTTCCTAGATTCGGTGTACCCAGACTCGTCATTAGTGACGGAGGATCTCACTTCATATCACGAATATTCGATAAACTTCTTTCTAGATATGGAGTCAGGCACCGAGTAGCTACACCTTATCATCCGCAAACTAGCGGACAAGTAGAGGTCTCAAACAGAGAAATAAAATAGATCTTGGAAAAAACTGTCGCTACCTCGAGAAAAGATTGGTCATCAAAGCTACAAGAAGCTTTATGGGCTTATAGGACCGCATTTAAGACACCGATAGGTACTACCCCCTATAAATTAGTTTACGGTAAATCCTGCCATCTCCCTGTAGAGTTAGAGCACAAGGCCTTCTGGGCCATTAAGACACTCAACTTCAACTACACCGAGGCAGGAGAAAAGCGAATCCTGAACTTACACGAGTTGGAAGAACTTCGATTAGACGCTTACGAAAATGCCCGTATCTACAAAGAACGAACTAAAAAGTGGCATGATAAACGTTCAATCAGGAAACAATTCAGTGTGGGAGACATCGTATTGCTCTTCAACTCACGATTAAAACTCTTCCCAGAAAAACTAAAATCTAGGTGGTCTGGACCCTATGAAGTAACTAAAGTACTTCAGAGTGGAGCTGTCGAAATTACCGATAAGACGAATGCACCGTTTATCGTAAACGGGCAACGTCTAAAACATTACAATAAGAACGACAACAGTCCTCAAGTCAGCAATATAACATTGCTTGAGCTTCCGGCTCAAACACAAGAATAGCTTTTCACCAAGCTATCGTCAGGCTTTAGACGTTAAAAACAACGCTTATTGGGAGGCAACCCAAATTTCCCTCGTCATTGCATTTCATTTCTCTTTAAAATTCTACTTTGAAAAATCCAACAAAAAAATCCTAAAATTACTACTACTTTCTACTTTCGTTCATTTTCGCACTTTTATTCTTATTTTATTTTTTCCCTTTTGTTTTTTGTTTCTGTCACTTTTCGTTTCTAAAAATCCTGACTTCAATTTCTTGTTTCAAACTTTTCAGGATTTTTAAAGCCTTCAAAAACATTTTCTTCTGTTTTCTCCGAATTACCTACGAATATGGCCGAGTACAATTTCACAAAGGTTCACTTCAGAGGACTCGCTCAGAAGGCAAGATTTGCAGCACTGACCGAAAGAGAATTCGCCTTAACGCTGTATTATGATAAGGCTACTATGGATAAACTAGGGATCACGGATAGCATTCAATACCTGTTCAATCAACTGGGTTGGGAGAACACTGCTCTGAAAACACGCTTCGCTACCTACAAGGATCTTACCTACGAATTCCTCAGTTCCTTCAGATATACACCCAATTATGGTTTTGGATCCAGCACAGAATTGATTACCTTCAGATTGTTTGGAATGGACCAAACTCATAGCCGGATGTCACTAGCTAACCTCCTAGGATTCCCTAGCGGACCGCATGTGTTCATCAGTGCAGAAGATGACGATATTGATTTGCAACTCGAGCACTTCTGGGGTAGAATCACAGGCGACTATCACCCTGAACCAGACAGAATGTACAATGATGACATTCATAACCCAGCCTTTAGATACTTCCATAAGATACTAGCTCACACCTTGTTTGGAAAGGAAGAAAATATTACCACAGTGTCTAAGGAAGAGTTATTCATCATGTTCTGTGCTTCTCAGGGACGGACAGTAAATGCAGTGCCTTTCATGATGAGATCCTTCAAACGCCTCACGCTGGAACCTCAGACACCTATCCTTATAGGAGGACTAGTAACAATGATTGCCCACGAGCTTGGCCTTAGATTCCATCTAAATTCCAGCACTCGTTTTGGTAACATCAGACCCATGAACATACAATTCTGCTTTAACAGGCGCATCTTAGGGAATATGGGACCTGGATCGTATGAGTACCTTATTAACGAAAAACCAGTACAGCTATTCACACTGCCTGATCATCTGATGACAAGCATCCACAATAAGGATAACTGGCTCTACGAATTAGATGAGCCTATGGGACCTCCTTCACCACAGTCAACGCCCTAGGACTATATGTATGACAGTGACCACATCTCTGAGGCACACGACTACATGTACTATGAGGACGCCGCCTCTGAAACTGAAGTAGACCCTATGACTCCTCCACACTACAATACTTATCCTGAGCCTATCCCTGAGGAAACAACCGACAAAATGGATACCGTGTTACTTAGATTGGACGACGTTGATAAAGCGCTGACTAATGTAAAAGATGATATCGCAGGCATGCACGGTGACCTGGTAGGCTTCATGGATCTAGTCTGCGACCAACTCGACTACTATTCACAGAAATTCGAGGAATTGAAGGCACGAAAAGATTAGTTATTAGCTCGTAGCAGTAGTTTCAGTTTAGTCAAGTCTAGTTTAGTTTAATTCACTCATTTGGAATTTTCGCATTGTTCGTTTCATTATGTACTACATACAATTGTTTCCATTTTATGTTATTTCAATTCTAGTTTTGTTCAATTATTCTGTTTTCGCATTATTTATTGATTGTTGGCTATTATATTACATCACCGTAGAAATACTACGATTTAAAATCACCACGAGTACGCCCTCAGAGCAAAATTCTGCGTTCTGCAGATTTTGCTGCTGTGACGACCGTCACAGCCCCGTGACGAGCGTCACACGAGTGACGACCGTCACACCCTTGTGACGACCGTCACGCAGCCCAGAACTGCAATCTGGTATAACAGGGGTCGTGTGCCCTTCCACTCCCCCCATTATCACTTTCAAACTCCCAACATTCATACCCCACTACAATTTTCGTCCTCTCCATTTAAACTATAAACCTCAACTCCAAATTCAACCTCCAAACCACCGTTCTGTCACATTTCCCTCTCTGCCGAAAACCCCGAAACCTCCGAAACCTCTCCTTCTTCAACAATGGCCGGAAACGCAGACATCAACAACATTTCCTTCCCTGAGGGCGAGTTAGGCGAGAGACAACGAGCACAGTACAATGCATTTCATCAGAGGTCTCTCCAGCCAACTCACTACCCGCACCTTCCATCACTTACGGAGCTCGAACTCCTCGAAGGTGTAACCTGGATGCTTCAACGAGCAGGCATCTGGAACCTCTGCTCCAACCCCCAGCCAACCTACAAACAGCTCACCCTTGAGTTCTTGAGTTCGTTCTCGTACATCACCAGCAGCGGCGAACTCAACCAGCACACAGGTGCCGCTTGTTTCCGGATGTTTGGAGTCAACTACCAGGTGAATCAGAATCAGATCGCCAGCATCCTACAGTTACCCCGCGACGACAACGCTCATCGCCGCATCACTGATCAGTTCCAGCACGAAGCCTTCGCGCTGTGGTATCAGTTGACCGGCCTAAATGCCGATGGCTGGGACTCCCTACACGCCACTCACATCCATAACCCCGCCATTAGATACTTTCACAGGGCGTTGAGCAACACCATCTTCGCCAGAGACAGCAACCACAAGGTGAACTCCAAGGAGCTCTTCTTTCTGCATTGCATCTTCAACAATGAACCGGTCAACAATGCCCCGTTCCTGCTGGCTCACATTCAGGCCAACTGCAACCGTGGCTCGAAGCCATTCTACTTTGGCAGGATTGTCACGGCCATTGCACTTGGGCTGAACCTGGGCGACCGCCTTCAACACCTCCATTCCATCCCATCGGTGTTCCTTGACACCGACCACTGCAGGGCCTCCCATCTCATCCGCTCCCGAGCTGACAGGAAATATCATCCGGTTGTGCGTGGCAAGACCGTCAGAAGCATCATCCTTCCGTACCGCACCCGCATCCATCCTGAGGACCGTACCAACTGGTTGTTCGACCTCACTGCCCCTCCTGCTGCCGCTGTTCCTACTCAGGAACCCACTCATGATTCCGAAGATGAAATCCAAGCTGAGTTGGACAGGTCCGAGCAGCCAGAGGCATCGCAGCCTCCTCCTCCATTAGGTACATCATCCCGCCGCCGCCGTCACCATCCCGTGCCCGACTACACCGAAGAGGACCTCCGTCGCTCCCTAGACCAGCAGACACAGATACTCACGATGCTGCAGCAGCAGAACCAGCGAGCTGACCAGTTCGAAGCTTGGCACCGAACTCAAATGCAACAACTTCACACCGGCCAAGCTACAATCACTGAGAGTCTAGCGAACCTGACCCTGCAGGTCGAAGGACTCCGAGACACGGTCTACCACACCGGAGCCATGAGCTACGAGGATAGAGTCGCCCTTGCTAGAGCCAGAGGACGCCAGCGTGGACGCGACAGGCCCCGTGACTAGATTTTCATTTTTTTTCCTTTATTGTTTACTATATGTCAGTATTTTGTATTTTCATTTTCAGTTGTATCTCCCTCTCGCATGCTTCAAGAATCAGTGAGGACACTGATCGAGATAGTGTGGGAGCGGAGCCTTATTCCCACTGTATTCAGAACTTCCCTTATTTACTGTATTTCCATTTCACTGCACTTTTGAATTTTAGTAAGTTCTATTTTACACTTTCTATTTCTAGCAAATAAAGCGCGTCTATATATTTTTCACGTTACGCAAACTATCCCCACATTATTCAACGTAAACAAAAACTTTCATTTGTTCCTCAAAAGCAAAAGCATCACGAGAATGCACCTGAGTTCTAACCGAGTTTTGAAACTCCAAGGAAACGACAGTTCTAACAAAACCAATATCGTCCAGACACCTTAGATCTCTAGTTTATGCGAGTCGGTTTCACCACCTACGTGTACCAAAGTCTCAAGTGTCTACGCAAACTCAACCCTAAGTAGTTTATACTAGCAGTCAGCACCATCCTAAAAACACCTCTAAGCAAGCGACCGATGCAAATAAGTGTATGATCTCCAAAAAGATGAAAAATCATGAAAAGAGAGCTAAAAAGCCCAAGAATATAAGATTCGTTTCCTTCTAAGTTAGGTGCTCCTCACCCGAGCATTTAGCCCAACGACACGAAAAACCCATTGAAAGATCAATGACACCAAATTATGATCAATGAAGAAGATCAAAAACAAAAACGAGATCATATTCACTAACAGGTCGACTTGCCATGAGAGTGTGTGGACAACGGGCTTAATGTGATTGCGCTAGAACAAACAGGGTGAACTTGCCGCGAGAACCTTGACACCAAGATACGGTAGCATGACTGAGACCGATTTGCAATAAAAGGGAGACCTCCGGAGACTTGTAGTCCAGTGTCGCCGCGATACTCGTCTTGTTCCTACCAAGAATCCCGGTTTTTCCAAACTCTGCGAACGAAGAAGCAGCCTCGTGCTTGCCGACTTTTTCACGTTTTACTTGAGGACAAGCAAAGATTCAAGCTTAGGGGAGTTTGATAACACGAAATCATATAGATATTTTCATGCATAATTCAACTAAAGTCTAACCGTTTTCGATCCGATTTCGGGTTATTTCCATGTATTTGTCTGATGTTTTTGCAGGTATTCAACGATCACGTCTAAACAAGGCAACATGAAGAAAAGAAGCAATCCCAGATGAAATATGGACGAAAAAGGAGTGAAAACACAATGAAAAGCGCAGCAGACAGTTTTTGCTGATGTGACGACCGTCACAGATGCATGACGACCGTCACACGGGTGACGACCGTCACACCTTGTGACGACCGTCATGCAGGCAAAAACGCCCCACTCAGATTACACGTCAAAAGAGCAGTTCCAATTCCCATTAAATGGTCCACTACTCCCTAAATTATCTGCCTCAAGGTCCATCATCCTCAGAGGTAACCGTTGGAATTCCACCTCTATAAAAAGGGAAGCAGGGGACTTCAAAAAGGGAGCTGCATTCATACCACGAAGTGCTGCCAAATTTAATTTCCAGAGCAAATTTATTTTTAGTTATTATTTGTATCCATTTCTCCAGTTTCATTTGTATCCCTTTCCTTTATTTCCCTTTCCATTCTACTCATTCCCATTTCCGCTCTTCTGTAATTGTTACTGCACTGTACGATCAAATTAGAACTAAAGACAGAATCCTGCCAACATCTGTGGAGGATCTGCCCAAAGGCCAATTGGCATTATTTACAGGTTTTCATTTTGATCGACTTCTACTTTATCATAATGCAATTTATTATTTATTATTATTATTTATGTTTTTCTTTTCCAAATTCCATGTCTAGCTAAACTTAGGTAATCGATATGTAGTAATAATTCGAATGGGATTTGATAACTCTTGTTTGAAAACTTTCTTTTCACAAAAATAACTTATGGTCTAAGTGTTTAAAATTGATTTACGAAATAAACTTCGTCGCGAAAGCGAGAACTTATTTTAAAGTAGTTTGCCACGAAAGTGGGAAATTAATTAAGATACGAACCAACAAGCGAAAGCTGCGGTAAGGTCAGATAGTAAACACTAGGCATTTGTTTTAATAACAGCGAAAGCACTTTAAAACGAATTAGAACTTAGAGATTTATTTGATTATTTGGGGGTATAGAAATGGGGTGTTACATTAAGTGGTATCAGAGCCAGTGTTGAGTCGGTTGTGTCTGTCTCGTTGTTGTGTTGGTTGAACGGTTGTTTAACCTTGTTGTTATTTTTGGGAATGGTCAGAATATGGCTGGTCGTAACGACAATGCGATGGTTGCTGCATTGGAGGCAATGGCTAGGGTGGTGCAGGGTACACAGAATGTGAATGCGAATGATGAATTCAGGAAGAATCAACCACCGGTCTTCAAAGGAAGATTCGATCCTGATGGTGCTCAGATTTGGTTTAAAGAGATTGAAAGAATCTTTCAAGTTATGGGATGTGAAGAAAGGAATAAGGTGAGACTTGGGACTCACATGCTGAGGGAAGAAGCCGACGATTGGTGGGTCGGTATGCGACAATTTTTCGAGGTAGATGATGAGGAAATAACTTGGGATTTATTTCGTACCGAGTTTTTGAGGAAGTATTACTCTGAGAGTGTTAAGGGGAAGAAGGAGATGGAATTTCTTGAGCTAAAATAAGGTAGTATGTCCGTGGTGGACTATACTGCTAAGTTTGTGGAATTGGTTCAATTTCATCCTCATTATGCTGCGGTTACGGCGGAATTCTCTAAGTGCATTAAGTATGAGAATGGCTTGCATCCTGAGATTAAGCAAGCGGTGGGATACCAAAGAATAAGGAGATTTTCAGATTTGACCGAATGTTGTAGAATTTTTGAGGAGGATAGCAAGGCTCGTTCGACACATTATAAGAGTGTGAATGAAAGGAAAGGGAAACAACAAGTAAGGAGTGGACCTTATGTGACGCCTGTTGATAAGGGCAAGCATAGGGGAAACTTTGATAGAAGATCTGGAGGGGGAAGTTTTGGTCCCGTTAAGTGCTACAAGTGTGGCAAGATGGGTCACAAGTATTTTGAGTATGGAAAGACCGTGGCGAAGTGTTCTAACTGTGGAGGTATTGGTCATGCTACAACTAATTGTAGAAGGAATGTGGTGAAGTATTTTAATTGTGGAGAGGTTGGTCATATTAGTACTAAGTGTACTAAGCCAAAGCAAGCTCGGGCGGGCGGAGAGGTATTTGTATTAGCTGGTTCAGACATTACTAATGCAGATCGTTTGATTAAAGGTACATGCTTTATTAATAACATGCCTTTAGTTGCTAATATTAATACTGGAGCGACTCATTCGTTCATTTCTTTTGAGTGCTCTAAGCGTTTGGATTTGTGCATGTCTTCTTGTGGTGGTGAGATGGTTATTGAGACTCCTGCTTCAGGGTCGGTAACTACATCTTTGGTGTGTGTAAGTTGTCCTTTGACCATGTATGGTAAAGACTTTATCATGGATTTAGTGTGTTTGCTGTTAGAAGGATTGGATGTGATATTGGGTATGAACTGGTTGCAATATAATAGAGTTCATATAGATTGTTATCACAAGTTGGTGAGGTTTCCTTCCTTGGAAGAGGATGAAGATGAGAGTTTTCTATCCACTAAAGAGTTGAAGAAACTTTTAGCGGATGAAGCTCAGTTGTTTGGGTTGTTTGCATCATTGTCGGTGGAGAACAAAGTTGAGTTCGATGTGTTTCCTGTGGTGTGTGATTTTCCAGAAGTGTTTCCGGAGGATATTACGGATGTACCGCCGGAAAGAGAAGTTGAGTTTTCTATTGATCTAGTTCCTGGTACTAGACCAGTTTCAATGGCACCGTATCGTATGTCGGCATCGGAGTTGGTAGAACTGAAGAGGCAATTGAATGACTTATTGGAAAAGAGATTTGTAAGACCAAGTGTTTCTCCTTGGGGTGCGCCGGTATTATTGGTAAAGAAGAAAGATGGAAGTATATGGTTATGTATTAATTATCGGCAGTTGAACAAGGTGACGATTAAGAACAAGTATCTGCTTCCAAGAATCGATGATTTGATGGACCAATTGGTTGGTGCGTGTGTTTTTAGCAAGATTGATTTGAGATAGAGATATCACCAGATTCGTGTGAAAGAATAGGATATTCAAAATACAGCTTTTAGAACACGGTATAGTCATTATGAATATTTAGTGATGTCATTCGGAGTTTCTAATGCGTCGGGTGTGTTTATGGAATACATAAATCGTATTTTTCATGATGAGTTGGATCATTTTGTGGTTGTGTTCATCGATGACATTTTGATTTACTCTAAGTCTCGAGAGGAGCATGAAGAGCATTTAAGGATTGTGTTACAAATTTTGAAAGAGAAACAATTGTATGCTAAGTTGTCGAAGTGTGAATTTTGGTTGTCAGAAGTAAGTTTTCTTGGTCATGTGATTTCTGGTAGTTGTATTAATGTTGATCCATCCAAGATTGATGCGGTGATGCAATGGGAATCTCCTAGATCGGTTACGGAAATTCTAAGCTTTTTAGGCTTGGCGGGTTATTATCGAAGGTTTATTTAGGGATTTTTGAAGTTGACACTTCCGTTAACGCAATTGACTTGTAAAGGAAAGGCTTTCATTTGGGATGTTGATTGTGAAAAGAGTTTCGTTGAGCTAAAGAGAAGATTGACGTCAGCGCCGATTTTGATTTTGTCGAATCCAATGGAACCATTTGTGGTTTATTGTGATGCTTCTTTGACTGGTTTGGGTGGTGTTTTGATGCAAGATGGAAAAGTTATGGCTTATGCTTCAAGACAATTGAGAGTGCATGAAAAGAATTATCCTACGCATGATTTGGAGTTAGCGGTTGTGGTTTTTGTTTTGAAAATTTGGAGGCACTATCTTTATGGTGCAAGATTTGAAGTTTTTAGTGATCACAAGAGTTTGAAGTATTTATTTGATCAGAAGGAATTGAACATGAGACAAAGAAGATGGTTAGAACTTTTGAAGGATTATGATTTTGGTTTGAATTATCATCCGGGTAAGGCAAATGTGGTGGCCGATGCCTTGAGTCGGAAGTTGTTACATGGGTCTGCATTAATGATGAGAGAATGGGAACTTTTGGAGAATTTTAGAGACTTGAGTTTGGTTTGTGAAATGACACCGAGAAGTGTGAGACTTGGTATGCTACATGTTACGAACGATTTTCTTGCGACCGTATGTGAAAAACAAAAGTTGGATTTGAAATTTGTTGATTTGATGATGAATGAGAACGAGGATTTCAAGGTTGATGAATTTGGAGTTTTGAGATTTCATGGTCGTATTTGTATTCCCGATGATGAGGAGTTGAAAAAGATGATATTGGATGAAGGACACCGAAGTAACTTAAGTATTCATCCGGGAGCGAATAAGATGTATCAAGATTTGAAGAAGATCTTTTGGTGGTCCGGATTGAAGAGAGATGTAGCTCAATTTGTGTATGCTTGTCTGACTTGTCAGAAGTCTAAGGTAGAAAATCAAAAGCCTAGTGGATTGATGCAACCGTTAGATATTCCATAGTGGAAATGGGATAGTATATATATATGGATTTTGTTACGGGATTGCCGAATACACAAAGAGGTCATAATGCTATTTGGGTGATTGTTGACAGGCTTACTAAATCTGCTCACTTCGTTCCGATTGATATTAGCTATCCTTTGGAGAAGCTAGCTGAGATTTATGTTCGTGTGGTCGTGAAGTTACATGGAGTTCCTAAGAGTATTGTATCGGATAGGGATCCTAGATTTACATCAAGATTTTGGGAAAGTTTGCAAAGTGCTTTGGGTTCTAAGCTAAGATTGAGTTCGGCTTATCATCCGCAAACAAATGGTCAAACCGAGAGGACAATTCAATCGTTGGAGGATTTGTTGCGTGCTTGTGTGCTAGAGCAAGGTGGTGCTTGGAATAGTTATTTGGCATTGATTGAGTTTACCTATAATAACAGTTTTCATTCAAGTATTGGTATGGCACCATTTGAGGCTTTGTATGGTCAGAGATGTCGAACACCTTTGTGTTGGCATGAAACTGGTGAGAAGTCGGTAGTTGGGCCAGAGATGGTACAACAAACGACGGAGAAGGTAAAGTTTATTCGGGAAAAGATGAAAGCTTCTCAAAGTAGACAAAAGAGCTATCATGACAAGAGAAGGAAGGATCTTGAGTTTCAAGAAGGTGACCATGTGTTTTTGAGAGTTACACCGGTTACGGGTGTGGGTCGTGCTTTGAAATCGAAGAAGTTGACTTCTCGTTTTATTGGTCCTTATCAGATTACTGCACGAGTTGGTGTTGTGGCTTATCGTGTGGCGTTGCCTCCGAATCTTTCGAATTTTCATGATGTGTTCCATGTTTCGTAACTTCGGAAGTATGTTCCGGATCCGTCACATGTTATTCCTATGGACGAGGTTGAAGTGAGAGATAACCTTACAGTGGAAGTTTTACCGATTAGGATTTTGGACCGTGAAGTTAAGAAGCTAAGAAGCAAAGATATTGCGCTTGTGAAAGTAGCGTGGGGAGGCGCTTCAGAAGGCAATATGACTTGGGAATTAGAGAGTAGGATGCAAGAGTTGTATTTAGAGTTGTTTGGATCAGGTAATATTTTCGAGGACGAAAATTTCTAAAGTGGGGGAGAGTTGTAACGCCCCGATTTCGATTATTCCCATTTTGTTGAGTCTTTTGATTTAATTGTGTGATTATTATTTTAATTGTGGAATTTATGTGATAATATGTTATGTTTGCATGTTGTGCTATTTTACCGATTTTGAGAGTTTGGGGAGAATATATTGGAGGGTATTTTAGATATTTAGTATTTAATGTTAAGTTGGATATTTGTGAGAAAATGGATTAATAGATGTTTTGAGAGAAATAGAATAAAAAGAGATATAAGTGGAAATTGGAGAGAAAAGAGAATAGAAACATAAGAGTAGAGAAAGAAAGAGTAGAGAAAGAAAGAGGAGGAAGAGAGAAGAAGAGAAATAGAGGAAAAGCTTGGAATCATCAAGAATCAACCTTTAGGAGTCGATTTAATCAGGTAAGGGTGTGAAATATTGTTATTCTATCCATGTGTATGATTATGTATGCTTTTGTTGGATTGTTTTGGATTGTTGGAGAGTTTTTGCTCATTTTCCATTCTAGGGCATAAATGGATTTAATCGGTAGAATCGAAGTTTTAACGGTTAGAATCGTGAATAAGTTGTGTAGTTTAGTCGAGGGATGTTAGACTAAGACTATAGAAACTGGTTTGGTGAGAATCAAAAGGTTTTGTGGAGTTTTGGAGTTTTGGACAGTTGAGAATTTTGAGTTCGCAGACACTCGCTAGCACCTTCGCTAGGCAAGCAAGTCGCGAACATTCGCTGTAGCGAGCTTGTAGCGAATGGTCCCAGACTTGGGACAGGATGTAAATGGTCTTTTTTGCTGGTAGCGAGTGAGGTAGCGAAGCATTCGCTAGGACCTCGCTACAGCGAGTAGGTAGTGAACATAGTCAGTAGCTTCTGTTTGCCTTCGCGAGCTTGTTCGCTAGGCGAACAGGTAGCGAGCATTCGCTAGGGACTCGCTAGGCGAGCAAGCTAGCGAGCGCGACAGCATTTTTTGTTTCCTTTGTGATTCCATTCAATGTTGATTGTTTGGTTCGATTGTTCAATCTTGACCTGAATGAGTAGTTGTGTGATGTTATGATATGATGTGTTGTGGGTAGCCGTATAGCGTGACTCCTAGATTATGAATTGTGAAGTGTGAAATATAGCCGTTTGGCAATTATGTGCATTGTTTTAATTGAATGAAAATGCATGATTATGTGATAAGAGTTCGTAGCCGTGTGGGTAGTAAAGCGATACTCATTGCCGTTTGGCATGATTGATATGAATGTACATAGATTGTATGTGCTAGTATGAGATGAATGCATGATTATATATTTGTGAATATGTCTGCATTTCAAGGATGTCATGAGTCATTTTGCATGTGAAGCATCATGATATGCATTCTTATGTTGATTGATCCCTCGGAGGATCTGCAGAAACCTCGTGTGCCCATGTGGGGTGTGAGTGATGGTTTATAATTGATTCTGCGTAGAATCTGCAGAACGATTGTGTGCCCATGTGGGGTGCGAGCAATCGGATTGTGTACCTGTGTGGGGTGTGAGCAATCCTGAAACATCGTGTGCTCATGTGGGGTGTGAGCGATGGGTGAACATCGTAGGCCCGAAGGGGAGTTACTTCGGTAACAAGCGATGGTTCCATTTGGTTCTTCAATTGAACCCGCTGAATGAGTTGGTACCGCATTTGCATCTGCATAGAGTCGTGAGTCGGTCTCTATGAGTTGCATTTATCATCTTTATATTATGCGTTGGTGAAATAAACATGAATGTAGATGTTTATGTGAATTGGTGATGAAATAAATATAATTGTAAATGTTTATGTGTGAATGATGTGAATGGTAGAAGCATGATTGATGAATACGCTTAGTTATGTATGTATACAATGCGAGGTATATTATGAATGATGGTAAACCTTGATGAATTATGGTGAGAAATGAGAAAATATGTGTATTCTATGAATGTATATAGATATATGATTATATGCATTGATGATTATGATAATATTTCTCACCCTTCTGTTGTTTTATGATGCTCTATGAGGCATTACATATTAGGTTTGCTGGAGGTCTTTTGTGAAGTATAGCTTCTTTCTTTTTGGTCGGTCGGCTCTGATATGTAGCACCGGGTAGCTAGGATTGTATAGAATTATTTTGTGATACGTTGTATATGTATCTGCTGATGGATGTTTATGAAAACATGTTGAATGATGATGTGAATCAAACTGAATGATATGTATATATATATATATATATATATATATATATATATATATATATATATATATATATATATATATATATATATATATATATATATATATATATATATATATATATATATATATATATATATATATATATATATATATATATATATATATATATATATATATATATATATATGTTTGAAGTGATTCAATGTTTAAATTTTCCGCTTTTATTCTAAATATTGAGATGTGGGTGTAAGGACTAAGTTCCTACGTTTTGAAAGTTACCTCACTGTTGCATATCTTGTTGAGCATGTGTTGTATGTTTTAATTTCATGGATAATGTGATATACCTCTTTTATACCATGTTTTAAATGTACTCTGATGAAATTTTTAATACGTGTCTAAATGATTTATTTGATTATTTGGGGGTATAGAAAGGGGGTGTTACAAAAGTCGCCACCGAACTTTATTTATTCTCAAATAGGCAAAGAGAAAATATTGATAAAACCCCTGAAAGAACGAGAATGATTACGGTCTTCGTAACCAATATCGGGTTTGGGATTCGATTACATAAGGAGAAGGTATTAGCATCTCTCGCACCCGTTGTACTCAACGGGAACCATTAGGTTAGTTGTGTGCATTAGTTTTAGCTTGAAATGTTAGACTTCTCGAGTTATTAAGAGGAAAATAAAAAGACAAAAGGTTTATTTTTATTAGGTGCATGACGAGACTTTTAATCTCGCTCATACGTATCTCTGGGTGCGATGAAGAACTCAAGACTTACATAGTTATAGGAAAAAATATTTCTTTGTTGGTCGATTTTAGCAAAAGCTATCTTGTCTCAATCGACGGAAAAATATTACTTACCCAAAGCAGGTGACGAGCGAGCATTTGCATCACATTGAATGGATTTCTACATATCAACATTCACGAGAAAACATCACTTATCTCAACTAATACGATTGTGGACAAAGCATTGTTTTTGCATCCTCTCGAGATAATATATCTTTCATTTATGAAAAGTTTTTTAAGGTCAATCGCGCGACGGCGAGAAAAGAGTTTAATGTGTTTGAAGTATTTTTTGGTGATGACGAGAGTTCAGACGGGCAAGAACTACATCTCGTTTCCAACTCTTGGGAGTTCGTGGACTACACCACATTCCTTTTTCATCTTTATTTATAAAAATAGTTTTGGTATTTTTATATGTTTTGAAGTTTAATTGAGAAAATGAACTCGATGTTGGTCGAGGTTTATTACACGTTGTAGAATTGATTGGAGGATGATGAGTGTTTGGATTGGCGAGAACTACATCTCGGATCCCAATTCTCAAGAGCTCGTGGACTACACCTTGTTCCTTTTCATCCCATTTATTGAAAAATGTTAAGTAATGGTTACCTGTTTTTTTATTTTTGATTGTGAAAAGGGCTTGACGTTGGATCAATCATTTAATTATCGTTTGCCAAAAGGTTGGTTCGAGGGTTTTAAAATGATTTGAATGTGGAAAGTTGACGAAGATGATTAGTGGAAATAGTTTTTGAAAATGGAATTTGGTGTTGACCAAGTGTTTTTATTTTTTTGAAAGGTTGATTTTATTTTTGTGACCTATTACTTATTTAGTTCATTTTAACTAACTGCAATGGAAATAAAAGCGAGAATAAAAATTACAAACAATGGATGTGGTACATTTTATCAATGGGGATATAATAAAACGATAAACATACAGACCATCAAACAAGTAAATATAAACATAAGGATCTCATTGTAAGAATGCCCAAGAGTAAGTCACGGGACCGGAAATTAACCGAACAAAGTAACAAATTTTGCACTAAGTTAAGTTAACTTAAAGTGGATTCATATAGGAATCACTCTATAAGAAGTCGAGCATCCAAATGTATTCATGCAAGCAATTTTTGAATGCTAAATTAGATTTAAACTCCAAAGTCGCAGTGCAACAAATAAACAAATGATTTATTTAAAAAACAATTAATTAATTAAACTAAAAATAAACTAATAAATTGACCAATAATCAAATAATTAATTATCAATATAAAATTAATCAAGAACTAAAAAATCAAAATTAAATTAGAAAAAAGAAAGAAAAAGTGAATGAAAGAGATGGTTTAAGGATGCAAACATTAAACTACATTGAGCGCAGTCCAAGTTACACTAAAAAAACCCTAATTTAAAATAATTAAAAAAAATAAAAAAAATAGAAAATAAAATAAAATGTGACGTTAAAAAGGGACAACTCCACACTTTACTGCATTATTCGATTAACCCTCTCATTTTCTTACAAAAAGAATACAATAACCATCAATGTGTCATTGACACATGGCCATCCCAAGAGCCAGAATAAAGCAAATGAACAAATACAAAAATTCATAAGAATTAAAGAAGAAGAAAAAAAGTAAAACGAAATGTCCTTCTTCCTCTCCTTACACAATCTCGGTATCGGTCTCACTCTCTCTTTATCTGCTTCAAATTTTTTTAAAAAGAGAATAAAACTAAAAAAACTCCATCTTTCTCAATCTCAAACACTCGAAAGATAATCACATAAAAACCAAGAACAAATATGAGAAAAAGAGAGGTCACTAAATCATAGCACGGGTGCGTATCCGGCATGAACAATGTGATTCTGGCAGGGGAGGCACAGTTTGCACAGCGAATGACACTGGTTGATTCACATATTTTTTAAGCTTGTTTTGGGTTGGTGACGGTTTTAGCGAAGGAAGTGGCGGAGCATGATGTTTTTATGTGTTGTATGGTGTGGTTATGAGCTGTAGAAGTGTGTTGTGTAGTTCGCATATGCTCAAAGGGAGTTCTTTGGAGAGAAATGGTTATGTATGGTGGTAAGGCAATGTAGGTCATGTGAAGAAGTATGAGAGTTTTAATGGTCAGGCTTGGTGGTGTTGATGTAGAAGGTGGTGGCTTGGTTTGTTCAACTGGTGAGCATGGTGTATGGAAGAAATAATGTGAGTTGAGATGGTGGAAGTTTGAGTTATGGGTTTGTGTAGCAAGAGAGAGGAAGTTTTGGTTGTACAAAGAAGAAAATGGAGGATGTATTGTAGAGGTGGAAAAATGGATGGATTGGATGAATATGGATTGGATTGTTAATGGATGGATCAAAGCAATCCATTAATCCATTAGCAATCCACTAAACTCTCTTAATAAAAATCCAATCCAATCCATCCATTAAAAGATAAAATCCATCCAATCCATCCATTAACATATTTCTAATGGATGAATATCCATCCATCCAAAAAATTAATTTAAAAATTCTTAATTTAATAAGTGACAACATAATATCAAATGGATTTATAAAATGAGATGGATGGATTGAATCCATCCATATGAGTTAGTGGATGGATTGGATCAAATCTATTAAATTATTTTTTGTCTTATGGATGGATTGGATGGATAAATTATTGGATGGATTGGATGGATAATATCTAAATGGATTTCATTGCCACCTCTAATGTATTGTAGTTGTTTACATGAAAAGAACGAGAAGAGGTTTGTTGCAGGAGATGAAAAGTAGGTTTGTAAAGAGCGATGTTGTTTTTTTCTTCAAGGAGGTTGTTATGTGAGAGTTTTATGTTGTTGAATGTGGAAGTAAATATAGCAAGTGAGAACGTTGTTATGTTGAAGAGTGAAAATGGTTAATATTTAGAATGACGATAGTGTCACGTTAATGAAGAAGATGAATGGGAAGAAATTGTTCACGTGTTCTCCCTCAAGAAACTCTTTACCTTTTCTTTTTGTTCATTTCAATTAGAGAGAGAGAGAGAGAGAGAGAGAGAGAGAGAGAGAGAGAGAGATGAGTGATATTGCAAAATGGGGTGTCGTGCTGATTTTTTTTTTCTTTTTCGTGGATTGGCCAATTAACACACTTATATGCTAGGATTTGATAGGTTAAATGTTCCAAAATACCCCTTTGAGATGTTTTAGTGTGAAAATGAGTTATAAATAATTAAAACAATTAAAATGAAAAGAATTGTGAATAATTAAAATAAAATCAAACCGAAAGCATAGATAATCATATTTATTTTTGGGTTAAATACACAACATCCCCTGTAATATTAGCGAGTTTCGCTTTAACCCCCTGTAAAAGATTTTTTTTAAAAATCCCCCATTGTAATACCTAGATTCCGTAATAGATTCCGTCAGACAGGCTCCCGAATACTAGATTGCAACAAAGATTCTCTCATTTTGCCAGCGTGGAAGTCCACATGGCATATTTTTATTTATTATTATTTTTTTAAATCAACATGGATTTATTTTATTATTTATTATTATTTTTATTAATACTTTTAATCAATTATTTTTTTAATAATGTAATTAATTAATTTATGTAAATTTATTTATAAATTAATTATTAAAATATTGATTTGGGCCTCAGGCCCTTGTTCTTATCAACAGGAGCCTAATTTTTAATGAATTATTAACTATTGTATAAAAGTTATTTATATACACTTGCATTTATATATGAAATTTTGACGTGGGACTATTGTTGCTTCTGCTTTTGCTTTGGATAACAGCTTGAGCAATTTCATGTGTCATTACAACCACAACCTTACCATCAACCTTACAACCAACATGAACACCACCATGAACACCACCAGCAAAGAATTATTGTTGTTGCTTTTACTCCTCTCTTCACCGGCATGAACACCAAGTTTTCTTCGCATTAGTTTTTATGTGTCATTCAACAACAAGGATATTGATGCTACATGATGCTTCAAACACAATAGGTTATTATCATTTCATTCACATATCAGAAAGAAAAACTTTGCAATTAAAACAAAGACATTATCATTCAAACAAAAATTTATGCTCTCTTTTCCAATTCTACATAAACATTAAAATGATTAAACAAATACATTACCATTCATAAAATTACTGCATGATTCATCAATATCATCAAGAAAACCATTAATACAAAGACAAAAAGTATGCCTGAAGACAAGAAAAACACTTTCATTTTTTATCATCAAATCTAAACGCCCTAGACGACAAAAAGTTACTTCAAGTGTATGGTGCTTCATCATCATCCAAAGAGTTGAAGATAACTCTCTTGATTATTCTCCTTCTTGTTCTTCTTCTCCTCCTCCTGCTTTTTCTTCTTTGAATAACTAATTTGATACCATGTAGAACCTATGCAACTCCTTCGTTCTGGGTACCATGTTGACCCTATGCAACTTCTTGATTCTGGACAATATTGTTAGAACTTATTTTGATTCTTCGAAGATGTTGTGTGTTAGTAAGAATAGGAAAACTGTGTTTATAATGCTGCTACATGATTCTACCACTTCTCTCTACTTTGAAAATCTAAAATAGGGATGGCAAACAAACCCGGGCCCGCCCACACCCGCCCGGGCCCGCCCCGAAATTAACGGGGGAAATCCGATTTAATTGGGTGCGGGTGCGGGTGCGGGTGAAACCCGGTTCTTAACTACGGGTGCGGGTGCGGGTGCGGGTAGACACTAAGACCCGCCCGCACCCGCCCCCGCCCCCGCCCCGCCTCAAATAATATATTTTATTTTGATTTCCTTATTTTATTTATTTTAATATTTATTTATTAATTATACTTTTAATTAAGTTATTAATATTTTTATTGCAATTAAAATAATAAAATTAATCAAGTTAATATTCATTTATTAATTAAAATTTTAATTAATTAATTAATTAATTTATTAAAATAATCAATTTTTTAATTAAATTACTAATTTTTATTATAATTAAAAAAATAATAATTTTTTGCGGGTGGGGGCGGGGCGGGTGCGGGTGCACCCGTTTCTACTGGGGGCGGGTTTGAGTGGTAAATTTTCACCCCCGATTGGATTTGGGGCGGGGGCGGGTCTGTTACATGGAGGCGAGTGCGTGTGCGAGTATAGTTAAACCCGCCCCGACCCGCCCCGTTGTCATCCCTAATCTAAAAGTTTGGATATTGTGACTTTGGAAAACCATCTTTATTATTGCTTCTTTAATGCCAAATATTTTATTCTCTTGAAAACAGTCTATGTAGCAGCTATTAAATCCACATTAGATATCATTACTTTGGATAGTGTGGCTTTTAAATTTCCAATTAAGCAATGATGTTCCACAAGCAACCATGCTTTTCTAGCAATTATGATGTTCCACAAGTAATGATGCATTACGACTTGAAAAACGAGATGGAACAAGCAATGATGCCTTACGATTTGACCAATAGTATGTTAATCACGCAGCTTGCATAATCATTGGTTTGTCAACACTATATTGCAAAACTTGAGTTATGGGCTGAATTGGAATCAGAAAACTGAAGCATGTATTATTAAAAGAAGTCTCACATTGAAATTTGAAAAAGAAAAGGAAGCGTTTATATAGTTCTTTTGTACACTACATTACAAAACTTGAGTTATGGGCTGAATTGGAAGTGTTATTGAGTCTGAAAAATAACGGGGAAGCCCAAATGAAATTTTAATAATTAATTTTTAAATACAATTTCATAAAAAATATTAATAAAAATAATTTAATAAAAAACATAGAAAATCCATAATATATAAAAAAATATTAAAAAAATAAAGGAATTCCATGTGGCTTCTCAAAATTAAATTAAAAATAAAATTAAAATCCAGCTAGACTTCCAAATCATTGAAAAATAGAATTTGGGTTCAATAGGGGGCATAGTGAGGGAATCTCAGTATTACGAGGAGTTTTTTTTATATAAAAAAATTACAGGGGGTTAAAGCGAAACTCATTAACATTACATGAGGTATTCTATGTTTAATCCTTTATTTTTTAAGGACATGTTGACAAAAATATAAAAATAAAAAGACTAAAAAATGAATAAAAGTCTGGCGTAAAAATTCTTGAAAATTAAACTGAATGCACCAAAATGATCAACGCGAAATAAGCTTCCTGAAAACATACATGTTTTGATCAAATTTTGAAATAAAAAATGATTTGTTAAAAGGCTCAGACTGATCAAAATGCGATCGAAAAAGGAATCGGAAAAATAAAATGAGCACACCAAGTTAAACTACGTGGACGTAGATTAATAAAATTGACGTCTGCAAGCTAGATTTTGAAATTTTTTGCCCGCTTATTTCACGTTCATTTAAGGATCAGTCTGATCGGTGTTTACCGTGAAAATTGGTAAACAAATGATGGTCTCCAAAAAATTGGTTTACTTGCAGGATCAACCAGTGAATCCTATGACATGTGCTATTGTTTAAACTATTTCTGAAAATCTCAAGAACACTTCGACAATACTCATGATTGTAGAAGATTGTTTTAAAGTTTTAAAAAGATAAACTTTCAGAATTGTAAAGTTGCAATGAAAAAGTAAATTGTAAAATGAAAATAACTTTCAATTGAAATAAAACGCGGTGTTTCAGATGTACACTCTCAACAAAAACTCTTTTCTCAATCAACTTAGATGCTTTGAGTGATTTATGAGTATTTGTACAACAATTGAACACACGAAAATCCTATGCACTAAAACTCATATTTATACTACATCAAAAATAACTGTCATCAACAGACTTTCCTCCAGAAAATGACACGTTTTGCTTTGCATGTCTTCAATTTGCCACAGCTTTACACGCGTCATTTCCAAGAAACAGATAAGAACAAAAGACAATTATTATCCTTATTTGAAATTGAAAATCTTTGTCAAACGCAAGCTCCATATCGCCTCCATCGAAATTGCCATCCAAACTTAGAAATATTTCTAAGCTTCAACCCAACTGTCCTTCTCATAAAGGATCACCACTTTGACTGGAACCCTTAATAATACTTCCTGTCGAAGTCCAAAACATTTCAAAAAATGTTTATCTTTACTTATCATATTCAAATCAAATCCTTGGTGTTGAAATTCCCAGCTAATAAATTGCCCCCCAAAAATGTCATTTTCGACTAAATGGAGAAAAAAACATTTTTTGAAACTCACTTTCGACGCCAGAAACGCTTTGTCTGTTATGACGTCATAGTCATCATGACAAACTTTCTCAAATGTCTCCTAAAAAACCCATACATTAATCTTTGCAATCATCACACACTTAGTCCTTATGAGATCGTGGGTCAGCTCAACTGTCACCATCTCATCGTGTATTCTCTGACTGACACGTGTCCCACTATTTCTTTCAACCATCAGTGCTGGCAGTAAACCGCTTCACTTCCTTTAGTATATAAATAGTGGAAACCACCATTTTTCAATCTTTTCCACTTTTTGAACTTCTTAGCAAGAACAAATTTCTCCTGAACTCTTCATCTCTTACACACACATCAACCATTTTCTTCAAACTCTACTGCATCAATGGCGTCTTCTACTAAAAACTCCAAAGATTCAACCAAAAACATCAAAGAATCCAAGAAATTTGAACTTGCTCCAGTCCACAAGATCTTAGGCCCAATAGTTGTGGGTAACCAACAATACGTGCCTGAGTCTTCTCTTGAAATAGAGAAAAGAAGAATCTACCAATCCCAGGTATTAATTCCTATATCTGTTACTGGCAAAATACATGCTATGTTAGGTCCTTTATCAAACCCTACTGCTAACCCCAATAAACTTAAGGATTTTTTCCCAACATATCACTGTTACAAACCCATAGCCAATGGAAAAAGACATAGGGCTAGTGAAGATATTGAGGCTGATGAGAAAGTGAAAAAATATAACCAAGGTTTCCCTTTGATTGAGGTTTCTAAAGAACCCTCAATCTAGAATATATGAATAACTTTAGGGTATTTCGATCATGCCTCTTGTTTAAGGATCCCTCAGATTACCTAGCCTGGTTAGGGAAAATAGAGAAAGAAAATCCAAAGTCTGGAAAGACATGGGTATCTTTTACATGATTCAACTGTCGAAGGTAGGCCCTCTATTTCCAATCTATGTTAGTAGCTTCTTTGTACTTATGGAATAACACCCATAATAATTTGCATCTTCCCTGTGGATGATGACTCCAACCCTTTTCGACATTGCTGCCATTACCATGCTTAAGCCAATTGGAGAGACTTATGACCCTAACTTCCTGGCTGAAGACTCTATAGGCTTCGACACCAACAAAGAAGCTTTCACTAATTACATCTCTTATTACCATGATAAAGACTCTGATGAAGTATCTGATCAAGAGCATAATGCTTTTCTTGCTCTGTGGTTATCTCGTTGCATATTTTGCTCGAGATCCCTCTAAGTGGTGAAAATATATTTAACCACGGTGAACAAATTGTATGCTAGACATAAACTTTGTCTCAACAAGATGATTATAGTCAACCTCTATGAGTCCTTAGGGGAAGGCGTCACAATTCTCAAAACCATTAAGTCCAAAGGCAACTTGTTATTCTTTTGCCCTTTCTGCCTGTTACAACTATGGCTAAATGCTACCTTTGAAGCATCTCTACCAGTTCGCAACCCAATCAATATAAAAGCTGATAAAGTGAAGAGCAGGAGAGTCGAAGGAATAAGAAATGCTTTAGTGACCCCAAGTGATGAAGGGATAAATCTCCAGCAAACCTTCACTGGTTATGTGATGTTGTTCCCCAAATGCTACAACTTCACACCAAGCATGGCCCTTTTTGCTCATAGAAAGCACGACCCTGAGTGGTTTGCAAGACAATTCTCTGCCCCGTTGAAGGAACAAGAAGAAGAGTCCCTTGATATCTGGGAAGAATTCCTTACCCATAGGCTCTTGGCCATAAGGCTTCGACCTTCAAGACTTCAATTCACTCTCCTCAGCTACCAACCAAATCTGGTCTCTCGACAGTTTGGTCTTATTCAAATCATGCCACAACCACTTTTCAACAAAAAGAATTCATTGATTCTTTATAACATGGTTCATAATGAAGCTCAATGCAATAAAGAATTGGCTAAATACACTAGCATTACAAAGTTTACTACTGTTTCTTTTAAGACTTCATTCCTTTGCACCAAAGAATTTGAACTTGGTGGAAGGATTATTATACAACAAAAGTTTTTGACGTTTCTGCCTTTAATCAACATTTAACTCATGCTTTTGCCTCTGTACAGGAAAGAGTTAAGAAAGGTACTTCGACTCACATCAAAGAAATCCAAGCATTCTAAAAGTACTTTGAAACTGCCTAACTGATGATCTTAGTCGAACCGTCCGTGAAGTAGTAGTCACTTTGAAAGAAAAATTTACAAAGAAATTGGAGGATTTAAAACTATCTTCACAAGTTAAACCTAAACAACAATACGAAGTATCTTTTAACATGTATCCCCTAAAATTTCCTCGACTTCCAAGTGCTGAGTTTGGTGTGGATTTTAGTCCTCCATTCTCAGACTGGTTCTTCTATGGGGATTTTGTAAAAATCCTTCGACATGAATCTCAAAAACGTGCCAAGCGGGTGGTTCTGACTAAGCCCACTATAGACAGTTTCAAAGGGCACCTTCATATTGATATAGAACATGTTCCTGTCGAGTCTCCAATATACGAAGGTGTGGAATGAGAGGTTTTTTCAAATTACTATTTTATCAATTCCTTATCCCTCTTTTTACTTGCGATAAATGTGTTAATTTTCCAATTGCAAGGATTCCTGCCAAGAAGGCTACTACGAAGAAAGGAGCCGTCGAAGAAAAGGACGAGGAAAAGTCCACTAAAACACCAGCAAAGGTAGACTTCTCCTACTATTACCATTCTTCTTATATAGTGTCTTTGTATTTTAATACTTGAGATATCTTTTCTTTTCAGGCCAGTCGAAGACCGCCACCCACTCCCAAGAAAAGGAAGCAGAAAGAGACTCAAGTCCAGGTGATTGAGTTAGATGACGAAGATCTCTCCCCAGATACCTCCAAACAGCAAAAAAAGAAGAAGAAGCAAGCGAAAATATTTGATGCTATTTCTCAACATAAACCTAAGGTTGTCAAGCCTCGGGTAAAGAAACCTTCCACTTCTAAAGTAATCAAAGCTGATCCAGACCCAACCACTAACAGTTAAATTGCAAAGATAAATCCTGATGGGGTCAAAAGAGACAACTCTAGCCCTGGGGCTGAAGGTCCTAAGGTAAACATTCTACCTTAATCTCTTGAATTGATAATTGCTTCCTATTGACTTTCGACTAACCCATATTTGATTTTTCCAGGGTGTCACAAAGTGCACAAAGCAACCAACAGTCGAACAAAGTATCCCCCTGAACAGAAAAGATCATTCTTATCATCCAACCAACATCACTCCTTATTATCATCCAACCTCTCCCAAATATTCTAACAAAGAGTCTACAAATGAGGCGAGTAAACCTGCAGAGGCTAGTGCCTTCATTAATGTGGAAGGTGACACGGAGATACCACCTGCTGAAGAACTTGTTGAAGACAAATCTGAAGATGGCTCTCCCAGTAATGAAAAACATGGCGATGGTGGCCTAGATGATGAAGAAGAGGAGGAGGAAGAGGATAACTCTATGTTTGACTTTGACATGGAGCCTCATGAGGAGGAAGAAGAAGAAGAGCAAGCAGATGATGATGATAATGAAGAAAAGAATGAGCAACATAATGACCAACCTAAAGCCAAACTAAATCCTGATGCTGCAAAGGAAACGTCATGACCTTTGACTGAACTACTACTACCCTCTCCCATGAGGAACTAGAATCCCTAAAGCAATACAGGGCCTTGGAATATTTGAAAGCCAATATCAGTGCCAGGTGCAGCTCAACTGAGAAGAGCGCTAGCAGTTCGACTGCATTAGGTGACCAATCTGCAAGCAAACATGGGGAAGACCTACTTCTAAAAATTAAATAAAAAATCTATGACCTGACCTATTCCAAATTTTGGAGAATGATACTTCTACTTGCTTTGGGATCAAAGACCTCCTAAAACAAGTCAATGTTTTGACAATTTCTTCTGAAGTTGCGGATGTTATTATAGAATTGGGGTTGTTGGTTGATCAAATTGTTGCAAATCTTAATTGAATAAAGGATGCTTCAAACAAGATCAAGAATAAGTCAGAGACCCAAGCTGTTGAATGGGATGCAACCACTGAATATATTGCCAGAGTTGCATAATTAGAGAAAGGCTATGAACAGAGGAAATCGAAGCCTGCAACAAGAACGTCAAAGCTTAGGAACAGCAAATCAAAGAATTGCAAGCTAAAATTTCTAAGTCCAAAGAGCATGAATACAAACTCCTGAAGTTTGATCAAGATGAATTAGCCAAAGAAATTCAAGTCAGAATTCATCACATCGAAAGAGCTCAAAGGTCTGGGAAGGAAATTGATGGCATTGTTACCAACAAATATGTTCGTTAATGATGCTTGAGGCTTCACAAGTCAAAGTATCCAAAGATGAAAGCTTCCCTCCCTTTTTAATTTGGTTGTAATCATCGAATTGTTTCTCCTTTGTTGTAATGATATTAAGCCCTCAGTGGCATTTATGTAATGACTTAGCCATTTTTGCAACCTATGCATCTTGATCCACCATTTTGGCTTCGACTATTTATGTATGCATTCTTCTTTAGTTACTTTTATTTCTTGAAGTGCAGGCTTATATATATTTTTCAAATATTTTCCATTCACTTTCAAGATTCTTCAATCCTCAGTTAATTCTTCGACTTCATACGCACCATTAGAAAAAACTTGGATAATTTGAAAAGGGCCATCCCACTTAAGGGACCATTTACCCAATGCTCTATCATTTCGATCCATGGGCAATATTACTTTCCAAACTAGGTCTCTAGTCAAAAACAACTTAACTTTGACCTTTTTATTATGTGATTTCTCTATTCGTCTTTTCTTCCTTTTTAATAATTCTAAGGCATTTGATATTTCTTCGTCTACGTCAACTAATTCATCCAACATCATGTTCCAATAAGACTCGGATGAGATCTCATGTTATCTTTGAGTTCTAGCTGACTGTAGGTAGATTTTGACTGGTAACGCTGCACTGTGACCATATGTTAGTCGAAAAGGTGTGGTGTTTGCAGCATCTTTAGGGGAAGTTCGGCATGCCCGTAGAATCTGGTCCAATGTCTGGTGCCAACTCCTTGGCTTTTTCCCCCACATGCTTTTTGATTAGGCCAATCACAACCTTATTTGCTGCTTCAACTTGACCATTTGCTTAAGCATAATAAGATGTGTATGTCAAAAGTTTGAACACGTTTCTTTAGCAAACTCTTGAACCTTTCGACCAGTAAAAACTAATCCTTTATCCGTTGTAATGGTTTTTGGGATTCCAAACCTATAAATTTGATTACTTCCTCCTGGTCGACATTTACTAATGATATAGCCTCAATCCACTTAGTGATATAGTATATCCCCACTAAAATGTATTTTTGACTTTTGGATGAAGTTGGTCGAATCTCTCCAACTAAATCCAAAGACCATCCTCTGAAGGGCCAAGGCTTTGCTATGGAATGCAATTCACTAGCAGGAACATTTTAAATACTTGCATGCACTTGACATTATTGACATTCTTTGGAGAACTCAATATAGTCCTTGAGCATGGTAGACCAATACATCCCTTGTCAAAACAACAACCATTTCATTTTATGACCCATTTAATGTGCTTCACATGCCTCACTATGGACACTAGAGAGCTAAGTATGCCTCAGACTCACTAAGGCATTTGATTAAGACACCTTCAAGCGTATTTTTAAATAATTCATTCCCCATCAGAACATAACTTAACGCTCGATACCTGAATTTTCGTTCGACATATGTTGTTAGATTTTCTAAGTAATCCACTATTGGCTTTCTCCAATCTTCTTCTGTCAAACTATCTATGGCCAATATCTCAAAACTCTATTCATCAGCATATCCTAGCTTCATCTTTCCAAATTTGTTGGGGATAATCTAGTTGACACAACTCTTTCTCTGACTTTGATTGCATCTTGCAATTTTTCTTTTGAAGTTTTATATCCAGAAGCAATTTGGGCCAAGTCATTGGCCTCTTGATTCTCAAGTTGAGGTATGTGTCGAATGCTTATCACAAATTACATTATAAGATTTTTTTTGACACATTTATACTCCTTTGTGATTTGTTTTATAACCAACTTTGAGTCACCCATTATTTTGACTCGAGTTTCCCCCAATTCCAACAAGATCTCAAGTCTGGCTATTAAAGCTTCATACTCAGCCTCGTTGTTTGAATAAAGGCCTTCGACCTTGTACTTGAATTTTGTTAGGAGAAATAATAAGTACTCCCACACCCGTTCCATCCTTATGACTAAAACTGTCGAAGTATAACTTCCAAGGTTCAAGCTCCACATAGTTTATGGAGTTTTCGACTATGGAGTGGTCGACTATAAAGTCGGCTAACACTTGTCCTTTAACAACCTTTAAAGGTATATAAGTTAAATAATATTCAGTTAAGGTCAATGCCCATTTACCAATTCGACAGTGTAAAATTGGTTTATATAACATATGAATAATGTCGAAATGAGACGAAATGTAAACATCAACTGGCTTTATATAATGCTTCAGTTTTGTACAAGAGAAACATAGACATAAACATAACTTTTCGACTATACTATATCTAGTCTCTACATAATTTAAGACTCTACTAAGGTATTAAGTGGCTCTTTCGATGCCATTTTCATCCTCTTGAGCCAACATGCTCCCTAAAGTCATATCAGATGCAGATATGTACAATCTCATGCTCCTATTCCTACAAGGAGGTGCTAGAATTGGAGGATGGGCAAGGTAGTCTTTAATCTTGTTGAAAACCTCTTGCCGAGCTTGCTCCCATTTAAAACCTTCCTTCTTGAGTCAAAGCAGAGGTGAGAAGGCTTGAGTCTTGCCACTTAAGTTTGAGATAAACCTACTTAGAAAGTTGATATTTCCCAACAATGACTGCAACTCCTTCTTTGTCAAAGGCGCTTTCGCCTCCATGATGGCCTTGGTCTTGTTAAGGTTGATTTCAGTTCCTTTTTTTGTGGACCACAAAGCCTAAAAAATCCCCGCATACACACAAAAAGCACACTCAAAAGGATTCATCTTTAGACCATGTTTTCTCATTCTTTCAAATGACTGTCGAAGATGGTCTATATGAATTTTCCCTAAAACATACTTAACCATAATGTCATCAATATAGATTTTCATGAAAGTTTCAATAAAGTCATGAAATATATAGTTCATTGCTCTTTGATAAGTTACCCCAAAATTTTTTAGGCCAAAAGTCATAACCACCCATTCGAAGGTGCCTAAGGCTCTAGGGCATTGAAATACCATTTTTGACACATCCTCTTCAGCAATGAAAATCTGGTTGTATCCAGAATATCCGTCGAGCATGTCAAGATACTCATGTTTTGCAGCAGAATCGACTAACATTTCCGCCACAGGCATTGGATATTCATCTTTGGGGGTTGCAACATTCAAGTCTCTGAAGTCAATGCAAACCTCAAAGTACCATTTTTCTTAATGACTGATACAACATTTTAAATCCATTCGACATACCTGGTCGTACAGATGAATTTGTATCTAAGAAGCCTTTCGACCTCCTCTTTGATTTTCGGCAGAACTTCAGATGCAAAACGCCTTGGAGTCTGCTTGATTGACTTTTTCCTAAGCTTTATAGGCAACTTTAGTTTGACCAAATCTCTGCTTAAACCAGGCATTTCATTGTAATCCCATGCAAAGCAGTCTTTGAACTCCTTCAGTAGTTGGATTACTTCGACTATGTGTTGTGGGGTAATGTTGGCACTGATGTATGTTGGCCTTTTTGTTGCCCCCTCTCCCAAGTAGATTTCTTCTAAAGGGTCTTACGCCAGCATCTTCATATTGTTCGCCAGTGGATCCTTTTCAAAACCAAAAGGCTCACCATCATAGATGGCGTCAAGCTTTTGGCCTTGCACTTTAGCTTGATCCTTGTCTAGTGGTTCTTAATCGACGTTCTTACCAGGACCTTCAAAGTGCTTTTCATTGTTTTTGGCTTTGACAGCCATGTACTTAACCTCAACCTCTAAGGCCGCTTTTAATTTATTTTCAGCTATGTAAGCCTAAATCTTTTTTAGTGTGTTTGACTCAGTCATCGTCACCAAATTCGCTTCCCTAACCAGTTGGTTGAATTCCTTCCATTTCAAACACAAAATCTTCTTTGCCTGCTATTTCCTTTTCCTATTGGAAGCTATGAGTTTGATGCATGTAAAGGGAACAGAATGCATTATCAGTAGGTGTAAGGTCGAACCCTGCAGGATTACAAGGTGCAATATGGGCTAGGTTCTTGTCGAAGTTCCGCCTATTCACCTGATTGACCTCAGCTATGTAGTAGCTTTGGTCAGCTTCTATATTTTCCATAATTCCATCGCTTCGCCAGATGGAGATGCGTTGGTGTAGTGAAAAAGGAACTGCGCCAACTCCATGAATCCACTTTCGACCAAGAAGCATATTGTAGTTTGCCTTCGATGCAATTACCATAAACATACTTGGCCTCATGATAGTGCCAATTGTGAGGTCTACTTGTATTAACCCATTGTAGTACCCATTTTTCCTTTATAGTTCAACAGAACCATGTTGTGGGGGGTTTGGTATCAGTGTCATCCTTTCCAACTTTCTTCAGCATGTAATGCGACATCAAATTTACAGTCGCTCCGCCATCTACTAAGATCTTATTAATCCCAACATTTTCTATTTTACCTATGATAAACAGAGGTTTCAGATGGTTTTTCATGGTTTTGTCTGGCCTTTCAAAAAAGGCGTAATGTTCTTCCATGCACCTATTGTTTAGTATATAATAACAAACTGGCATGTGACTAGCCACTTCCAATTCAACTTCATCCTCGAATTCGTCCATCTCTGCAACTCTATCGTATTCTCTATGTAATAAAAACACCATGTTACAAATGATATCCAACGATGGTTCTGAACCTGAGTCGAAGTCATCCTTCAGCATGTCATCTTCTGCAGTAACTTGGTCAGATTTCTCTACCACATCCTCTTTTTATCAGCAAACAATTTTCTTTTGAATTGTTTCTTTTCTTCACTCCTGTCCTTCTTGATGGGTACATTGCTGTTGGATTCAACTCTTTCCTTTTCCGCAGCCTCTCTTTCAACTTTTCTTCTTCTTTGTTGTCTCCTCCATTGACACCTAGACATTGGGTTTTTGCCCTTATAATTTTCAAAGCGCCATGCTAGCTGTTTCGAGGCTTGGAACTTCTTACGGTATGCTAGTGACGAACCTCTCTCCACTTCGAAGTTCTGCCATGTCTTCTAGCCTTGCTCCCTTCGTTTGACAAGTTTAACCCACTTACCTCTAAGGGCGTCAGCAGTAGGCTTAAAAGTGGTTGGTTTATTGCCACGAAGCCCCTATCCAACTTGTTCATGTCTCTTGGGCGCTCTTTTCTTGTCGAAGGCACCATATTTATGAGAATCTCTCCAGTTATTCTTGTTTTTGGCTCGTCGAACCCCCTATATATTTGTTGCAGCCTTCCTATTGAAGACTGAGCTGCACCTTGGGCACAACATTACTTCAGAGATTTTCTTTTGGCACTTGTGAAATAATTCGACCAGTTTCTCATCTTGCTTGGGATAGGCCCTTCTAACATGCTCCTCCTGCCTGAGGCTTTGTTCATTAACCTCCATGGAAATTTCCTGGGTCACTTTGACCATGTTGACCCCTCAGTTGGCACCCTCAGTGATGTCTAATGTAACACCCTACTCTACCCATTCGCATAAAAATTAAAAATACGAAATAATTGCAGAAATAATCAGAGTTACACACGTAGGATGCCACATTACAAAACCTCATTATGAAGTATCAAATCACTTCATCTATTATCCATCAATAAAAACAAATACTTTTATTAAATATCAGAAACCAACTCAATGGTTTAGCATTAAAGCTCCAATTACATCAAATCTCCACATAATACATGGTTCAACAACAATCAAAACAAAGCATGATACATAACAAATAGCGAATAACAAATAACATGAAAGACAAAACGAAATCCCCATCCTTCCCGTGTTACGTATCAACATGACTCCTAAGACTCGTTCAAATAGCAACACAATGCTCTAAGCACTACTCATGTACCTGATCATCTGTACTCCCTAAGGAGCACATACACAATAAACAGAAAAAGGGGGCGAGAACTATATTCAATAAATATACGATGAAAAACACATGCTAAGGAGTAGTTCACATAAAACACATCAATCATACAATCATCATGCACATAAAAGTTCCACATCATCATTCAGCATGAACAACCCACATTCAATCACATATATAAGTATGCAATGCGACTCACTGACACAACACAATGCATGAGGTACCATCACAATCACATACGGTTTATCCTAGAACTCGATTCCCGTCGGAATCTGGATAAGATGTATACATTCTTCTGAACTATAACTTATCTCCACACGAATCCCACATAGAATCTGGAAAAGACTAGGCACACATCATGGATTCCCACCTAGCTCATCTCCATATAACATGACATGAATGCATGACACAAATTATGCATAATATAATAATTATTCAAGCATAATCCCATCATCCTTAATGATCACACACGAGGCACATGCTCACCATAATTCCCTTTGAAATTACCACCACTGCTCAAGACCGTCCACACAATGAAAATCTTGGCGCACAAGCATCAAACACATCTCATAAAGACATTCACATAAAGTTCCATATTTTATCATATTCTCTATCATTACAAGTTCCCTTATGTCCAGTTATATCACATTAGTCTTACAAATCAAGATAAATTGCATCGCACGTGAAATCAGCACAAAAATTGCGAAAATGTGGCAATCGCACTACAACCCTGCCCATATGCGTATGGCCAGCTTCCCCTGCCCCAGGCCTTCATATCATACGTGTATGAACTCACTGCCTAGGCCTCCATACACGTATTACCTTGGCCCTTACACGTATGGCCAGAGAGGGTTTCCCTCTCAAATCCCTCCAAATTCCCCATACGCGTAATGACCCTGCCATACGCGTATGGCCATCACAGTTGTAACAGGTAGGTATATTGGTCATACAATCTGCCACAACATGACCTGACTTTCCACATTTGAAACATTTCTTCACCTTATTCTGACATTCATTAGCACAGTGACCCGCACCACCACATTTGAAACACTTGATAGGGTTGGAAGGATTCCTTCCCCCACTTGGCTTCTTGCCAACAACCACTTTCTGCTTTCCTTTATCGGTCAGAGCACTGTAAGGTGTACTCCCATGTCTCTGCTTACCCCTTTTGTCACTCAGGGCCTTGTAGTGAGCAATTTGAGCCCCGTTGTCTTCATCATAAATATGACACATGTTCACCAACTCAGGAAAGTATCTAATCTTCTGATAACTGATACCTTGTTTGATATCGGGATGCAGCCCATTCTCAAACTTGATACACTTTGAACTCATGGTGGCATCAATATTGTAATGAAGATAATACTTCACCAGTTCCTCGAATTGAGCCGTATGTTCTACAACCGTCATATTTCCTTGCTTCAATTCCAAGAATTCAACCTCTTTCTTGCCACAAACATCTCCTGGAAAATACTTCTCCAAAAACGCATTCTTGAACGTCGTCCAAGTAATAGGACCACCTGCAGCTTCTAGCCTTTGACAAGAGTTATCCCACCAGTCTTTAGCCTCTCCATCCAACATGTGCGTGCCAAATTGCACCTTATGGACTTCATTACATCCCATAGCTCTAAATATTTTCTCAATATCTTCCAGCCACTTCTGTGCCACATCCGGTTCGTGTCTACCCTCAAACTTAGGTGGCTTGTTGTTCTGGAACTTTTCCAAATTGCAGAACTCGACGTCCCCAACACTTTGAGTGATGCCCTGCACTGCCTGCGCAACAACTTGTAACACAGAAGCAATAACATCATTTCTACCTGCCATACTGCTCAACACCAAAAGAAACATAGGTTATAAGAAACACACGACTATATACACTCTATAATCAGACTCTACTACTACACAGGCCAGACGGACGGACCTGCTCTGATACCAATTGTAACACCCTACTCTATCCATTCGTATAAAAATTAAAATAGGAAAATAATTGCAGAAATAATCAGAGTTACACACGTAGGATGCCACATTACAAAACCTCATTATGAGGTATCAAATCACTTCATCTCTTATTCATTAATAAAAACAAATACTTTTATTAAACAACGGAAATCAACTCAATGGATTATCATTAAAGCTCCAATTACATCAAATCTCCATATAATACATGGTTCAACAACAATCAAAACAAATCATGATACGTAACAAATAGCGAATAAAAAATAACATGAAAGACATAACGAAATCCCCATCCTTCCTGTGTTACGTATCAGAGCGACTCCTAAGACTCAATCAAATAGCAACACAATGCTCTAAGCACTACTCAAGTACCTGATCATCTGTACTCCTCAAGGAGCACAGATACAATAAACATAAAAAGGGATGAGAACTACATTCAATAAATATATGGTGAAAAACACATGCTAAGGAGTAGTTCACACAAAACACACCAATCGTACAATCATCACGCACATACAAGTGCCACATCATCATTCGACATGAACAACCCACATTCAATCATATATATATATATATATATATATATATATATATATATATATATATATATATATATATATATATATATATATATATATATATATATATATATATATATATATATATATATATATATATATATATATATATATATATATATATATATATATATATATATATATATATATATATATATATATATATATATATATATATATATATATATATATATATATATATATATATATATATATATATATATATATATATATATATATATATATATATATATATATATATATATATATATATATATATATATATATATATATATATATATATATATATATATATATATATATATATATATATATATATATATATATAAGTATGCAATGCGACTCAATGACACGACGCAATGCATACGACACCATCACAATCATATACGATTCACCCTAGAATCCGATTCTCGCCGGAATCCGGATAAGATGTATACGTTCCTCTGAACTACAACTTATCTCCACATGAGTCCCACATAGAGTCCAGACAAGACTAGGCACCCATCATGGATTCCCACCTAGCTCATCTCCATATAACATGACATGAATGCATGACACAAATTATGTATAAAATAATAATTATTCAAGCATAATCCCACAATCCTCAATGATCACACACGAGCCACATGCTCACCATAATTCCTTCCGGAATTACCACCACTGCTCAAGACTGTCCACACAACGACAATCTTGGTGCACAAGCATCAAACACGTCTCATAAAGACAATCACATAAAATTCCATGGTTTATCATATTCTTTATCATTACTAGTTCCCTTATGTCCAATTATGTCACATTAGTCTTACGAATCAAGATAAATTGTATCGCACGCGAAATCAAGACAAAAATCGCGAAAATGGAAAAATTGCAATACAGCCCTGTCGCTTGCGCGAAAATAAGGTGTCGGCATAACAGAAGAGTCGCCACCTTTCGTTATTTATCCCTCAGAGCGGGAAAGGAAACGATCGGAAAAACCTGACGAATAAGGGTAAGACAAGGTCGTCGCAACCATTGTCTGGGTTCGGGAGTCGGTTACGCAAGGGGAAGGTATTAGCACCCCTCACGTCCGTCGTACTCGACGGGATCCTCGCTTGTTTGTTTACTTGGACGGGTTGGTTATAATCTATCTACCTATCAAGGCTGGCTGAAAAAGAAAAGAAAAATGACTCGGCAAAGCGTCGCACTTTATGCCTACGTATTCCCGTCTGGAACGAGAAATCAGAGTCAACGTAGTTCGGCCAACTACGGGTGAAGGTGGGGAAGGTTGCTCGCTAGGATATCGCATCCTATGCCTACGTACTTCCATACTGCATGGAAGATCAGAGCAAACGTAGTTCGGGAAACTACGGGTTATCTCCTAAAAGAAGTGTTTTTTATTGTGTTTGCGATCTCAACCGCACTAGAGACTATGACCTGAGAGGGAATACGTCCTTTCTCAGATAGCTTAAGGCTCGTAACGTACGAAAGAAATCATTCATGATTACTGTATCTTAAACTGCTTTGAGATGAGAAGAGAACGGACCCAACTAGGAGGGAGACTATCAAGTCCTACTGTTATCATGCCATGGATTCATCCTATGGTTGAGGTTTGAACATGGAACTCCTAGATGTTGTCATGCATAGGTTTCAACCTAAAAGTCTATCATCAAATCCTTATCAAAGGAAATGAGAGTCCTAAGGGATCATGTCAATGATACACCAAAACAGACAAAAGCATCAGCTTTAACAGTAAAATGCATGCAATGCAAGTGAGGGAGGAAAGGTGTGTGGGGCTTCAGCCTCTACAAGCTCGTCTCGACCTCAAGCCAGTCATGAAATAACAGTAATCATACTGAAGAATAAACAACATGCTATCAAGCAATATACAGATAAAAGAAATGAAGTGCCCTCAGGCAAACAAAACACATGCTTGAGAAAGAATCATCTACTCTCTAATCCTAACCCTAACACAGAATCCTGATCAAATCTGAGCAAAGCCCTAAAGCAAAACCTAACCAAAAGAAATCAATCCCAGTCTTCAAGCTTCAGAACAAGCTTACCAAAGAAAGGGAGCTAAGTAAGCAGACTCATAGTGTCTTCCTCAGGAAAGCACTAGGAGGTGTATACTCAGGAGTCATACCCTATGTGGCTCAACCACTGTGATCAGTTTATATTCCTCCTCAGGAGGAATTAAACTCACAAGCAGGCTCCAACATCACTGGATACTTAGGAAATCCTATCTGAACTAGTGGAACTAAATGAACAGACTCATAGGACCTTCCTCAGGAAAGTACTAGGAGGCTTCCACTTAGGAGTTGTATCCCATGTGGCTCAACAACATGTGATCAGTTTACATTCCTCCTCAGGAGAAATTAAACTCACAAGTTGGCTCCTACATCATTGGATACTTAAGAAATCCTAGATAAACTAATGGAACTAAGTGAATAGACCCATAGGACCTTCCTCAGGAAAGTACTAGGAGGCTTCCACTTAGGAATTGTATCCCATGTGGCTCAACAACAGGTGATCAGTTTACATTCCTCCTCAGGAGGAATTAAACTCACAAGTTGGCTCCAACATCATTGGATACTTGAGAAAGAGGTGAGAAGAAAGAATGAAAGTCATTCATAGTGCCTTCCTCAGGAAAGTACCATGAACTTCCTTCAAACTTCAGGATCTCAAACCTCACAGACAGGGAATAAACCAAGCTCTGGGTCTCTGAGTCTTGATCTACAATCTTCTCTTCATCATGCTCTCCAACAAGATCTTCAAAACAAACTAAGCCCCACAACAAATTCCCCAAAATAAACCCCAGAGATGAACAGATAACCACAGAACAGACAAAATCACCAGCCAACTTCAGAAAATACCTAAAAATACTAAACCAAGGGAGAAAAATCTATCAATTATCCACAAGGGTCTACAACATCTACCCATAGCATCCACATATGCCCCTACCCAAAAATCAAAACAAAATTCTCTAAAGAAAATGAATTTCCTTACCTATGCATAACATAAACCCTAATTAGGATACCCTAATGCTACCCTAATTAAACTAATCAAATTTAATCTAAAAAATCAAGAATTAAATCCTATGGGGAACTATGATTCAATATCTAACTACACAAAAAAGAATGAATTAAAATTCCTAAGGGAAAGTCCTAAAAGAAATTCTACAAAATTGGATATCAAACTAAACATATTAAAAAGCTATTAAAATGAAAAAATATGCTAAAAATATGAAAAGAAAATAAAATGGAAATTTTATTTATTTAGAATTTTCTAGACAGATTTATTAACATATGGAAAAAACAAGAATTTAAAAAGGATCAATTTTCTATTTTTTTTTATTTTTTTTATGAATTTTATAAATGCAAGAAAATATTAAAGGAATTAAAAAAGAATTAAAGGGGATGGGGGTGCTAGAAGCAAGACGCTTAGTTCAATCTCTATGATGGGCCCAGGAAGGGGGGTGCGCGTAGAAATTGGGATAAGCCCAAGAATAGTCAGAAAAAAGACAAAAAGAAGAGAAGTGCACAGGGGGTGTATTAGTAACCATTTCACACATATTTTAGTTTGGGCTCAATGAGTGGGGGTGTAAACAGAAGTTGGCTTAAGTCCATAATCAAATCAGAATCCAATTAAAATAAAATAAAAAAACTCGCTTGGGGGGGGGGGGGGGGGGGGGGTATGCTAGCACACACGTTCTACATGGGCTTATACTGAAGGAGGTGTGAAAAGAAATGGATTAAGGCCCAACGGATGCCACTTACTCCAAACGACCGCGTTTCAATTTTTTTTCAAAATTCCCACCAAAAACTAATTGAATCTGGGCCGTGGATGAATTGAATTAGTCAACTTTCCAAAATGAATCAAGGGTGACGATTGCGTCCCCTACCTTGGGCCTGTTAGGGTTTCACAAAACAACTTCCATACGCGAATTTTCCATCCTCCATAGCTCTCTCATCTCGCAACCATTTCCCTCGATACAAAAACCAAACTCACTCCTCTCCTTGCCCTCTACAAGACTGTGGTCACGGATTTTCTTAATACTCACTCTAGAAAAATATATGGAGCGTGGAAGTCTTGGACACCATTACTTTCATCTGGTTTGCATGATCATGATCTTGGCTGAAACTAACCTAGAATGATCTACACTTCATGATGATTATCCTACACTATAAAACTAAGGTTGTAGTACATTAAGGCACGAGTTCTTGAACTCAAAACAGAAATGGCCATAACACAAACCTACATGTAATGCTTTCAAACTAATCATATCACCTCCCTAATTGGTCTCTATCGTGTTTATCCTAACAACCAACCCTAAAACAGAATAAATAAAGAGATTCAAGAGAAAACGCATACCTTGCAAGTGATGATGGCTATGGTGTTTCTCTTCCAATTCAAGCCTTGGTGATTTCTTTGGATGATCTTCAATGGATCTATATGCTTCTGTTTGCAGTAGTTCTTGCTTACACCTCTGGAATCAACCTAGCCAATCCTTCATGCAACTTGGAGTGATCAATCTTTCTTGCCAAATGCTCTATGATGATGGTAGATGATGATGATAACCAGAATGGTGATGATTGATGAAGTTTCAATAGAGTTTGAAATGAAAATGCACTTTGGAGTGAAAGAATCAAAATATGGTATGCAAGCTCTAAGAATCACCAACCAGGGTATGAATCCTCTCTAGGGGATATATAGGTGCCAATGGAAAGGTGTGGAAGCTTTGAGAACCTTCCAAGAAGTTTCTAGAATGTATCACGCAATGAGAATTTGAATTTGTCATCTTGAGTGAATCTCATGCAATCTCATGATAAACCATGCAATCTTACTTATATTCTCCCCATATGATATTATGACCTGACAATAAGGTCTTACAAACCCTTATGTAGCATTTTCTCCTTTTTCCTTTTGGTGCCTTAAGATGCAAGAATGAAAATTACAAAGCAACTCCAATTTTTAAGCCTAAACTCAAAAATGTGGCTAAACCATTGTTTTTAAAATGATGTTTGGAGTCAAAATGACATATTGGATGACCCATTTTGGATTTGTAGATCTCTCAAACCAAAATTCCATTTCAACTTTTTCAACTTATAAGCCATTTACAAGCCATTTGAACCACTTTTAAAAATCCATGCTCTAGGCCTTTTCAATAACTCATGACCACTTTTCTAGGCTTAAAATGCCATTTTGAACAACTTTCATGTTTTGAGTTTTTCCATTTGAGGCTTGGAAATAGGAGATATGGCCTTTGCTTAAAATGACCTATAACTGACAAATGACCAAAATACCCCTGTCTTCTTCAAACCATAAGTTGAGTTCCACAAATCCTATCAAGGACTTATACCACTCAAATTAAAGCTAAGAAGATTCTATTCAACATTCATGTTGACCAAGAGATCATAGGAATCATCCTACTAGGGCAAAAGCTGTCTGCAAGTTGGGTGACTTTCAAGGACCCAGATTCACACACCTCAGCTGACCTGTAATTTGTCAAAACCATAACTTGAGCTCTGCAACTCCTATCAAGGACTTCCACCACTCAAATTAAATCTAAGAACAAGCTCTACAACATTCATGTTGTGAGGAAGATGAGATATCAATCACATCTAGAGCTAAAACTGCCTGGAAGATAGGGATCAAATTAGGGTTTTTTCACTGACAATCCTTGGAAACCCTGACTTGAAACTTCTCAAACTCCTCAATCATGATGAGTTGGTCTAGGAATCATCTTTATAACATCTCTATGCATCATTCCATGATCTCATGGCCCTTGGATTAGGTCTCAACCTTCTCCAAATCTTCAGCTGATCTAGGGTTGACCCAGTCAAAACCCTAATTCTACCATTCATGGTTGAATCTTCTGAATTCTTGCACAATGACTTCTCTGGGCTTCATGATGGCTATCAAGACACCTCATACCCTTTCTCAAAGCATCAGGTTCATTCTCAAAGTCTCAGAATCATCTGAGGAGCACCCACAACTCTCAAGCTATGAAGCACACAACCCTGGTTTCAACCAACTCCTCCGAGGATCTCTTGAACTTTCTAATGAAGGTATCAACTTTCAAACACTAGATGGATAAATAAGTGTTGGTCAAATTTTGGGGTGCAACAAGCCCTGCCCATACGTGTATGGCCCTGCCCCATACGCGTATGGCCAGCTTCCCCTACCTCAGACCTGCGTATCATACGCGTATGGCCTCACTGCCTAGGCCTCCATACACGTATTACCTTGGCCCTTACGCGTATGGTCGTAGAGGGTTTCCCTCTCAAATCCCTCCAAATTTCCAATATGCGTAATGACCCTGCCATACACGTATGATCACCCCCGCCATCATATGTGTAATGGAAAAGGGCCATGCTGGCTCTGGGGACAAGGAATGTATGATATGCATACGGTCTCTGGGAGCGTCCCCCATACGCGTATGACCTCCCCCCATACGCGTATGGCCAGTGAGCATGGCAAAAATTCCAGTTTTTCATCTACACGAATTCTCACACAGTGGAATTTATTCCAGCACCTAAGTTAGATCCAAAATAGTCTTCTATACCATTGTATCATCCACAATTCCATTCTATCAAATTATTCTATCATTCTATCAATATTATTCATCATCTAACTCTAATTTCGTCATCTTCTACATCTCATAATTTTATAGATCTGCAACATGGTAAAACACAACAACAGTCCACAAATTCCCACAAATTCCTATCAGTATTACTACAACAAACACAAATTTGTACCAGTATCATCACAACAACACGAATTTCACGACATTCACATGGTTATAGAATCAAGAAATACAAGGAAAAGAATATGTCCGACTAATCCGACGAAAACCCTCTTTTTTCCCATTGATTCCAAATTCTTCCAATTTGTCCGACTAATCTGATCCCTTGATTAAACCTACCGAAGCAAGACCCTTAACCAAATTCTTCGATTCTCACCAACAGCCTCAAAACAACTCAATTCCCCAACAATAACTCCAACTCGCAAATTGGCAGCCGACTGCCCACAAATGACCATTTTACCTTTCATGGACTAAAGAACACACCACTGCGACTTTTCCTACAACAATCAAACAACTACACAAACCCGTTAGCGGTTAGTTAAATGGGATGTAAAAATGTAATAAAATGCGAGATGATTCGACTAAATCCTAGGGAAAAGTTTGGGGTGCAACAGATGCCCCTATTTAAATAGCTTCACCGGATAATATGAGTGACGATGAATCGAGGAATCACGGTGGAGGGATTTAAATACAGATAACCAAAAATTTTGCCCTTAGACGCAGTGCTATGCAATGCTATGGATAAAACAAAAAGACTATAATGTTGACAATGCCATAACTTTAATATGATGCGTATGATGGAATGATAAATCCAAGAATGCAGTCGACACGACGACACAGGGGACAGACGCGGCGGACACACACTGGGGAATACGACGCATTGGTGGAACAACATGACAACTGGGGAATTCTAGAGTGACAGATCAACTGGTGCAAGCACGACTAGTTGTCACTTTAGGATCACACGGCGGTAGGATCAGGTAAATGACAAGTGCTGGAATTTCTGGGACATTCCTTTAAACGAAGAGATCGAGCTGGATCTTTAGGAATCGTCGTAAAATATACAAGGAGAAACAAACATCAGAAACATCCGGAAGAACATCAAATGAACTCTGAAACACACCAGAGATACTTAGAAACACATCGAATAAACTCGGGGACAAAGAAACCAAAATGAGAACATCTATAAGAGCATGAGAAGACGATAAGGTCTCTGAAGGTATATCCGAAACATTTAGGCAAACAATAAATGTACGGGACAAGTTTGAAGACATATCTGGAAGAACATCAGATAAGCAACAAAGGAGTTCTGGAAGAAACATCAGAACAAAAAAACTCAAACTGGAAAAACATCAGAGAGAGAAATGTATCCGGAAAACCATCGGATAAATTCTGGAAAACCATCAGAATTAAAGGTAATATATGAAAAACCGTCAGATAAGGTTCTGGAAAAACATCAAAACAAAGACTCGATCTGGAAAACCATCAGAAGGAGAAATGCATCCGGAAAACCATCAGAAAGATTCTGGAAAACTGTCAGAATCGCAAAAGAATATCTGGAAAACCATCAGATAAAAGACTCGATCTGGAAAACCATCAGAAAGAGACGTATCCGGAAAACCATCGGATAGATTCTGGAAAACCATCAGAATCAAAAGGAGTATCTGGAAAACCATAAGATAAAAGGTACTCAATTTGGAAAACCATCAGAAAGAGAAATAAATGTGACATAAGAATGACATTGGATAAAAAAGGATATCAGACATCCAATAATGGCTTTGAATGAAAGGTATAAACACAATATCTGAGAATAGTATGGGACGTAAGGTAAGGATATAAGAAATGTCATATCTGGAAGAACGTTAGATAGACATGACACAAAATTTTCTGGTAAGTGCCAAGTAAGTTGGACTTCGACCACAAGGTAAGACATGGATAAAATACGACCTCGGGAGAAATGCAAATGAGGATGAAACGCCCATGATATGAATATGTATATGAATTGTGAAAACGATGTATGATCAAATGTAAATGCAGATGTCGACGACAAGGCTCGACTCTTTTGGTGAGATGACAAGACTAGAAAACTGATTCCTCAACACGGAGATCATGCCATTCTGCCTGGAGACCAAAGATGTTACTGCTGGGAACATCTCCACCACACTTCTAAACTGTATCAAGTTGAGATCCTTGTAGGAAGGAAAGATAGTTACCTGGGGATTCTTCAAGTAAACTGCCCCAGATTAAACTGTCTGTAGACTGAACTGGTAAATACTTTAGCTTGTCTGATCAAGTAGATGACTGCTTAACTGCGCCCTCGGAGGCTTGCCTTAGTCTGAGTCTTGAAAAATCTTTTGGATAAACCAACTCTGAGAAGACCTTACCCCTGATAAGATTGCTTGACCAAGTTTCTCGATGTTTGAAAAATCCTTAGAGGAAAGCCAGTTTGCAAACAAAAGCGTTCATACAGACATGGTAATGCAAAGTTCATGCACCTTTTGAAATCAAAATCATTTTTGAAAGATGAAAAATAAATGAGTCATCGGTCAGAACGCGGCGGTTCAGGACGCTCAAAGTTTAATACAGGCATACTGTCAAAATAAATGATTCACAATAATCTTTTGGAGTCAGCTTACGTAACCGCCTTTAAAATAACCTTGCTTTAATTAGGTCTTTTGAGGGTTGTAATGTGGCCTGGTTCACGGTTTATGAAACAAAAGATAAAGGCTCAAAATTTATTTGTACCCACCCAATCTACGTGATAATCTTCAATCCTGCACTCAGTTAACTCATATTATGCATTCAGATTCCTATTGGTTGGGAATTGCACCGATGACAGCAACGATGGTTCCAAAGTCAAGGACTTATGAAAAGGCAACCACTACTTCCTTATAACATTTGGTTATTTTCATTGAGGACTTTCAAAATCAAATGGTTAAAACTTCTCTTTGTATTATCCCTAAATTTTTCCTGAACTGTTTCTTTTAAAGTTTACAGTCAGCGGGATGCCCTAGTTTTGCCTAAGCCTCCTTCGTAGGTTTGGACTTAGCAGGATTTTTCTTTAGATTTTTTTGAAGAAATGTGACTACCTAGCTTTAATGATTACGGCGAACCATCATCGGCGTTTTGGCTTGTAAAACATCTTCGACACTTGCTTGCTGTGTGCGAAGGAAAATTGTGAGTGTGACCTTTATATGAAAGGGGTATTGCAGGAACACACAACCAAGTTAATTGAGAACTACCCACGCCCTAGGTTAAGATTGCGGGTTTTTTGTTTGTAAAGAAAGAAACTCCAACTTCTAGGCTCGAAGGGGGTGACAAAAGGATAACTTCCTTATTTCTCCAGTATTTGGGAGTTGAAACAATGCCTTACATCGTCAACAAAGTTTGATTGAAAGCATACTGATAGCAGTTATGGGTATAACGTTTTTGTCATTCTTTCTCCAATATTTGCATACCAAAAATTTGGACAACAGTAAATATTTGAAAGATAAAGCATAGAGATGCAAATAATAGCTAAAAATGAATTAAATCAAAAGTTGCAATGTTCAGTTTATTAATGTAAAAGTACAAACATAGTTCGAAAGTACACATCTAATAAAATAAGGAAAGTACAAATAACGAGAAACAAAAGCCTAGTGACTAGATCTGAAACACAAATAATCCCCTGGGAAGACCGAAGCTTCACTTTTGATGCACTGACAAAGGATTTTTCTGGACATTTGGAGGATTATCTACGAAATCAAGTATTCCTTATCGCATCAAGTCATGCACTCTAGCCTTCAGTGCAAAACAATGCTCCAAGTCGTGGCCTAGGGTACCCTCATGAAAAGTGCACTGGAAATCAACCCTGAATCCAGCTGGAGGAGGATTAGGAGGAGGTGGTAAAGCCCTTGTAGTGATCAACCCTCGTTGAACCAGGTAAGGATATAGCTCTGTGTAAGTCATAGGAATAGGATCAAATTGGTTCCTATTTCGAGACTGGTCGTGTCTAATAACTGGACATTAAGGAGCCTGAGCTGGCTGTGGAGTAACAACAGGTTGAGATCCCTGGCGAGGCTTTCTCAATTAAGTCATGACAACATTGATCTGCTCGTCCTTCCTCTTATGGAAATTCCCATAGGATTTCTTTTCCCCATTAGAAGATTCGGCAACTTTGGATACCTTACCACTTTTTAAACCTTCTTCTAACCTTTGGCCAATAGTAACCAGATTTGTAAAGCTTGAAGATAGACTCCTAATCATCTTTTCCCAATAGAAAGGAGATAAAGTATCCATGAACATTCCTGTCAATTCCTTCTCTGCTATAGGGGGTTCAACTTGGGAAGCTAACTCTCTCCATTGCTGAGCATACTCCTTGAATGACTCTTTTTCCTTCTGAGACATACTTTGAAGCTGACGACGATCAGGAGCCATATCCAAATTGTATTTGTATTGCTTCATAAAAGCGTTGGCGAGATCCTAGAAGCAATAAACACTGTTATGCTCCAAGTTCATATACCATTTGAGAGAAGCACCACTTAAACTATCCTGAAAGCAATGGATGAGCAACTTCTGATTGTTGGTGTAAGCTGCCATCTTTGGCAAGTAAATAACTAGATGGGATCTCAGACAAGAGTGACCTTGATACTTCACAAACTCAGGAGTCTTGAACTTGGCAGGCAAAACAAGACCAGAAACTAGGCACATATTATCGGCATCAACGTTGAAGAAATCAGTACCCTCGACAACTTGGAGTCTCTTGTTTATGATCTGAAGCTGTTCACGGGTAATCTCAGGCTCAACAAAATCTTCTTGAACACCGGCAACATTGTACTCATAGGGAGGATTCTCAAAGGGAGCTTGGACAGTCTGATTAACAGTGTGGACCACAGGTCTGGCCTCGGTAAGGACAGGAGCTTGAAAAACCGGTCTGACAGTCTGACCAATTGTAGCAGTAGATGCAATAGGTGGAGAGTAGTTAAGAGGTAAAATAAACTCTGGCCAAGTAGATGGTGGCAACGAAACATAAGGTGGATCAGCACCTAAAACTTCCTGAATGACGGTCCTCTAAGGTGGCTCTCCTCTGGCAATCAACACTTGAAGCATCTCGGTAAGCCTAGTCATGCCCGCTTTCAACTCATCGATCTCCATTCGGACTTCCACATTATGTTCCTCTTGTTCTGACATCTGACGTCTATAGTTACCTCTAGTTTGATATCTGTGTCGAGGAATCAGCTTGACGACTCAAAAGAACACTGGAAGATACAGACAATAGGACATGAGAAACCCAGGAAAAATGCCATACAAGTCATGATGCTAATGCAATGGTCTCAAGAACTTCAACGGTCGATTGCAAATGTTTTCTAAGAAAACCTGGAAAATGTTTTAGACTTTAAAATGTGAGACTTTTGAATTTGCAAAGGACAGTTGAATTCCTTGAAACTAGGAATGATGCTTTATGAATGTCATGCACAAATACACACAAACAACAAAAGTCCTAGGTTAAAGGTATAATGAGAGAAGTCAAGGTCTACCCATCCCAAAAGGTATGTACTATAGGTTAGTTGTACCTGCAGAACAATGATTCTAAAGAGGTGCCCAAAGTCATCAGTCCATCTTTCAGATATTATCAACTTTCCGACTGATTCGGGGGTCGATAATATTCTCGAGAGAACCTCTTTTGAGTGTAGTATCGCGTAGCAACTATTTTGGGACTACTCCCTCATAGTTCCTGCACTACGTCCTAGATAAGGCCAAGGTGGTGTTAAGGTACTACGGTCCCCAGAATCACAGACTCCAATCGACAATAGTAAAAGTTTTCACGACTACTCGTTCAACCGAACCATTTTCGAAAGGGTCTCAACTGAGCGGTGATTCTCGAGTCAGCTTGGTCGGGACTCACTCCCGGCAAGCCTCGTCGAATATATCACCTCCTATAATAAGTTCACTCAAGTCCGAGTGTAGGACTTATCTCACAACAAAATATATACCCCAAGCAAGGTACAAGGATATATTATATACAAACAATCAAATAATAAAATAAATAGTAAAAACAAAAAAAATAGGGATAACCCTTAAAAATTGTGACGTCCCCAGCAGAGTCGCCATTTCCTGTTGCGGTTAGAATAGGATATCAAATTATTAATTAATTTGAATCACATATTTAGTTCACAACCGATCTTTGATTTATCCGAAGGAAAGGTCAAAGGAAGGAAAAACCTAATTTTGCATCGCAAACGCAATACGAGGAGAGATCTAGGTAAGGGGTTGGTTAAGCTTAGGGAAGGTATTAGGACCCTAAACTTCTGTAGTACTCTACAAGAACCTTTTGTTTAAATTTACTATTTTTGCTTTATTATTTGCTTGAGGGTATATACTGCTAAGAGTTAAGAGTGAAAGAAAGACCTAAGGGTTAGTCCTAAGTTTACTCGCCAAGATTCGTATCTTGTGCCTACGTATCCGAGGTAGGGAATGAAATCAGAATAATCGTAGTTCCCCTCGAAAGGGAGGTTAGAAACTTCTTGACTGTGGTCAAGGTTTCAATGGGGAATAAGCATTTCTTAAGGAAGAACTTACGTGGAGTGCGACGACTCCTATTTCTACGTTGAAATAGTTTGAATTGAAATTAGGGTTAACTAAACATTCCACGGCAGGAAACCCTAAAACGGAGTGCGGCGACTCCTTAACCTAATGCTAGGTTAAAGAGTATTTTCGTCCACGGCGGGACACCTAGGCTAATTAGGATTTTGAAATGTTCAAAGGTTATGGTTATTAACTCGACGGTCAAACTATTAGACTTAATCATTCGGAAGGATGATTGACGGTAAAAGCATGCAAGCGACAAATATTATCATACGGCAGAATTAAAGTACGGAAAATAATGAAAGCGGTAAAGAAAAGCATCGCGATGATCACCCGCGTAAATTACAAAATCCCAAAAATTAAAAAAATGCAAGAATAAGTAAATGCGACAATGTCTCGCATAAGTTACAAACCATAAAAACAGAATAAGGCGACGATAGCCTCGCGTAATTACAAGTGAAAATTGCCAACATGAACAAATGAATTAATAATAAACGAGATGACGAGAGTTAGACAGAAATCGAAGCAGCTCGATCAATAATTCTATTTTTAAAATTTTTATTTAAAGAAAATTAAATATTTTTGCATTTTTAAAGCTTAAAAGAAAATGTTTTAATTTTAGTATTTTTATTTAACTATAGAATTTTTTTTTTGGTTTTAAGGTTTTTTTTGAAAATTTTGTTGTAATTAATTAATTTTTTTTAATGATAACGTTAAAAATATAAAATGCTTTTAATTTTTGATATGGAAAAAATTATTTCAATTTTTAAAAATGAACTTACAATTAAATTTTAAAAAAACAAAATCTTCTAGTTTTTGAACCATTAATTTAAATATTTCTGAAAAACTTAATTTTAAGGTAAAGTTTACCTTCTAATTATTAACTAATTGATGGTTACTAATAATAAATAATAAAACAAAAAAGAAAGAAAAAGAAAAGAAAAAAAATACAAAAACATAACATAAATAAACATGTCATGAAAGGGAGTTTTAATAAAATTGTACAAATGAATTGTTTTTCCATTTTATTTAATTAATGGTTATTAAAAACATTTAATTAGTAGTTATTGAAACAATTAAAAAATTAATTTACAAAAAAAAAAGAAGTAAAATAAATAAAGTAAAGAAAAAAAACGGAAAGGATAAAAAGAGGGGAGGGGCGGATATATTGCTGCCTTGTTATTGCAACTAGGGTTTTAAGACCCTTTCTCTTCTTCTTGTCCAAAACGGAGGCCGGCGGCCATTGAAGCTATTTTGAGGCTTCTTCCACTCTTTATCGTCTTGCTTGCATGTGTGTATTTCCGTATTCTTCTTCTTCCGCTATACCTGAAACACACAAAAAAACCAGAGAAAAACAACTTATCCTGACGAAATCTTACGTTTTGCTCTTAACGGTGATGCTTGTTGCTATCCGGTTTTCTGGACGGAAAATGGCTGGTGATGAGTGGATGTTCTGAGGCCGTCGACGGTGGTAGTGATGAACTCACGGCCACCGTGGAAGATTCTTCTTCTTTCATTTTGATGGAGCTAACGGTGAGGTTTCGATACCCCTCTTTCCGGCGATGATGATGATCAGAGCTTGGATTCCCTGAGCCGCCGCTGATGGTCGCTGCTCCGATCTATTCCTCTTCTTCTTTCTTTAATGGTGATGATGAAGAATCCTGAGGGATCCTCTGAGCCGTCGCTGATGGTCCTTTTCTTTGTTGTTAGGGCTTTCTCCTTCCTCTATGAACTCTTAACTGATGATTTTATATCATATCCACTTTTGGGCTGGATTTTCCTTTGGTTTATCTTTTTTGCGATGTTGTTTGATCTTGCAGGTCTTTTCAGAGGTTGATGTTACCTTTTTGCTATTGAATCCGTTGGATTCTTTTTGTGTGATTTCTGGCAACTTTCTCGGCTGGTTTGTTGCTGAATTCGTTCAACCTTGTTGATTTGTTCCGTTGGCTTGTTGATGTGTGATTGGATCCGTTGACTCAGGATTTTTTTGGAAAATTGTTGTTAAGGCCCCGTTTGGGCAAAACGCTTTTCCTGGAAAATCACTTTTCAAATAAGTGCTTTTCAGAAGTGTTTTTCTCAAACCAGCTTTTTCAAATAAGTATTTTTTTTATCTCTCTCTCTGGTTGCCTCAAATAAGAACAGAATGTTACCGAATTTTGGCTTTTTGGACGAGAATCGAATCGGGAGCCAATTTCGGAGTAATCTATTACCCTCCCGACACCCGATGATGATATTACTCTGAGGGTGTCAAAACTAACCGATAAAACTCGTTTGCTTATTTTTGCAGGTTTAAAAAAGTCGAAAAATCGGAAGGAGTCGGATAAATCGGAAGACTTTAGGATGTTTTTTTTAAGATTTTATTATTTTATTTAAAATTGCAATTAAATATTTTTGTAATTTTATTTTTATTATTTTCTTTATGTAAAAATGTAAATATATATATATATATATATATATATATATATATATATATATATATATATATATATATATATATATATATATATTATTTTTGTAAAGAATTAATTCTAATAAAACTCTTTATTATTTTTCCTTAAAATATTATTAATTTTTGATATGCAAATAATGGCAGAAAAATGTGTAGAATGAAAATAATATTGAAAAGGGGAGTTAATAAAAAATTGAAAACAGAAATGAAATGAAATTATTTAAAAATGTAATGAAATTAAATTAAAAGATGAAAAATATGCTGAAATTAATTGAAAATAGGAAATATGACTAATAAAAAAATATAATGAAATTAATTGAAAATAGAAAATATGACTAATAAAAAAAATGTAACGAAATTAATTGAAAATATGAAATATGATAAAAAAAATGTAATGAAATTAATTGAAAATAAGAAATATGATAAAAAAAATGTAATGAAATTAACTGACAATATGAAATATGATAAAAAAATGTAATGGAATTAATTGACAATATGAAATATGATAAAAAAAAAGGTAATGAAATTAATTGAAAATATGAAATATGCATCGAAACGAAAACCATCTTTTTTCCCATTGATTCCTAATTCTTCCAATTTGTCCGACTAATCCGATCCCTTGATTAAACCGACCGAAGCAAGACCCTTAACCAAATTCTTCGATTCTCACCGACAGCCTCAAAACAGCTCAATTCCCCGACAATAACTCCAACTCGCAAATTGGCAGCCGACTGCCCACAAATGACCATTTTACCCTTCATGGACTAAAGAACACACCACTGCGACTTTTCCTGCAACAATTAAACAACTACACAAACCCGTCAGCGGTTAGTTAAATACGATGTAAAAATGTAATGAAATGCGAGATGATTCGACTAAATCCTAGGGCAAATTTTGGGGTGCAACAGTGTTCTTTTTGTTGATACACTTTATCACCACTTAAAGGTTTAGGAGCGATTTCAAACTCTTTCCCTTTGTTAAAAGCACTCCATAATCTATGATAAGGATGATTGTGTTTTTGAAATTTCCAATGTCTAAGGTAAACATTCTTTTTTCTAAACTCAATTTGGTGAACACATGTATTAGATTCACATATAGGAAACATTTTATATCCTTTGACACTATATCCAAAAAAGTATTAAATATTCAATTAATGGACTTAGATAAACATCTATGTTATTTCTAGGTTTTTTGGTCCAGAAATCATCATAATTAACAGCATATACTTGTGCTTCATGCCAACCAAGCAGATAGCCTGTAAATCATGAGAAAAACAAGCCACGAAGATTGGTTAGTACTCATATTACCAGAGAGGTTCATTCCATTCGTGGAAAGTCCAAGCCTAATGTTTCTTGGCTCAAGGCCAAATCCGGAAACAACAAATCAATTTTCTTTCATTGCAAATAATAAGCTACATGGCGAATGTTTCCATCATATTTTCTTTCATCTGCATGTCATCTAATATTCTTTGCGTCATTCGCATTAGCAAAAAGTATCTTGAACCTAGATATTATTGGCAAGTACCACAACACTTTAGCAGGAGGACACTTCTTGCTAACACTATCATTGTCATCACCATTGTTATCCTTCAACTTGTAGCCCAACTCACCACATTTCGCATATTGTTCCAAATTTTCATACTCTTTCATGTATAATATTCATTCATTAGGGCATAAATGTATTTTAATATAATCAAAATCCATTGGACACAATATCTTATTGGACTCATAACAATGATTCGACAAATTGTTTTCTTCTGGTAGCATTTATTTCAACAAATTAAGAATTCTGTGAAACTTTTATCTGAAGACCCACTTTTTGCATTCAGATTAAACAATTTTAACCACGTAGACAATCGTATAAAACTTGTGCACCCCTTATATAATGGTGCATCCTTATCACTACATAAAGTATCATAAATAAGGGCTTTCATAAAAGACTATTCTCCAATATCACAAATCATATCTTCTAGTCGATCATCCATATCTTCATTAACTTCATGCATTTATGACGTCACATTTTGATTTTTATCCATTTCTCCATGTCACGTCCATGATGTATAATTTTGACATATTCCATCACAACATAAGTGATGTAATATTTTTTCCTTTAAATTTTTTTTGATATTTTTGCAATTAACACAAGGACAATAAAAGAGACCATTATTGTCGGGAAGATTTTGTTCTGCGAATTCAAGGAATTCAAGAACTCCTTTCTCATACACCAAATTCAATCTATCAACTTTCATCCAACAACAATCTATAACAAAATTTGAAATTTATATCAAAAGACTAATGTTAATGGCACACTATTGCTATACACACAATCCATGACACTAATGCGACAGTTCATGACATCAATTAACAACCCAACAACTTCATTGGGAAAACCAAAACCTAAAGCATATTCATAACCATATTTCTTTCTTCATTTGCAATAGAGTTATAAAAAAACGAAAGCTTTTGCCTTATAACAGCAAAAACATCACAGCACGAGAACAGGATGTACACATGACAACATCACATGGCATTATAATAACAAAAGCACCATAAAATATGAATAAAACTAAAACGCAAAGTAATCCAATTGCAAAAAAAATGAAAATACACATGCATAAAACAAAATTTCACCATAGCATGAGAGAGAGACCATCAAATGGAGAATGAATAATGAAATACGAACACAGAAAGGTAATGTATCGTACTTCAAAGAGGAGGAAGAGACCAAGAAATAAATTTACGTTCTAAGAAACAAATGAAGATGGTGAAGATTGAACGTTCTAAGAAATGAAGGAAGATGAAGATTCCGATATCGCTATCGTTGTCGCTCACTAGGGCATGTGTTATGAAGGAAATAAAGAATCCATTATGTTTTAATTTTGTAGGAAAGAATTTCACAATGATTGCGAATACGAACCGTAATGAAATATGACACATATTGTCAAGCCTTCAAACTTCAAGTCAAACCCTAGCCAACCTTTGGCTTCAAACTCAAAACACTTCCCCAGAGATGAGACATGAGTCATCTCTATGGAAGAGATGCCTCTTCTATTTTCACACAACATTTAATCAAACTTTTTTTATTCTAAGTGATGTAAGTGGCTCACTTGTTGATTCAAAATCCAAGTTGGAGTCTCTCTCTTATTATGGTACAAAAGACACTTCTTTCATTTAATTGATGTAAGTGGCACACTTGTTGATTCAAAGTCCAAGTCAAAGTCCTTCTCTTAATATGCAAAGACATTTAAAGGAAGATGTGGCGTTACTTTGGATTTTCTACATCCAAGTTCAAAGCTTCTTCCCTTTCATTTTTCTCAAAAAAGTATTTGTGTTAAATATGTGAGATATCTCCCTTAAGATGATAGCTTATCTCTTCTCTCAAACCCAAATCCATCCATTAGTAGGTAGAACTACCAACACTCTGATTTCTCAATTTTCTTTTGAGAATGCGTAGGCATAAGATTGCGATATCTTAGCGAGCATAATAATAAATAAAATCCTTAGATTCCCATACCTTCATCTCATACCATTTCATATTACAACAAAAATATCTCCTATCACTCACTCAAAACAACCAACAAATCTCCAATACACGGCAAATGGCTAACCAACAGTAAACATAAATATATACAAGAGGTTACATTACACGCACCCCACGAGTTTATTTAGATTTTTTTCCTTCCCTCTTCTGAGATAAATTAAAAGTTCACATGTTGACTAAAAAAGGACCGACCTTACTTCGAAAGAAGAGACTGAATTCCGCGTCGACACATATAATCATGGTTGGTAGAAACAAACGTAGTTAAAAGTTTTCTAATTTTTATTTAACAATAAATGTTACATAAGCTTTTTTATTGAAAAAATGAAAAAATATTGATGTTGTGATTCGAAACTTGTAACCCTTAATTTATGACCACGTTTGTTATTATTGTTGTGAATCAGATACCTTTAACAAAGTATAAACGGTTTCTTAATAATCAAGAAACACACAAGGGTTAGGGTTAACAAAGAAAACAAGGTAAAATAACAAGGAATAACAAGGATTGGTTATTAAACTGCTATTCTTTCCTTTCTTTTAGAACAAGATTACAAGTATACAAGAATAACAAAATAACCTCTTTCCCTTGAAATTAGGATTTTATCTTCCTATTTTTCCTTATGTCAAGATTGAGAAACTAACATCCTATTTATAATGAAATAGCACACTAACCTAATGGGCTTTTTAACAATTACACATTACAAGCTAACTTAGGGTACAAGCTAACTTAAACAATTGGGCTTACAAGCAAGACCCAATTCAACATGCTAACTATAACACCCCACTTCCCGTATTAAATAAAATATAAATATTATAATAATAATCAGAGTTTTCACCAAAAAGTGGGATATCACATCTCCAAATTTTATAAAAATACTTTATTCATTCTTTTCAAAATAATACAGCGGAATTTGTTTCATAAAGTAAAATACATCAAAACATGATACGTCACAGGATTTCAACACGTTTGACATAAAACAATTACAACACCCATATCCCGTGTTACGTATCAGAGCATCCTAGACTCGACGGTCACACCAATATCCAAGCTAGCTAAACACCTGGATTATCTGTACTTCCGAAGAAGCACAGACCACAACAACAACAAAGGGGTGAGAAATAATGATCAGAATATAATGGTAATGTAATACATGTAAATAAGGTAGTAAAACACACCAACACACCAATATTCACCCCAACAACTCCATATGATGAACCTACTGTTCAAATTACAATATAACATATTATAATGCAAATATGCAACTCAACACCATGCATGCGGTACCAACTCATTGGTTCATTCAATCGAACCCACCATTCTCCACAAAGGAGTACGGGTGAATCACTTACGCTCCATCCGAGACATGATTCAACCCCACCATTCTCCACAAAGGAGTACGGGTGAATCACTTACGCTCCATCCGAGACATGATTCAACCCCACCATTCTCCACAAAGGAGTACGGACAGATCACTTACGCTCCATCTGAGACATGATCCATCCCACCAAGACACCATGATATGCACACACCAATGCATAACTATTATGTTTAGGCACTCAACATGCACACGATCCTCCTGATCATATCATCATACATCAATGCATATATGTACAGATATAACATACACCAACACCATATAAATCAATTCACACAGTGAGCAATCTCACATTCTAACACCAAGTATGAACACATCCCAACACTCGGGGAATACACGATCCTACTGATCACTGCACCATAATCATATACATGATACACCCATCATTCATTTTAATTAAATTAGATATTAAACGAGTTCACACTCTAACACCATATATAAACACATCTCAACACTCGGGGAATACACGATCCCACTGATCACTACCCACATATATATCAACTAATTGCCCACCAGTCATTATTACGGGAAACATGTACTATCACCAAGTACACAAGTTAGTTCCCACACTCATCATTCTTACAGTGCATCAAGGCCAAACTGTACCTATCATCTCAACTCGGATCCTCAGTCTATTCTAGTACCAATCTTGCACATTACCGTAACCAATAGGTTTCTAATTCCTATTCCCAAAATCATCACCTACACACTTTACCGATACCTCAAAAGCCATACAAAATTTTCCCTAAAAACTGTAAAACACCCTATATGCCCTATATGCCAAATCATCCCAAAACACCAATTCATTACCATTGACTTATACTCCATCCCTATCAATTACTAGTCATCATCAAACACAAACACACCAATAAACATTATACTTACCAATTATCCTATACTTCCTACTCTAGAACCAACATTACGGTACATTACCGACACTTCAGAGTCACTCTGAATCTCACCAAGGTCCTAACCATAGTCACTAACAACATCACAGGGAACAACTCATAATTTTCCTAAAGCTATAATCCTGGTCATTACCAACACTATAGTAACAACATCAAATCTCACCAAAACTCTATTTATATTTACTATCAACACCGCAGTAACAACATATAATTTTCCCCAAAGCTATAACCATGGTCGTTACCCACACTACAGTAACAACACAGAATCTCACCAAAACTCTATTTATATTTACTATCAACCCTGCAGTAACAACATATAATTTCACTAACATCACCATAATATATATACACCAAATTCACCAATACCAATCAACAATTCATCAATGTCAAGCATCAATTTATCATTAGCAACAATAATAACAAGCATGCCAATATAAAACTTCATAGATCGGAATTTTCCTACGGGGTTAAGGACTCCCCTCTACCCTATACATGTATATACCATCCCAATCAAGTTTCTCCCCCCTTACCTTGTTAATCGGTTGATCGATGAAAGAACCCTCCAAGGTTTGGCCAATTCTGATTTTCCCTTGTATCCTTCGTTCTTTGCTCCCTTTTCCGTTTCCTTTCCCGTTCTCTCCTTTCTATCGTTCTTTTTCCACTTTCTCTAACTTCTCACAATGTATCGTAAAACTGTTCACCCCTCTCCTTCTCTATTTTAATTTTCTAATCCCAATAATAATAATAACTTAATAATAATAATAATAATAAAAATAATAATAATAATAATAATAGTAATAATAATCCTATTATTATCTCACCAAAATAATAATAATGTTAATAATTTAATAAAATAATAATAATAATAATAGTAATAATAATCCTATTATTATCTCACCAAAATAATAATAATGTTAATAACTTAATAAAATAATAATAATAATAATAATAATAATAATAATAATAATCCTATTATTATCTCACCAAAATAATAATAATGTTAATAACTTAATAAAATAATAATAATAATAATAATAATAATAATCCTATTATTATCTCACTAAAATAATAATAATGTTAATAACAATAGTAACTATAATCAATATAATAATAATAATAATAATATTCCCACCAATATCAATATTATACACTATATTATTATATTCATCAAAACACCACCAATAATCCTCCCATATCAGGGACACCCACCAATAATAATATTCATACCGATGATAATGATAATAATAATAATAATAATAATAATAATAATAATAATAATAATAATAATAATAATAATAATAATAATAATAATAATAATAATAATAATAATAATACCAATATTACTATTAACTATTATATTATTATCTCCACACCACCAATGATCCTTATATATCAAGGATACTCACCAATCACATACCAACACACCCCACCTAAGGGCACACCAACATAAAATAATTAAATTAACACCAAAATGACTAAATAAATAAAATGGGTGTTACACTAACAACCCTAGCAATATTGACTAATGCATGTTAGAACAAACTTCGACTACAACACGCATTACTTGCGAACAAGCTTCGACAACACTAGAGTTCGATCCAACATCTTACAAATCTCCACCTTGGACCTAACTCTATAACATCAAGAAACTAGCTTTCTTCATGCAAATTTATTAACTGGATACAGTGAAAAAACTTGCAACTGGGCAACGTCTTGGTGATCATATCAGCAGCATTATGATCTGTCAAAACCTCCAGCACTTGGACTTCTCCATGCTCGATTACCCCTCTGATGAAATTTTTCAGCCTCAAATAAATGTGCTTGGTTCGCTCATGATAGGCTGAATTCTTCGACAGGTGTATTGCACTTTGACTATCACATTTAACAGTGATAACTTGACCTTGAAGTTTTATCTCCTTTGCAAAACCTTCAAGCCACAATGCTACCTTCACAGCTTCAGTTAGGGCAATATACTCCGCTTCAGTGGTTGATAAGGCAATGACCTTCTGAAGTGTTGCTTTCCAACTGATTACTGTCCCAAAAATAGTGAACACATATCCAGAGATAGATTTTCTGGAATCCATACAACCTGCATAATCAGAGTCGACATATCCTTCGATTGCTGCTTTACTATCTTCACCCAAGGCTCCACCATAAATTAGGACTCTATTCAGAGACCCATTTGTGTACCTTAAAATCCACTTCAATGCTTGCCAGTGAGCCTTTCCAGGATTCGCCATGTACCTGCTTACAAGACTTACTGCATATGCTATGTCGGGTCTAGTACAGACCATAACATACATCAAAGAACCTACTATGTTAGCATATGGAATGCTATTCATATAAGTTCTTTCAACATCACTGCTGGGACACTGATCTATACTCAGCTTGAATTGAGGGTTTGTCGGAGTCACAACAGACTTTGAATTCGACATACCAAACTTTTCGAGAACCTTCTGTAGGTATGCCTCTTGAGATAAGCATAATTTCGAATGCTTTCTATCTCTCCGGATGTCAATCCCAAGAATCCTGGACGCAGCTCCCAGATCCTTCATGTCGAACTCTTTATTGAGTTCAGCCTTCACCCTCATTACCTCTTCGACATTGTTGCTTGCTATTAGAATATCATCCACATAGAGCAACAAAATAACAAATGAATTACCCGATCGAAATCTGAAGTAAACACAGTGGTCGAACTGACTTCTGATGAAACTTATGTGTGCCATGAACTTGTCGAATCTCCTATTCCACTGTCGAGGAGATTGTTTCAGTCCATATAAAGATTTATTCAGTTTGCACACATAATCTTCCTTCCCCCTTTCGACATACCCTTCAGGTTGCCTCATCAGGATTGTTTCATCTAGATTACCATACAAGAACGCAGTCTTCACATCCATCTATTACAGTTCAAGGTCGAACTGGGCCACCATGGCAAGCAACATTCGAATGGATCTGTGCTTCACAACAAGAGAGAACACATCATTGAAGTCGATACCTTCTTTCTGAGTGAACCCCCTAGCAACCAATCTTGCCTTGTATCTCTTCGACGTCACTCCTTCGATTCCTTCCTTAACTTTGAAAATCCATTTACAGCTAACTAACCTGGCTCCAGCAGGTTTCTTGATCAGTTCCCAGGTGTTGTTATCATGAAGAGATTTCATCTCATCATCCATGGCCTTCAGCCATTCAGTCTTCTTTCGACTCCTCATAACTTCCTTATAGTCTCTAGATTCTTCATCTAGAACCTCACTAGCAGAGATTAAGGCATAAGCTATAAGATCTGCATACCCAAGTCTCTAAGGTGGCTTGATGACTCTCCTAGACTTGTCTCTTGCTAGCAGGTAGTCATTATCAATCTCCTCATCTTCGACAGCATCTTCTGCGTCTTCTTCGACTTCATCTGGGGTAAGCAATTCAACATCAACATGCTCCACCTCAACAGGAATCTCTCCCTGTTCCAGCTCTTCGTCAGCATCATCAATTTTCTTGAAAGTCATCTCTGCTTCATTGAAAACTACATCTCGACTGGTGATACACCTTCTGTGACCTGGCTCTAGACACCATAGCCTATAAGTTTTGACTCCTTCAGGGTATCCCATGAACATGCACTTCAGAGCTCTAGGTTCGACCTTGTCTTGCCTAATATGAGCATAGGCCACACAACCAAATATTCTCAGTCTGTCGAGACTAGGTGGATGTCCCGACCAAACTTCTTCAGGTGTCTTCATTCCTAAGGCAGTCGAGGGACATATATTTATCAGGTAAGCTGCTGTCGAAACAACTTCCGCCCAAAACACCTTCTTCAATCCAGCACTAACCAACATGCATCTAACCCTTTCAAGGATTGTTCGATTGAATCTCTCAGCTAAGCCATTTTGTTGAGGAGTACCTGCTACAGTCTTATGCCTTGCAATCCCAGACCCAACACAGTAATTGTCGAACGCTTCGTTGCAGAATTCAAGGCCATTGTCGGTTCTCAACCTCTTAACCTTTCTGTCAGTCTGAGTTTCGACTAGAATCTTCCAACTTTTGAAATTCTTTCATCCTTCGTCTTCTGAATGAATACCCATAGCTTTTTGGAATAGTCATCAACGATGGATAGAAAATACCTTGCACCTGAGTGTGAAGGATTCCTTGCAGGCTCCCAAAGATCAGCATGAATGTAATCCAGGGATCCATGTGTTCTTTGCTTTTTGTTAAACTTCGTCCTACAGGATTTACCAAATACACAAGATTCACAAAATTCCAACTTTTCGACTTTGTCACCTCCTAGCAGGTTCTGCTTCCCTAATTCGACCAGGCCTCCGCTGACATGGCCCAATCTCATGTGCCATAATTCTGTCTTCGACATAGATTTCGTGGATGCAACATTTGTCGAACCACTTACAACCTCAGCCTCAAGGGTATACAAGCCTTGTTTCTTCATGCCTCTCAAGACTTCCTTCGACCCCTTCATGACTCTTAGGATACTTTTCTCTCCTTGAAAAACATATCCTTTTCTGTCGAATTCACCAAGAGAAATCAAATTTCTCTTCAATTCAAGTACGTACCTGACTTCAGTCAATAACCTTATTGACTCATCATGGAGCTTGAATCTCACAGATCCAATACCTGCAATTTTGCAAGATTTGTTGTTTCCTAGCAACACAGATCCACCATCTTGATCACATACCTCTTCGAACAACTCTCTGTTTGGAGTCATGTGCCAAGTGCAACCTGAATCCATAATCCACTCTTTCCTCGAGTCGCCACTTGAAACCACAAGAACATCAGATGAGTCGAAGTCATCTTGAACAATGGCTGCATTGCCATTACCTCCATGATCTTTCAGGCGTTCAGGGCACACCTTTCTTATGTGACCCTCCTTCTTACAGTGATAACATCGAATACTAGATGTTTCGCCACTATAAGACTTCTGTTGACTTTTACCTTTCTTCTGGTTGAACTTACCATCCTTTCACAAGAATTTTCCCTTAACGGCCAAACCTTCAGCCACCGTCGAAGGTTTATGCTCCTTTCGTTCGTTCAAGTCCTTAGAATACAAGGCTGATTGAATTTCTTCAAAGGTCAGGGACTCCCTTCCATGCAAGAGAGTTTCTTTGAAGTGAGCATGTGTTCTGGGCAAAGCACACAACAACAACAGTGCTTGATCTTCATCGTCGATCTTCACATCAATATTTTCAAGATCAAGAATCAGCTTGTTGAACATATCCAATTGCTCAGCCAACACTTTGTCTTCACTCATCTTGAATGAATATAAAGCTTGTTTCAGATAGAGTCGATTCACCAGAGATTTGGTCATGTACAAACTTTTAAGTTTCACCCATAATCCTGATGCTGTAGTCTCCTTTGATACCTGTCGAAGAACCTTATCACCAAGGCTCAACAATATTGCGCCGTGGGCTTTCTCGATCATGCCCGTCTTTTCTTTTGTCGTTAACGCAGCGTCCATGGCTGCCTCACCCTTCAACGCTTCCAAATAACCCTGCTGAACCAATAGGGCTTTCATCTTCAAGCGCCACAGACCGAAGTCGTTCACTCCGGTGAACTTTTCAATCTCATACTTTGTTGAAGACATCTTCTCCACGCTCACCACACCAATTTGTTGTGAATCGGATACCTTTAACAAAGTATAAACGGTTTCTTAATAATCAAGAAACACACAAGGGTTAGGGTTAACAAAGAAAACAAGGTAAAACAACAAGGAATAACAAGGATTGGTTATTAAACTGCTATTCTTTCCTTTCTCTTAGAACAAGATTACAAGTATACAAGAATAACAAAATAACCTCTCTCCCTTGAAATTAGGATTTTATCTTCCTATTTTTCCTTATGTCAAGATTGAGAAACTAACATCCTATTTATAATGAAATAGCACACTAACCTAATGGGCTTTTTAACAATTACCCATTACAAGCTAACTTAGGGTACAAGCTAACTTAAACAATTGGGCTTACAAGCAAGACCCAATTCAACATGCTAACAACCCTAGCAATATTGACTAATGCATGTTAGAACAAACTTCGACTACAACACGCATTACTTGCGAACAGGCTTCGACAACACTAGAGTTCGATCCAACATCTCACAAATATGAACTATGATAAAAAAAAGTCTTTTAATAAAATAAAATAAAAATCACGCGTGTTAAAAATAAGATATTGCTACGGTTGACATAATGAGTTATAGCGTTACTAAAGATATATTTTGTAACAATGTTGGGATGACAGGTAGTGATCCATAAATATCTTAGGCTACTTTTTTGAGAATTTTCTTTCGTTGGAAAGTAGGGTTAAGTATATGAGAGGTTATCTTATGGTTTATCATGCTCTTATTTAGTCTATTTAAAATGTCTAAAATGATGTTATCTTTAATGGAGTCACAAAAACAGTAAAAGAAGTAGAGATGAAGAGTAATATTTTGTCTTAGTTTTAGATAGAGAAATCTTACACCTTCAAAGATTAACTTTAGAATTCTATCTTCTATCTAAATCTATAGTGGATTGAGTGTTTATCCTCTATCTAAATCTATAATGGATTGAGTGTTTGTTCGAATTTAAAGTGTGATGGTGGATCTCCTACTTCTCTTTTATTGGGATATGATCTGCCGAGGTAGTTCTATAGTAGTGATGTTTTTGTTTCTGGTTTTTGATTATACCCTTCTAATTTGGCTTTTTGTTTTGTCGTGTTTTTTTTTTTCTTTCATAAACACTAGTTGTTTGTGTTTTGTGTTTTTTTTTTCCTGTAACTTCATTTTTTTTATTAATATATTTATTTTGCCATTAGAAAAAAATGGCATTCAACAATGTGATGTTTTTCTCAGCTAGGCATAAGAATTAGGAGAATGATTATTTAGATGGTTATAGTAGTGGAAACCATTGATTTCAATTGAGATATTTTTTCTTGCTGTACAATTATATTTAGCTGATGCAGATGCAGCATTTTGAAATATTGATTTTTTATTTGAGAGATTAAAAGTAGAGCAATTTCTTACAATTACATAATCACCTCTCAAACTTATTCTTACTCTTCCCTTTTTAAATTCAACTTATAGTTCCCTTAAATTATCTAAGGAAACCAACGAGGTAAAAAAAAGACTGATAATTGCTTTATATCATCACACCTAAAGGATGCTTCAAGTCTCCCACATGAAGCACATGTTCTCCTAATGCCACTTTTCTGTTACCAAGTTCATCAACCATACTCAAATCCTTACAAACATCTACTTTGAAACTAACCATTGCTTCTGATTTTCCTGTCAAATGCACTTTCTCAAAAGCCAACAAGTGTATCTGAGGTGCATTGTGCACTGCAGGAGGGGTAGAGAACAATAACACTGTTTGACTACTGCTCATTTTCCCCTTGTTCTTGATCCTTAAGTGAATATCAAAGGCCAAGTTCTGGCAATGCTCGTCCGCGACATCAAGAGACTTGCATTCTGAGGAACGGCATACGTGATCTTCGGATAAAGGGACAGACACTAACTGCGGTGCTTTAACCAGTTTATGCTCGAAAGTTGAGTAGCTTATTCCATCTCCAAATGAGTAAACAGTTTTGCCTTTATAAAATCTGTATGTTCTACCGGGGTAACCAGTAGCAGGATCAGGCCTCATGTTCATATTCGTCATCGGTACTTTGTCTACATAGGATTGTGGATACCATGTCATAGGTAGCCTTCCACCTGAATTAGAAAAATAAGTGATGCATAAGTTTAAAATCGAAGTTCTTTGATCCAACAACTTTGAGTTACTGAATGCGTGAATGTGTGAAATTGTGACATTAACTTACTTGGGTTATGATACCCGAAGATGACATCGGCTATGGCCGCTCCACCAGCTTCTCCAGGATAGCCAACCCACAGGATGCTTGTGATTTTATCATTAGTTTTAGCAAATGAAACATCCATGCCTCCTCCAGACATTATAGCAAGAACCACAGGTCCTTTTGCTGCATTCGCAACTTCAGTAACTAACTGTTGCTGCTGTCCTGGAAGAAGAATGCTGACTCTGTCATGACCCTCTGCCTCTATCGCAAGATTCGCACCAACTACAATCACAGTTGCATCTGCTGAGGCTGCAATATTTTTGGCATCATCTAATGCAGCTTCGGTGCATTGAACATCACGGCAGCCAGCAGCAAAGCTTGTAGGAACTAAGGCAGATAGGCCTTGCAAAGGGGATGTATATTTGCACGGAACGCCTGCAAAGTTTTAGGAGCATGGTTAATGCGATGTCAATGCAACTTCAAAGGATAAACAATGTAGTACATTTGATACCTTCATAGTTTCCGATCATGGTCCTAGTAGCATTAGCATTAGGCCCAATTACTGCCAATGATTTAATGGCTTTCGCATTTAGAGGCAATGATCCTGGACAATTTTTAAGTAACACAATCCCTTGCCTTGCAGCTTCGCGTGCTAGCTCCTGGTTTGCTGAAGTGCAGACATCTTTTGGACCAAGGTTTCCATAAAGTTGCTTGCTAGGATCACCATCGAAGAAACCAAGACGCATTAATGTAGCAAAGTTGTTCGACACAGCATCGTTAATGGCTGCTTCGCCTATAAGCCCTTGCTTGACAGCACCTTCTGTATATCGGCCAAGAAAACTTCCACAGTTCAAATCCAATCCTGCAAAATCAACATTTGTACACAACAGTGATGATAAATACTTGTTGCCTATAAATATTTGAATTTCTAATAATCAGATGTACTTTACCTGCTAGAATGGATTTGGCTGCAGCTTCCTCAGGAGTCTTGGTGTAGTGCTGATCTTTGAAAAGCACGTCGACCGAGTCACAATCAGAAACTATATATCTGCATAGCACATGCATATCGTTTGTTAACATTCAATGCAGTGTGAGATAAGATTTAAGAGGTTCGAAAAATGAAAAGGTACCCGTTTAGTTTCCATTTTCCGCGTATAACTCCTTTCAGAAGATCAGGATCAGCACACGTCGGTTTTCCATTTACTTTATTGTAGGAACACATGACACTAGCAACATTTCCATCGATCACACAGCTCTTAAAAGGCGGTTGGTATGTATCATCCAAATCTTGCTGTGTCACCTAACAAAATCAACGACAGAAAGAGTGACGAAAACGATTCTCCATATTCTATAATCCTCAAACACAGATTAACAAATGATAGATTACCACAGCATTGAAGGTGTAACGCTGAACACCTTTCCAGTCATCAACATCGTAGGCAGTGTAGTGTTTGCAACATGCAGCAACCTTAAGCTTGTTGGAATCTCCACCATCAGTTTGTTGCAGACCTTTCACATACCCGGCCGCGTATTTGCTAGCAAGCAAAGGGTCTTCCCCGGGTGTCTCTTGACCTCTTCCCCATCTTGGATCCCTAAATATGTTAATGTTTGGTGACCAATATGTTAAACCAGCCAACCCTACATTGTGCATTGCTCTAGCTTCTGTTGAAACCACCTACAAATATTTTCCATAAAACAGAACAACATTTTAAAGACATGTAAGATTATGATAAGAAAAACAAGAATAAGAGAAAGAGAAACCTCACCTTTCCTATGGTTTGGAACAAGGAAGTATTGAAAGAAGCTGCAATGGAAATAGGCATAGGAAAACTGATTGATCCAGGCACAACATTTGAAAAATGAGTTCCCGGACCGACGTAAGAAACTCCATGAAGGGCTTCAGACCACCATTCGTATTTCGGAATCCCAAGTCTGCTCACATTAACAGCAGAATTCACTAGGTTACCAACTTTCTCCTGCAATGTCAACCTCATCACAAGGTCTTTCACCCTTGCATTCACTCCCAAAGACTTGTCACAGAACCTATAATTCGCCAATGATGGATTCTTGACAACGTCGCAGGCGAAAACGGGCGATGTTTGGCTCGAAACTCCACCACAACTCAACAAAATTGAAGCAAACATAATTAAGAAACATAAGAAACCAGATACATTAGTACCTGCAGAGGCCATTGTGACTTAGAGAACTAGAAAACACAAATTTTTGAGTCTGTTACTGAATTATATGTATCATATTAGAAGAAAAGTGTATAACAAAAAAAAGTTTTTAGTAGAGTCCGTGATGTGTGTTATGACATATGAGTGAAAAAAAGAAGACTATATTAATATATGCAAATGTTTTTGGCAGAGAGTGAACAAAAACATGAGAAGGAATCTCTGGTTTTGTAGATTAAACTAGTCCGTGAAAACTGATCAAAAAAGAGAAAAATTTACTATGTTTCATGGAGTGTTATTTTTGTTTGGAAGCTCAACTTGCAACATGTGTAATATATAAGATAAATAACATTATTGCATTGTGTTCTATTATTATAATAACAACAATAAGATACTGGTTTGTTTTCGCACACTTTTTTGTTAAGTTATTTATCATTTTCTTTTTTTGGTGTATGAGTGAGAATATGTTAGATCCATGGAAAGAGACTTATAACTTAGCCTACGTTAGGCAGAAGACACTTTTAATTTTTAGATAATACCAATTTTTTTTATAGAAAGCTTTAACTCAGGAAAACTAAATCATAGGAAAAAGTCTTTTAGGGATATATAAAAGCATTGTTATAAAATATTGTTAATAATGTGTAACATATAATTAATTGTAATTTTAATATGGGATTTAGAGTTTGTTGAGATTCAACAGTTCGTCGTGATCCGCTGTCTTTCAATAATTTTTTTTTTCTGACTCATTTCGGTCATCACCATATTGCTGCTTTTTCGGCCACAATCGGCACTACTGCCACTACTGACATCCTTCTGACGAGATACATATACTGCCGAAATCGCCTCTTGCAGATCGATGAGTCCTCAAAATCTCATCGTTGTCTGTCTTTTCATGCACCACTTCTCCTTGAGCGCGTGGACCTCACGCACCAACGCTCTAACAACGCGTGACAGCAGTCCGACAGTCCCTCCCATCGTGGTTTCCATCGATGGTGTCCACCATCCTGCCTTTTTTTTCAGATATGTACTCAGTTTTCCGTTTCAAACTATCAACTCTCATGGGACACACCAATTCCGCCACATTTACTAAGGTTCCGCTTATCCCGTGTGAGAGCCTAGTCGGGACATCCACTGAATCATCTGTGCTTGCCTCCCACTATCATGGTCGCGGTGGAAAAAACGGAGGATGCGGTGGCCAACGCCATGGTATTCGCTGTAACTACTACAATCGTTATAACCATATTGAAGTTAAATGTCGTACAAAGGCAAGAGAACAACAACGACAACCTAGAGTTATTGATGCTGCTCAACCAACTATCACCAAAGAAGTTACTATTCCAGCCGCTGATTATAATGAGTTCCTTCACTTCAAAGCAGCTCATAAACCATCATCTTCTACCATCGTTGCTCAATCTGGTAATGATAACCCGATAGCTTTTGTCTCTACATCCTCCTCCCTTGGTTCTTGGATCTTTGACTCTGGTGCCTCTAATCATATGACTAGTAATAAATTTCTTTTATTTAATTTGTTTTATTATGATTCTTTGCCTTTTATCACTATGGCGGATGATTCTAAAATCAAAGTTCAAGGCCTTGGTCATACACACCCAGTTCCAAACTTGTCTTTATATTTTGTTCTCTATATTTTTGGTTGTCCTTTCAATCTAATATCTGTTAAAAAGCTCACTCGTACTCTTGATTGTTTAAATCTGTTTATTGATAAATTCGTTTATGTTCAGGATCGACGTACAAGACGCACGGTTCGAATAGGGAGTGATTCCGGAGGATTATATCATTTATCACCACCGATGGCATGTATTTTTATTGCTTCTCAAAGCCTTACACATCAAAGTTTATGCCACCATAACCTTAATAAAATGCGTCTTTTAGTTCCTAATTTTTCTAAGCTTTCATCATTTGAGTGTCAGTCATGTCAATTACGTAAATATACTCGTCACACCTATTATAAACGAGTAAATAAAAGTTTTATGTCATCTTTTGTTTTAATCCACTATGATATTTGAGGTCATAATCGTGTCAAGTCAACTTTAGGATATTATTACTTCGTAACCTTCACCGATGATTTTTCACTATGTACTTGATTTTTTTTAATGAAAAACCGTTTAAATGTCTTCCATATACTACAAGAATTATTTTTCGAAATTAAAAATTAGTTTGACACTTCCATTAAAATTTTACGCACTGATAATGCTTCTGTATATATGTCATCCTAATATCAATCTATTTTAACATCACATGAGATTATTCATCAATCATCATGTGCTCACGCACCACAACAAAATGGTGTCGTTGAACGGAAGAATCGTCATTCAGTTGAAATTGCATAGACTCTTTTACTTCACCATAATATCCCTTCTCGTTTTTAGGATGATGCTCTTCTCACAACTTGTCACCTTATCAACTGATTGCTTTCATCAGTCCTTTAAGATCAAATTTCATACTCTATCTTGAACCCGCGATATGATATCTACTTCGTTCCTCTCTACATCTTTGGTTGCACATGCTTTATTCATAACCTCAGTTTAGGTAAAGACAAAATTTCTACCAAAGCTCTCAAATGTATCTTTCTAGACTACTCACGTATACAAAAAGGATATCATTCTTTTATCCTCAATTTCAACGATACATTGTTTCCTCTGATGTCACATTCTTTGAAACCTCACCATTTTTCTCTATCTTCGTGTTACTTGATGAGAATGGTATTTCAAATGCTCTAGATATCCATTCCATCATTCCTACACCCATTACACCTCCATTACAAGTCTACCAATAATGGAAACCCCATTCATAGAAGGTTAGAGATGACATTGATCCACCAACACCATCTTCTGCTCCAACTGATCCTCTAGTTATGTGACATGCACTTGACCTTCCAATAGCATTACAAAAAGGTATTTGATATCATCATCCTAATCTTAAACATGATTGTATTTTAAATAATTTTTATCTATCTACTTCCTATATCTTTTTTTGTCTACTTTGGGTTCTGTGTGTATTCTTAAGTTTATAGATGAAGCTATGACTGATTCTAATTGGCGTCAGATGATGGTGGGAGAAATGACTTCATTACATTCAAATAAAACTTAGGACATTGATAATTTACCTCCAAACAAAACTATAGCGGGATGTTGACGGATTTTTACAATGAAGGTTGGACCAGATGGTCAGATCGAATATTTTAAATCTCGTTTGGTAGCAAAAGGATATACACATATATTTGGTCTTGATTACGGTGACATTTTTTCTCCGTTGGCTAAGATTAGTTCAGTTAGTCTCTTTCTTACAATGGCTGTTATTCATCATTGGCTGCTTCATTAGTTGGACATTAAAAATGCCTTTTTACATGGAGAATTAGAGGAGGAAGTTTTTATGGATCAACGTCCAAGTTTTATTGTTCCTGGAAGTTCTAAACTTGTTTGTCGGCTTCGTCATTCTCTTTATGGGCTGAAACAGCCCCCCGCTTACTTGGTTTGGTCGCTCCAGCTCTGCCTTGATACAATTTAGTATGACTAGATGTGTAGCATATCACTATGTTTTCTTCCTTCATTCTTCCACCGGTCAATGCATCTTTCTTGTGGTCTATGTTTATAACATTTTTATCACTGGAGACGATACTGAGGGTATCCAGCAACTGTAAACTCTTCTTTTCAAAAACATTCAGACAAAATATTTGGGTCCACTCAAATACTTCTTAGGTATTAAAGTTGCACAATCCTCATCTGGCATTGCAATCAACTAGTGCAAGTACACCTTAGACATTGTCAATGAAACTCGTATGCTTGATTGTTGTCCTGTTGATACTTGTATAGATTCCAACGTCAAGCTTCTTTTGGGTCAGAGGGAGCCATTGAAAGACCCGAGAAGATATCAATGGCTTGTGGGAAGACTCAACTATCTTGCAGTCACCATACTGGATATTACATTTGCAGTGAGCATTATGAGCCAGTTTTTGAATGCTCCTTGGGATATTCATTGGGATGCAATCATTCGAATTCTTAGATATATAAAGAGTTCACCGAGAAGATGGTTATTATATGAATATAAGGGTGATGCTAAAATCATTTGCTATTCAAATGCAGACTAGGCCAGATCACCATTGAATAGGAGATCCACATCCGGATATTGCGTTATGATTTGAGGTAATATTATCTTATGGAGAAGCAAGAAACAAAATACAGTTGCATTATCTAGTACTGAAGCTGAATATCGTGCTATGGTTGCCGCCTCAAAGAAGCTTGCATAGCTGGAAATTTTACTCTCAGAACTTAGGATAAGAGATCATCATAACACTAAACTCATATTCAATAATCAAGGACCACTCTACATTGCACCTAATCTAGTTTTCCATGAACGAACCAAACACATTGAAATAGATTGTCATTATATAAGGGACAAGGTACTATAAGGAGAAATCACCACATATTTCGTAAAATCCGAAGACCAATTAGATAATATGTTTACAAAGTCTCTTATGAGTTCTCAAGTGGATTTCATTTGTAACAAGCTCGACTCATATGACATATATAATCCCGATTGAGGGGGAATATTAAGAATATTTGTATATAAAATAATCTCACATCGACTATAGCATGTAATTAGTTGTAATATCTCTATATATAATATAGTCTCCATAGTGCCTTTTAAACACACAATATATTCAAACACCTTTCACTCTCTTATACTTCAATAAATACAATTTAATAGATGTCATATAAAATTATATTTATTTTAAAGTTCATGTTATAATCTCAAACCTTCAAAGTTTGTCCAACTTTCGATTAATTTCTTTGATTAGATAAATGTATAAAGTTTTGTCTAAGGTTCAAGCAAATCGATGAGGCTAGTCATAGGGAATGTGATCTCAAAGGTATAATAAACTTTTGTAAAGTGCCAACAAATCTTAAATGATATAGTTATAGCTAACGAAGTGGTGGACATTGCAAAGAAGTGACAAAAAGTTGATCTTGTTTAAAGTGAATTTAAAGAAGACGTACGATTTAGTTGAACAAAGGTATCCGGTTGTTATGATGGGATATATGGGATTCCCAAGGATATGGGGGAATGGATTACATTCTATGTTCAATCACTATGAGATTTGTTCTCATTAACGATGGTTCAATTGAAGAATTTGTGATGGGAAGAGGTTTGAGGCAGATAAACCCTTTGTCTATGTTTTTGTTCCTTATAATGGAAGGAGGTTTCAATGTTACGTTGAATGCTTCTGTTAGAGTCGCTCTTTTTACAAGTTATAATATTGGTACAGACTTTGAGTACATGACTTAACATCTCCAATTTGTAGATGATATCTAGACTTTGTGTGATAAGAGTTGGGAGAATATTAGATCTTTAAAGGAATATATGATCCTCTTTAAAATGATTTTAGGCTTGCTGGTTAGTTTTCACAAGAGCTTGTTGGCCAACATTGTTATATTATATTTGTGGCTGGTGAAAGCTTCAAGTGATACTAAATTGTAAATTTGGTCAGACTTTGTTTCTTTACCTATGCCTTCTCATTGGGGGAAATCCTCAACGTCGTTCAATCTGGATTCCTATGATAGAGAAATTAAAAAATTATCAAGTTATAAGAGTAAAAACATTCCTATGGGTGGTCAACTTGTTCTCACGAAATGTGTTTTGACGTCTCTATCTGTTTATTTTATTTTCTTTGTTTTAGTTCTCACGTGTGTTATTTCTTCTATTGAATCCTTATTTATGTTTTTCCTTTGAGGGGTAGTGGGTATGTCAATAAGACTCATTGGTTTAACTAAGATAAAGTGTGGTCAGATAAAAAATTGTGCGATTTGGAGGTTTAGAGGGTAAGAGAGTTCAATTTTTTCCTTGTTAGGTAAGTGGTGGCGAGACATCATGTTGATTAAGACATGTTGTGGTATAGGGTCTTAGTTGTTAAATATGAGGTAGAAGATAGTTGTATTAAAGGTGATGGTAGAAAATGTTTGTATGGTGGAGAGATCTATCAAGAGTTAAGGAATATGAGGTTGAGTATGAGTCGTTGTCTACAAGGCAGGTTATCTTGCTCGGTGGATAACGGTTAACAAAATTCCTTTTGAGAGGATTATTTGTTGGATGGAGATGGTTTTTGTTCTAAATTTCATCGCCTATATGAGTTGTCGAATGACAAATTTTGTTTGTAGTAGATATGGAAACAATTAGGGTATGGGGTCGAGGATCTATAATGGTGGTGTAGGATTAAAATTTATGTTTGAGAGGATGAATAGGTGATAGTGTGTAGCTCTTTGCTAGATAAGATTATCATGTAGGTTAATATAACTAACCATAAGATATGGACCCCTGATCGTGATGTTGACTACTGTGAGAGAACAATATCATATTCTGACTCATGAAGATCAGATTGATCCAATGTCAACTCAAGAAATTATATTGTTTAAAGTCTCTCTATTTGTGTGAAAATTGTCAACAGTAAGATCCCTAAAAAAGACAACTCGGTGAGACAGAAAATAATTTCTCCATGCTCGTTAGAGTATATGGGTGGTTGTGGGAAAGAGGAGAACATTGAACATTTATTCTTGAAGTGTGGGTTTTACAACAATATTTAGACTTGTGTCCTTCAATGGTTGGAGATTTTTTACATTTTTCTAAATGTTATCACCGCTCATTCCCTCCAATTATATCCTCAATCCTCAATTCTTTCAGTAAGAGGACTCGTCAATGCTTTCAAGTTCTCTAGTTAACGATCATCTAAGTTATCAAAAAAGAAAGAACTCAACAACCTTTCGACCAAACTAACATTATTGTATTTATAATAATATATTTAAACTCAAAACCTCTTATTAAATCGAAACAAATCATAGTCATATCAACATAGTGCTCATAGACTTAAATCATTTGTTTAAATTGCATGTCCCCTACGACTAATAAATTAATTCAATAAAAAAGTGATATTAAATAAGTTTTTTATTTAAAATAAGAGAAAATAGTTAGTTTTATTTATATTTTATTCAATAAAATAAGCTTTTAAACAAATTTTCAAACCATGTGATAGGAGAGGCCTAACATTTTCTTCATTTGGGGTAATGTAGGGTTAATTTTCTTGTAACAAATTGGAATACAGATCATCGATTGTCCGAGATAGTAAAATCACGTGAACAAAATCTGGCATCTAGTTTCAATTTTGATTAGACTCTAGAATGAAAACAGAGAAAAAAGGCCTATAAGTAAATGAAGAAAAAAACAGAACAAGTTACATAGAAGTGTAATGTTGCAGAAATTGGTCACAATTATTGCATGGGAAAGGGTTATCTATTTGTTGCAGAATAGAAATTCCATATCCCAACTTGAACATGTGAGTTTTTTTAGACTGTTCAAAATAAATGTGTAATGTTTGGTTGTGTCAACTTGTATTTTTTTTTGGACAATGACAAAGCCACTTGCACATCAAAGAAAAGCAAAAGGCTAATATAGTATGATTGTATAATTTAGAATAGCTTTGTATTTTTTGAGAAATGTGGACAGTTAAAAAAAGAGTAGATGTCAAAGATGCCATGATGTATTCATGAATTATTGGAGTGCTGAAATTTCAACGGATTTTAGGAGTAGTTTCCTTTTCTAACTTTATTTGGTTGTAGTTTCAAATCTTCTTAGGAAAGGGGAAAAGGATGGGAGAGATTAGAGATGGATTTTTTCCTTTGTATTGTACAATGTCTATAAAAATGTAAATATATTATTTTTAAATTAAAAATTCTTTGTAATTTAAATTATTGTTTTTTATTTTTATTTTTTATAAATATAATAATTCATATTATTATTAAAATAAATAATAATTATAAATGAAGTAAATTTTTCAGTTATGTAATTTAAGCAATATCATATCATAAATTTAACTATCATGTCATAGAAAATGACATCAAAATGGAATGTGGAACTAAAATTTCAAAAAATTTAAAATAGAGAGATTAAAGTTCTGATTTTTAAACATTGTATAACTTCATAAGGAAAGTTTCACACATTTTTGACCAAGTAGTCATTAACCTTGTCTTTGAGAGGATAATGCAAGTTTAAGGGCAGATGAATGAGCTGATTCAGATCTTCAAGCCCAAGCCACTTGTCAACCTAAAAAAGAACCTTGGAATTTATGCAGATAACCATGACAAAATTTTCTTGCACTACAAGAAATTCAGACTTGACACTGTTTCATATAGATGATTGTATATGATGATGAAAGTAGTTTGAGATTCTTAAGACCCCGCACCTAAGGATTTTAGCTCATTGCTCCATAGTTTGAAGAAGACTCCAACAAAGGAAAAGGTGGAAGCCTCATTGAGAGTGATTAATGACCTAAGCTCTAGCCCTCATTCACAATAAGGAAGACAAAATTTCTTCTAGGCCACATTAATCATTTTCCTTTGAGATATATCACCAACCCAGATAAATTATTTTATCCATATTTATAATCCCCCACCAAATAAATGTGCAAGGCATATGTTGTAATGGAATATGTAAGCATGCTTTGAACAATTGACTTAACCAACTAAGCTTTTTTAGCCATAGAGACAACTGAGGTTTTCCAAGCAACCAACTTGTTCTTGATCTTATCAGTATGCCACTTTTGGCTTTCCCTTGAAGATGGGGATGCCAAGTTCCCAAAAGAATAGATTTCCAATGCTAAAGCCAACGAACTGAGAAATTTGAAGTAGCCTAGCATTGAAAATGGAACATTGACAGATTGTGGACTTGGCAACATTCACCAATTAGAGAAAGTAGGTGGAATATCTAGTGAATAAGTTCTTTAAAGCTATAAGATTATATTGACAACCATTGCAATACACCATGAGTTCAGCAACATTTAAACAATGTGAATGCATTGTAGCATTCATGGTACCTTTGAACAACTTGAACATGCCATTAACTACCGTGGAACCTTGTTTTGCAGGTGATATACTTCTAACAAGAACAACAATTTTTGATGATGACAACCAATGATGAAAACTAATTGATGATGTCAACTATTATCTTCTAATAAATCAAGCTAAATGATTAAGCGAATAAAGATGCAAACCTAAAGTATGAAGGTATGATGGACTTGACTATCTGATGATGACAATCAAATGGAATATAAGCTCAAGTCTTGCCTTAAGTAAATTCAAACAAGTGTCTACAAAAGAAAGCATATGACAAAGTCTTGAAGTACGAGAAAGCCATATCCTGATTAGTCTGAGAGAATACTTATTTAATCATAAAGGTGTTCTAGTAAAAGTACATGACTAAATATCACACACACAAACATATTTTCAAACTAATTTTTCTCAAGAAAATATCTTCAAAAATGTCGTAAATTTGTGCCAGATGAATTGGGAGCTGTCAGAATTGATGTGAGCAAAGTTGGCTTTTCTAATTGATTGAGACATTTTTCTAATAAATTAGCTCATTTAAAAATCAAGTCCTACACGATTAGGATAACATTTTAATGATGTGCGATTATTAGATGTCTATTATTTCATATTTTGAACTTATAACCGATTATATTTGAAGTGTCTAATCGATTATCATTAGGTGCTAATCAATCAGATTGTCTTAAAAAGAATAAAAATCAATTTTCTTTCTGAGTCAACCTTTAGCCTATAAATAGAGGTTCGTTCCCTCATTTCAAACCATCCAGAATCGTGTTTTGACACTTCTCACTCTCTCTAAACAATTTTCTTTTACTTTCTTTCACTAATATTTTAGATGAAGTGCTTTTGCAAGAAAGTTCTTCTGTGAGTGAGGATAAGTTGTAATTATGGAAGGGTAAAGTTGTAAATTTCACCAAAGGAATTTTTTGTTTATACTTTTGTTGAATATTATCCATTTAGAGATTGTTTGGGTTAGAAGCTAAACCTGTAAAAGCTTTTGATTTGGGGATTATGTGATTAAGCCCTTATTTTGGTTCGAGATCAGCCTGTAGTAAAATCTCATAGGTTCTTGGTTAGCCCGTGGTAAAACCAAGGTTAGGTTAAAGCTTATTCCTCATGGTGTCAATGAGTTCTAGATTTTTTCCGACCAATACAAATCTTAACTATGCAAGGCCACGTCAAGCTTCCTCTGATCATCCAATTCCATCTACAAGTTAAGCCTATGCTCGAATGTCTAACATAACTTTCTCAGCCTTCTTAACATTCCGGTGAACATTACCAACAACTGACTTGCTCCAGGTCTTCAATCTACTCTTAAGAAGCTTAAATTTTCTATTGAGAATAAACATCTAGCACCTAATGATTCTAGTGCTCTAAACATCGGCCACTAAAGCTTTGCAAGTGTCATTAAGGGTCCATATTTTCATGAACCTAAACTAAGTTATATGAGCTTTTGTGTTAATCTAGATGTCCAACAAGAGTGGAAAGTGATGAGACTCGGTCTTCACTAGGAGAGTGCATGAGGTGTTTGAATAAGTGTTAAATAATTGTTGATTACAAACTATCATGTCCAATATTTTTTTTTTAATTCTTATCTACCCACCTCAAAAAGTTAGGTAGAGTTACCCATAAAATAAATTATATTGGAAATCTACAAAATTTAAACTATTAAATAAATAATTAAATATAATAAAATGATATGGGATTAGTTGATTGGTTGAAAGTACATTACCCAATTTTTTGTGATGGGTAGAGAAGTTGTCCCCTATTTTTTTAGTGAGAGCCCTGCCCCTTCTTCCATTGGACCACGTGAGCCAAGCCTTATAATAGGTAAGTGACGAGGATCATTATAGGAGGTCCACTTTTGAAAATCAATCATAAGTTGTCTGGATGAGGTGTGACTGCCCATATACTCATGTGCCCCCATTATAACATTAAAATTGGCAATATAACACAAGGGTAGGTCATGAGCCTCATAGATCTCAGAGAGCTTAGACAATAAGTTTATTCTAATTGTGTAATTAGTATAAGCATAAATGACAACATTGCCAAACACCTTGGACCAATTACAAACAAAAAAGAAACCATTTGATCTTCATTATGAAATAAGGTAGAAGTGAAGTGAATATTACAAATGCACTAGATATTAGGAATCAAAATATCCTTGAAATCGAAGGTAAATAGTTTGAGGCCCAATCTCCTAAGCCAACTATTTAGGAAATCATTGAAATACATACAAGGTTCGACCACTATATCTATATCCAGTTTATTGGAAATAATACATTTTTTTAAAATCTAATTTTAAAGGTTGATTAGCCAAATCCCATATGCTCGAGTATATAAACTTCATCTAGGATGTTTGGAGTTACCAGCCTTGCACCTGGTTGAATATTTACTTTGTGAGTGATTGTAGAAAGAGCCTTCCTTGTTTCTTTTGGATGGACATTTCTAGAAGGTGCAGTCTCTAAAGGGTTTTCATCACCTTTGGCCGTCATGTTTTCCCATGATTCTTTAAGGAATTGCATTTTGGCTTTAGGCCCAACCTGTCTTAGAGTCTCATCTTCCTCCCTTCTAGTTCTATCATCTTCCATATGGAACTGAGTAGGATTAAGAAACTCATATCTTTGGGAGCTCTCATCCTCAGAACTAGAATCTAAGTTGTTGTGAGTTTAATTGTCTAGAGCATCAAAGTTATTATGGTGTTCCACCACAACCTCATTATGGGACAAATGAATTTGATTGTTTTTTGGTACATACATGGAAGGGACATCAACATGCACTTGGTATGCATCATTCTCAACATTTACATTCTCAACAGTTACATTTTCCATAGGATCCATATCTTTCTCTTTATGTTCCATGTGTTTGTTTTCCTATCTTTCATCCTTTTCCTATACCTCTTGATTGGTTACACCTTATGTTTTGGTTTATTTGATTAAATTGTATATTTCTTTGGCAATTTTCTTGTAACACGAGTAAATGCCACCGGGGTATCACTTGATTTACAGTCCTGCATGCCAAATCTCTTAGTTTCATGCAACATACTTATATTATTGGTGGCAAGCAATAAGGCAAAATTTCTTTTTATATATATATATATATATATATATATATATATATATATATATATATATATATTATATATATATATATATATATATATATATATATATATATATATATATATATATATATATATATATATATAAATATTGCGGATTTCGTTTTTAATCTCTCCAAAATTTTCTTTTAAGAAATTGTTTCTTCACAATTTTCCGTCTAAACAATTAGTCCCTAACGTCAAATGTCACTAACGGATGTTTACGTGGCAGGTCACGTGAAATTTTTTTGATGGCTAGACATACACGTGACAGTGCCAGCATGCCAAAAAATCTGACGTAAATGTCACGTGACAATTTTTTCTATTTTTTATTTTTTATACTCATAAATTCAGAATTTATAGCTAATCAGTTGCTAATTCCAAATTAATTTCTAGCTAATTCGTATGAATTAAACTACATTCTTTTGCAGACCAAATGCTCGATAAAATGTTTACACCGGTTGATTCAGATTTTGCTTCTGTTGTTATTGGAAGCTTTGCTAGTAACTTAGTTATTGGTTTTTATTCCAACCCCAAAGGGAAATTTAGTGGAGAATCCAGTTCAAGTAATGGCGATGTTGTTTGAATCTGATGCAATCTCAAGCCTTTGAATCCATGACAAATGAGGTTCATGTTGTTGATCTCTTTGTTTTGAATGAAGATGGTCATAAAGAGTTCCATTGGACATGAAGTCATACACAAGTATCATCTCACCATCATAATTGCAATACCCCAAAAGCGAGACTATGTTGTAATGGCTTACAGACGAGAGCAAATGAATCTCTGTCTCAAATTCTACAACACCTTGTTGAGACATTAGATGGGCACGCTTTATAGCTACAAAAGATGCATCACCATCAAAGCTACCTTTGTAAACATTTCCAAATCCACCTATTCCTAAAAGTAGAGCTCATTGAAGTCATTTGTTGCTACTTTAATGTCTTCCAATGAAAATTGACAGCAAAATGCTGCTGCCTTTTTTTCCTTTTCAATTTGCTCGCCTCCTACATTCAATCTATACAAGTTTTCCATAGCTGTATCATTGAAAATGTAAACAACAGAAAGAGGGGAATCATCACCATTAATGTATAAACCATTTGGAATTGAAATAATTTCAATACCATTCACAAATGCAATGCATCAGAAGCATTTGATGAAGGAGTGAAAGTAATTAAGCTCCAAACTGTTCCCATTTACATGCAAACTCTTTCATGAAATATGCTAAGTTAAAGCTTTGGAGAAA
>OZ012741.1:605216757-605279257 GCA_963859935.3 Lathyrus sativus | reverse complement strand
CATCTTCTTTTATGAGTCTTTGCATGCTAAGAGAAAGACCTTAACCTGGATATAATATCAACAAGTGTGACACTTACATCACTTAGATGAAAGAAAAGTTTTGGATCATGATAAGAGAAAGACTCCAGCTTGGATTTTGAATCAACAAGTGTGCCACTTACATCACTTATATGGAGAAAATTTTTTTTAATGTTTGATTTTGAATTTTGGTGTATAGAAGAGATATCTTCTTGCAGAGATGACTCAATGTCTCATCTCTGGAAAGAAGTTGAATCATTTGAGTATCTTGTTCAAAGCGCAAGATGTGAAGTTGAAAAGTTTATTATAGCCTGAGAGGAGGCTGACTTAACTAGGGGAAGTTTTGAATTGATGGTATCTTTTATGAAGCCCAAGATGGAGGCTATGTTGCTTTTCAGAAGTCTGAGGGTCCTTGTATGAAGCTCAAGAGGAGGTTGGGGCAAAGTTGACTTCATCAAAGGGAAACTAGGGTTTGACCTAAGTAATAGTTATGGGAACCTTAATATTTGAACTGAGTCTAAACCTAGGATGATGTGTTATAAATGTCAAGAGAAACTTAATATGAACAAGTACATGACAAGTATAAACATGAATTGGAAGTGGGTGATCTTACACTCTTATAGAGGCCCATGTCTAAGTATGGTTGACTTGAAAAGATGTTGGGTCTTACACTCTTACAAAGGCCCAAAAAATTTGAATTTGAATGCCAATAGGGATTTTTTTGATGAAAGTTGAATATTGAGTTTTGAAAGATTGAATGTTTTGATCAATTGAAGAAATTTTTGAGGAGGAGGGTAGGGACTTACACTCTAACAGAGGCCCAAAAAGTTTGAATTTTGAAAATGTGAATGTGCATCAAACTAAGAGATATATTTACCATGGTAAGAGTTTATGAAGGAAATACTTGAACATGTGAGAAAAGATTTAATCTATGGGAGCAATTACAGTGAAGTTCAAGCACGTATATACATTCAAGATGAAGGATCCAATGAACATAGTAAGGGTAACAACCAAGCATACTTGAACAAAAAGGACATGTTTATGATAACAACATGTGTATGAAGGTGTAAACATACAAGATATGACATGTGAGAATACTTAAAGATGGCAAGTTTAAAGTTTAAATAACATGTGAACAAGTTAAGGCATTACTTGAACATTTAAGCATGGATACTAGTTGAACATGTTAAGACAATTTGGTAACAACCAAACATGGATATCAGGGCTCAAACATGGTCATAAGTAAGTAAGAACATCACAAAGAGTTTAGGCATACAAGTATGTATTCATAATCATTTTCAAGACAAAATTCAAGTGTATAAGGACACATAAACATGGTAAAAGTAACACAAAGGCAAACATACACATCATGGTCATGTAAACATGGGAAGAACATCTCATGTTAAGGCAAAATAATCAAACAAAAACACAAGGTATGGACAAAGTTCAACAACCACTTACATATGAAGACATACTTGAAAAAATGCATCAAAATCAAGTAAGAACCAGGAAGTATAAATCCACAACATCATACAAGGTTTATTCAAAGTGTATATGGTTTAAATAAATCATTGTAAGCAAGGAAAAACAAAGAATCATTCAAAAGAATCAAAGAAGTCCTTAAGAAACCCTAAAAACACCACACACTTTAAGCATATACAAATGCATCAAAAATAAATATTTTTTTCGTTTTATTTTCACAAATAGAAAATAAGCATTATCATGAACAATTTTAAAAAAGAATGAGTTCAAAATGATAAAAAATGAAAAAGTTATGATCAATTGAAAATACAAAGAAAATGAAGAAAATAAGTGATAAAAAAGATGGGGAAGGGTCCCCATGGGTGTTGAACCCATGACATTTCGCATACAAAGGGAAATTATAGCATAATATGTGTTATTCAGTTGAGTAATCATAAAAATAAAAGAACTGGGGGAGGGAGGGTTCGAACCCCAGTTCAGGCAATGACAATGTACTAAGGCGTGCAGGTTAAACCATTAGGATGGTGATACATCCATTATATCACCCCACCCATTAAATGATATGCCTTTGGAGCTTGGTCTAGCCAGAACAAAAAGGCTCCCATGGCATGTTTGGTTGGGCAAGACACAAGGTTTGTGTCATTTTGCAAGAAGGTCATTACTCCTTCATTTCTCCATGAAAATGGATGAAACAAATATCAATCTCACCTAGAATTTCCTAAGGAATCTAATGGCGGTCTTAGATTTTGCTAAAAATGGTTGCATTTTAAAACACGATAATAAGACCTAAAATGACATGTTTTTGCAATTCTATCTCAAGTATATACACAATCAACAATAGCACTCAAACATAGTTCAAACACATATAAATGACATATAAGACATGCTCAAACTCAGTGTACAACAAAATCATGCATTCTTAACAAGGTTCAAAGCTTTACTGCCCTTACCTCTTGAAGTTCACTTGCAAACTTTCAAGATATTTGTTACATAAGTAAATCAATGCTTTGGACACCTTAAATGCACCTCAAATAAACTTATTGGATGCTTGGAACAAGAGGAAAACTTCTAGGACAACTAGCTCATTCTTGCAAAAATAGTAAAAAAATGACCAAAATGGAAACTCCACCAAATGATGTTACAGTTGAGAAACTATTATTGGAACAGTTTAAGGATGTTATTTAGAGTGTGTTTGAAATGTTGGATAGTTTTGAAATGGACAGAATCAAGACATGGCTTGTGAAATGCAAAAAGTCAAAGATATGAGGTTTTGACAGTTAACTTTCTAATTTTGGTGTTTGGATGGAAAGATGAAGGTTTGAACACCTTCAATGGATGATTTGTGATGTGTTTTAGTGGTTTAAGCTCTAGTTTTGAAAATCCGATTCTCAGTATTTAGAAATTTGATATTTCTAAGTGAAAGAGGAAGAATGAGAAAATAAGTTTTGTGGTTGTTTTGGTGTGTTTTGAAATATCAGATGTGGTCTCTATTTATAAGGGAGCAAGTTTGTTTTGGAGGAACAATGATGGTTTGAAAGACGAGCTCAATATTCAATAGTTTTGGAAATGCATCATTACTTTAAATTCAAGGTACCTTAGCCTAGCTCTTCTTTTGACCAATTCCATATTCTGCAGAGGTGTTTATTGTTGTTTAAGAGTGCATCTTGACTGGTGAGAGTGGTTTCTTTGACAATGCATTATTCCACATAAAGATAATGTCTCATCATTTCAAAGGAATTTCTCTTGACTTAGTGGCTCTATCTTGTAGGTTTTGGATGATTCATTCAGATTCTTGTTGAATGAGCATTGTATGATCATCACACAAGTAATGCCAAATGTTCCTTACCAAAATAGTTGCATCAAGGCATATTGTGCACTTCATATCTCCTTGCTCATATGAATATAGATTGTGTTCTTAGACATTTTGGAAAACTGAGATGTCATACTTCAACTTTGATATTTGAGGTTTGCCTTGAATCATTGTGGATCATGGAGAAAAATGGCCTCAAAGTTGGCTAAAACACAAAACAAATTCTGTCCAAAAATTTTCTAAGTGTCAAGGTTCAAAAAGTCTTGAAACCCTAACTTCATGGCTTCATATCTCAAAATCTATGCATTTTTTGAGAATCCATCCTAAGTGACAAAGTTGTTGTTTGTAACAAGCTCTTCAATTTAATATTTGGATCAAAGAAAATGGTTGCTTGGTTTGGAAGTTATGCCTTTTCAAAGTTTGCACCAAATTAGGGTTTTTTCCATAACTTAGAAATATTTTCATTTCTTCATGGTTGCCCTCTTTACAAGTAGCCTCTCTTTTCTTGATTTTTCTTGATCAATCATGATACGAATCACATATTAACATTTTTCTTGACTTGAAGAGGCCATGTTTGACCAAAAACTCCAAAAGTCAAACTTGACTTTGACTACAGTTGACTTTTTGTATCAGATGAATTTGAATTTTGTGATCTCTTATTGAAATCAAACCCTTGGTCTATTTGAACATCATGGATGGACTCCAAAGGTGTTTTTGAATATCTTGAATCATGTCCCAAGGTTTGAGATCATGTCTTGGTCAAAAGTCAAAGGTATAGTTGACTTTTTGTCAAAAACCCTAGTTTGTGGTCCAGATGAATTTGAATCCTTGCATTGCTTATGAATCAAGTTATTTGGGCCAATCCAATCATATGAGTATACTAATGTGAGGCATTTGATGTCATTTGAAACTTATCTTGAGGTATTGGCTTATGCCTTGCTTAAAAAGTCAACTCAGGGACTGAATTGGGTCAAAACCCTAATTTTGGTGCACTAATGATCTTGATGCTTAATGAGCTTGTCATGATGCAATCTTGTACTTGATTATGGACGAAGGAAAACTATTGATAATCATGGATTAATAAGGGAATTTGTAAGTTGAAGATCATGCCCATTCTTGATTGATCCTTTGCATAAGTTTCTTTTGAGGCTTGAAACCCTAACTGGTAATCAAATGAAACAAACACCAATCTTTGTATATCCAAATAGGTTAGTGATGCATAAAATTATACACGTGTATGATGCTAATGAAATGAAAATGATGTGAGATCTTAGGATAAAAAATTAGGGTATGACAATACATATATAGAATGTTATATGTAGCAATCAAAACGTAAAATTATATGGAAATTTTGAAATTCTAATATCAAAATTTATAAAAATTCACACATGAATCAAGTATGAATGGATTTGATACTAATTGTTGGGGATTTCTAATAATCAATAATTTATCAAACCATACTCAATTCAATATGAAATAGAAAGCATAAATGTACCTTTAGGATCCATGTAATTTCAATGAGAATAAGATTTACTGAGGGGTTCACTGAGGATAAGATTTTTGACGTGATTAATAGTTGTGATGGGAATAAAAGACCCGGTCCTGATGGTTTCAACCTAGACTTATTGAAGAGTTGTTGGAACATTGTGGGTAGAGACGTTACAAAATTTATACACCATTTTCATAAATATGCTACTCTACCAAAAGTTATGGCTTCCTCCTTCATTGCTTTTATACCTAAGAAAGATATCCCTACTGGGCTGGATGATTTTAGGCCTATAAGGTTGGTTGGGTGCATATACAAGGTGATTTCCAAACTATTAGCATCTAGATTAGGTAAGGTTATAGGTTATCTAATCTCAAACACTCAAATTGCTTTCGTCCTTGGGAGAAAACTACTGGATAGGGTTTTGCTGACAAATGAATTACTAGATCAGGCTAAAAGAAGGAAGCATAATTGTTTACTCCTCAAATTTGATTTGCACGTGCATATGATTGCATGGATTGGGAATTCCTTTTACAAGTCTTGAAAGCAATGAACTTTAGTGTCAAATGGCTACAATGGATACAAGGCAGCACTTTGAATTGTTTTCTTTCAGTGATTGTGAATTGAGGGACGACGAAGGACTTCAAGGCGTCATGGGGTCTTAGACAAGGTGACCCCTTGTCACCTTTCTTATTCTCCTTGGTTGTTGAAGGCTTGGAAATGCTGGTGAAAAGAGAAAATTTGGAAAACATTTTTAAAGGCTTTAAAATTAATGAGGATGAATCTGTGAGCCTCGTTTAGTTTGTGGATGATACCTTACTTGTTAGCGATGGGTCATGGTCACATCTTTGGGGAATAAAGGAAATATTGCATGGTTTCAAAATTATTTCAGGGTTGAGAATAAATTTTTAGAAAATTAGCTTATTTGGGGTGGGTATTAAAGATTCATTCATGCAGGCTTCCTCGTAATTTCTGGCTTGCTGAATAGGTACGCTACTTTTAAAGTTCCTTAGTCTGATGTTGGGTGTAACGCCCCGATTCTGATTTCCCAATTTTGTTGAGTCTTTTGATTTATTTGGGTGATTAATATCTTTTTAATTGTGAATTGATGCGTTAATATGTTATGTTTGCATATTATGCTATTTTACCGATTTTGAGAGTTTTCGGGAAAAATAGATTGGAGGGTATTTTAGACATTAAGTATTTAATGTTAAGTTGGATATTTTGTGAGAAAATGATTTAGTAGATGTTTGGAGGGAAATAAAATAGAAAGAGATATAAGTGGAAAGAGGGAGAAAAGAAAAGGATAGAAATAGAAAGAAAGGAAAAAGAAGAGAAAGATAGAGGAAGAAGAAGGAAGAAGAGAAAGAGAGGAAAACTTGGAGAATCATCAAGAGCAATCTCTAGGACTCGATTAATCGGGTAAGGGTGTGAAATCTTATTATTATATTAATGTGTGTGATTATGTATGTGTATGTTTGGATTGTTTGGATGTTTTCCATCTTTTCCCATTCTAGGTCAGAAATGGTTTAATCGGTAGGAATTGATGATTTAACGGTTAGAATCCGGAATTAATGGTGTAGTTTAGTCGAAGAATGTTAGGCTAAGACTACTGGAACTTGTTGGAATTGAATCGGGTGATTTCGGGAGTTTATGAGGTTTTTAGACAATTGGGGTTTTGGAGTACGCAGATGCTCGCTAGCACGTTCGCTAGGCGAGCAGGGTGGAGAGTCTTTGCTAAGCGAGCTGCCAGCGAACGTCCCCAGACTTGGGCATAATGGAAATGATCCTTTTCTCTAGTAGCGAGTGATGTAGCGAGTTATTCGCTAGGCGAGGCTCCAGCGAGCCAGTAGCGAATCCTTCCAGTAGCTTTTGTTTGTCTTCGGGAGCTTGTTCACAAAGCGAACCAACAACGAGTGTTCGCTAGGACCTCGCTAGGCGAATGGTCCAGCGAGCGTGACAGTGTTTGATTTTCTTGCTGTTTCCATCCAATGTCGATTCTTCGATTCAAATGTGATTAGCCCTTTCTCTTAAGGCATAATTGTATGTTGTGATATGTTATGTTGTGGGTAGCCGTATGGCGTGAATCCTAGATTATGGAAATCGATTGTGAATTGTGGTAGTTCGGTAATTATATGCATTGTTTAAAATTGATTAAAAGTGCATAAAGATTGTGATTGAATCTAATTGATTCTTGTGCATTACTTGATAATGTAATGATGATGATTGAAAGTATGAATACTTTGATTATTATAAAATGTATTGTGTGTGCAATCATGTTATAATTCTTGTGTGATGAATTATTTAATAATATATGGGATTAAGATGTGAGAACGGTCTTAAGTGCATTGGTTGTTGATTGCATATGCATCATTTGTTGTCAAGAGGCAATGCTTGCTAGTTTCGTGGAGACTAGTGACTTGTCCCAAACCTAGAAGGGTGGGTTTAAAAGCTTAGAGGACGGGCTTTTGTTTGTTATTGGTCTAGGGGACAGACCCGGTTTAAATGTAAAAATCGAAAAATAATAACAAGTGTTGGTACCACATGGCATGAGTTGCATTGAATTGCATTGAGTCACATGACATAGGTATAATTGATGTATGAGGTATACATATGTGTATGAATTGGTGAATAAACATAATTGTAAATGTTTATGTGGAAATGAGTGAATTGTGAATATATGCATGATGAATGTGCTTGGTGATTATTCATATATGTGTATATAGGTTGTGATGTATAAGGATGACTTATGGTGAGAATGTTGATTGTGTGTATTCTATGATTGTATACATATATATATATATATATATATATATATATATATATATATATATATATATATATATATATATATATATATATATATATATATATATATATATATATATATATATATATATATATATATATATATATATATATATATATATATATATATATATATATATATATATATATATATATATATATATATATATATATATATATATATATATATATATATATATATATATATATATATATATATGCATTGATTATTATGATAATATTTCTCACCCTTCTGCTGTTTTATGATGCTCTATGAGGCATTACAGAGTAGGTATGTTGGAGGTCTTTTGTGAAGCGTGTCTTCATTCTTTTGTCGATCAGCTCTGATATGTAGCACCGGGTAGCTAGGATATATGATTCTTTTGTGATACGTTGTATATGTATCTATTATGGAATGTTTATGAAAACATGAATTATGCTGTGAATCAAATTGGATGATATATATATATATATATATATATATATATATATATATATATATATATATATATATATATATATATATATATATATATATATATATATATATATATATATATATATATATATATATATGTATGTATGTATGTATGTATGTTTGATGATTATCAATATTTAGATGTTTCCGCTTTTATTCCAAATATGGAGATGTGAGTATGAGGACTAAGTTCCTCTGCTGAAAGTTACCCCACTGTTGCATATCTTTATTGAGCAGGTGTTGTATGTTTTAAATTCAAGTATGATGTGACGCACCCCTTTTATTACATGTTTTAATTATACTCTGATGGATTTTAATATATGCCTAAATGATTTATTTGATTAATTGGTGTCGCACCTCGAAAAATCACGGAGACATTTCGGAAATACGACCCTCGCGCGAAAGGCGCGGAAATTGCGGTTCGACAGAGTCGCCACCGAACTTTATTTTTCCCGAATGAACGGGAGAGGAAAATATCGAGAAAACCTCTTAAAACGAAAGGATAGGAACAGGGCTGTCGCAACCAAGTTCCGGGTTCGGGAGTCGGTTACGTGAGGGGAAGGTATTAGCACCCCTCACGTCCGTCGTACTCGACGGGAACCTCTTAAGGTAATTGCGGGGAGTGTTGTTTAGGTTTACTGGTTTTCTTCTCGCTACTAAAGGTAGAATTGGTAGGGTAAAAGGTTAAAGACGCAAGGGAGAGATGGGTGGTTAGATGATAGGGTGCTCGCCAAGGATTGGGGCCCTTGTGCCTACGTATGCTCATTCGGACGAGAATGAGAAATCAGAGCGTCGTAGTTCGACTACGGGAAAGGATGGGGGGAAACGGAAGATGGATAGAAGTGTGCTCGCCAAGATCATCGCAATCTTGTGCCTACGTATCTTATATTCAAGAATGAATAAAGAATCAGAGCGTCCGTAGTTCGTGGTAACAACCACGAAAAGATGAGGTTGAATGGGTTGGAAGTTTGAGAAAAAAAGACGAAAGAGTGACTGACAAACAACCTAAGGGTGTGCCTCAAGAGCTTGTCATTCAAGAATTCAAGGAATGCGAGATCCCAAGAACTCAGTTCTTTCGGAAATTGAGTTGAATGAGTTGAAGATAAGAGTTGGATATTTTGAAAACGAAAGAATGAATTAATAACAGCTCGGGGGCGTGCCCAGGAGTTACTCATTCGAATATTCAAAGAATGCTAGATCCTAAGAACATCTCTCTTTCGTAAGTTTAAAAACGCTTGTGAAAAGATTGAATCGAAAATGGAATGTGAGGTAAAAAGGAAGTTGTTTGAAGTAGCTCGACGACGTGTCGAAGATTTGATTGAAGATGGAACCGGCTTGACGACGTGTCAAGGGTTAAGGTTGTGAGAGACGATATTAGTCCCTGAGGGTGCTCCTAATATCGAAACTACGGGGAATTGTGAATGTGTGTGCAAAATGTAGAGGGTTGCGAATGCGTACGAGTACTCGACTTAGGATACGTTTGAAAATGTTTTGGGTTTGAAAAAAGTCGAAAGGTTGAGTGAATAACAACTCAAGAGCGTGCCTCGAGAGCTATTCACTCGAAAATTCAAAGAATGCTAGATTCCAAGAACCTTCTTCTTTCGGTCGAGAAAGATATTTTGAAGAATTGAATCGAGGGTATGAAAAGAGTTTATGGTACGAGAGGTGAGAATACGATATTGAATTTGAAAATGAGAGAAATGACAATTATTTGATAAATGAGACGCGGGCCTCACAACCAATTAATTGGGGTATTATCGAAATGCTGGATCTCGACGGCACCTTTTTCATTTGGAAAATATTTGAATGAACGACAGAAATATCACACAGAATGCTAGATTCCTATGATATTTCTTTGTTCAAAAAGAGTGTATTAAATACGAAAAGTTGAATAATACATTATTTAAGGTGTACACCTCGCTAATGATCATTCAAAAATCTAAGAAGTGCTGGACTTCAAAGATTCAATTTGCTTTGAAAAAGTATTCGAACTGAGTCGAAGTTTTAATTTAAATTTTAAGCGTGTGCACTAGCAAAGTGGGCTAGTCTTCTAAGTGACCAATTAGAAGTAACTGATCAAATAGGTGTCACTGTAAGGAAGCCCAGGATTAAGCTTTAAAATGTTGTGTATGGTGATCGAAGGTCGATGGCGAGGCTTTGAAAGCACTCGACTTACACGGGTGAAAAATGACTCGATAAATCGAGAGTTTATTGTTTCGAAAATGATTTTGAAGCATTTAAAGCACAAGTGAGAAAATAACTATTACATTTGGAGGGAGAGGGATACCTTATTATCAAATGGAAAAAATACATTAAATAAGTTGAACCCACAAGATATCACATAATTCTCAAATTAGAATTAATGAAAAAAGCCAAGAAGATATTTTAAATAAAAGAAATTGGTTAGAAATTTATTTTATGTAACTAATCTCAAACAAATGAAAGATTTCAATTTAGTTAACCAAATTAACCTAACAAAGTTAAACATACAAAAACATTTACAATTGCTAAAGAACAACTTGCTCCCAACTGACCCACTTCTGCCACGATGCTATGATTACTACGGCTATGGCCGCAAAACAACATAATGCCGAGACTCAAATTTCCACAGTTTAAAATTTAAACAAGCATAAAAAAAAATGATTTTTGCATAAGGTAATTTTAAACACCCAATCAACCATTATCTCAAAGCCACGTGAGGCTTATCAAAGCAGAAATGAAACACCACAATAAGATAGAAACAAACTCTATTTTAAGTTTGACATATCTTGATAAACAAACAAACATCAATGTATCCTCTCGGATAGAAACATCATCACTTAACTTAGAGTGAGCTAACAATCCTGGAAAAAAAATGCATTTATCACTCATCAGAATCCCATTTCATCAGTCTTACTTCAAAACACTTTACTGCAAAACAACATATGTGAACAATAACGACAGCGCATTATAATCAAACATTTCGCATAATCTAAACCGCACATTTTGTGAGATTCTAACAGCACGCAATATTATGCTATTTCAACAAGCATTCACCAGCTAACCATGACAGAGATAAAAATAAAGAAAAACCGGCATTAGATGATCACCAACTTCAAAGACCACGATCGAAATGTGACAAAACTCACAACAACAATCGAATAGAAACATTGGCTGCAAAGAAAAAAAAAAGATTATACCAACCATATGAGTTGACCGCTCAGTATTTGTGATGAACACATAAATAGAACAAAAAAGTATGTTGCTGCTCTCTGCCTTAACTCCGAAAGAAATGGCGTTCACATCGTATCGTCATGAAGTTGAAACCGTCTGATATCTCGTTATTGTTGAAACGTGGCATTATCGGTTGCGTGAAACTTGCTGCTACCGAGCTAGGTTGTAGTCAAGTCGAATGGGATTTTGAAATCGCGGCTACTGCGCATTCTGTGGAGGAACTCTTTTACAACTAATGTCTTGACATACACCTTATCGAGAACCATGTTGCTGTGGTACATAATGATAACAACATCATCACGTGAATTATTGTTGTCATGCCACTGACTGGAGCCACGCAAGCCGGGGATGTCGCATCCTAGCGTGTAGCTTCCGTCATTACCGTATTGCTGCAGTTGTGACAATGTTGTTGTTGGTGTTTGAATCGAACCAATGTCATTAATTCCCCCTCAACCTGCACGCAAACAAACAGAGCAGCAAACAATACCAAAGTTGCAAAAATGAAAAAATAAATAAAGAGATAAGTCTATACAACCCATTCTCCACCCTCTTTGCCTCCGTAAACTTGAAACAATCAAAGGAGGGACCAATATCGGTTCTTGAAACATCTAATCCAATCAGATTAAGAAGCTTATGCCAAAGATGTGAAATCGTACTCCATTTCATATTTGGTGTCCCTGCAACAGAAAAGAAACGAACTGATTGCACATTTCCAATGCAAGCTCATCAACACTCAGGCAGTCCATGAACCCTATATCAGTCAGCTTAGGACAATAGTTAGCCAATGCATTAATAGCATCAGCATTTACACCCCTAACGCCTGAGAGCTTGAGTTCATTCAAATTAAGACAGCAATGGGTTATTGATCTCACAGCATCACATGTGACTTTAACACAAAAATCTGGTTCAAGCTGAAGACTCTCAGGTAACTCATGTTGGGCTGCAACGACAGCAAGAGTTGCATCGGTCATCTTCCTACCACTCTCCCCACTTATTTCACGCAAGTTCTTAGCTCGAAGGTGAAGCAGTGCGTCAGCAGACTCCGCCCCACGAAACCTAAGCTTCTGCAGATGCACATATCACAGATTTGGATTGTTGCCGAATAAGAGCTTATGATGTGATGTTGTTAAGACCAAACGTTGATTGCGATACTGCTGCTGCATTTTTGTGTTAAGAACTGAAGATTGATCTTTTCGCAGCTTGACTGAACTCGGCGATGTCGCAATTACATAATGCTCAATGGTGATTTTAGGGTGTTTGAACCTGCAACCAAACAGAACACAACCAAACCAAAACTATATTTGAGTCTCTAACACAACTCATCCTTCTCATATGGACCTGCAGAACCAAACACTTTGAATTGAACATCAAGTCATCTTAACGCGGCGTTTCCAAAACCAGAGTTTCCATAATGCCAGCCTTGACCGACGCGTGACACAGGGCAACAGTTGGTGACTTCTTGCGTATCGACAATGTTGCTTGTTGTTGATGCGGTGCCGAGTCAAGGTACTTGTGAGACCGAGCGAGAAAGTACTGCTGCTGCGAATGTCATCGTTGGTGCTACGAGACCTACGCGAAGCTTTGTTGTTGATTCAACTTCGGAGTTACTCCTGGCATCTGCGCCTTAAGTGCTACCGTTGATAAAAGTTTATGGACGAGGTCATCGCGTTTGTCACGCGTAACAACACGAATGGTGTCGAAACGTTGGGTTGCTCGAAGTTATCACAACATGAGTTGGTTGTTGTGTTTGTGTTGCAACAGATTATTGATGAATCTGCGATTTGGGGTTTTGAAAAAGGGGTTTGTGTTTGAGAAGTGATGGTTCGGAGATGGCGGCCTTGGATTTGAAGGGAAAGGAGAAGGTGACACGGCTATGGTTTTGAGTTTAGAGAAGAGGACGAAATTTTTTAGGGTTTGGGAGAAAGAGAGCGGCCGTTTTCAAAGACGATGAACAGTAGCAATTAGGTTTTTTTTCTGTGTGGGAATTGGGGCGGCCGTGAACAGTAACCTAGGGTTTTTTTCTGAGTTTTTTTCTTTAGGTGAACAGTATTCTCCTCCTTTTAAATGCAGCCAATAAGAAACCCTAACGGGCTCCCCCACGAATGGGCCAGCCCAATTCCAAATCCCTCTCTTTTTTGCAATTTTGATCACTTTCTTAATGCACACTAGAGCTAATATGTATCTTTAATAAATATTAACATCATATAATTAGATAAATATTAACAAATATATGAAAACAAACTTAAAACTTATAAATGAAAAATTATTAACAAAAATTATTAGTAATATTTTAAAACAAGAAAAAAAAAATTTAAGAAATTAAGAAAAATTAATATTCACAAAAAGTATTAAGCCACACGTCACACTTTAATTGATCAAAAAGATAAAGTTCTGAAAAATTGATCAATTGCGAGCAGACACGTGTCTAAATAACAAGAAAATAAGTGAGCAATGTAAAACATGAAGTAAGAATAAAAAATGAAAATATTTGAAAAATGGGTAGGACAAATTTAGGGTATGACAGATGCCCCTATCTAATTGGTTTAAACTTAGGAGAATGAACTGCATTAACACTCATATTCCTGAGGTAGAAGTCAATTAGATATGAAGAAGACCCTGAATTTGTCCGAAAGAAAAAAAAAGGCTGGATGAGGTAAAACTATGAGTAAGCTGGCACAAGTCGTCATCACCAAAAGGATGATGGGATGAAACACACACAGCTATTACCACCAAAAGGATGGCAAAGCAAAGCACTATTGCACGATCTATCATTAATGACCATGATAGACCCCCCTATCGAAAGATGACGGAGCAAAACACAAATAAACACATCGCACAATCTATCATTAATGACCATGATAGACCCCTCACCAAAAGGATGACGGAGCGAAACACACGCCAAATAATATCGCACAATCTATCATTAACAACCATGATAGACCCTCACCAAAAGGATGACGGAGCGAAAACACAAAACAAATCGCACAATCTATCATTAATGACCATGATAGACCCTCACCGAAAGGATGACGGAGCGAAAACACAAAACAAATCGCACAATCTATCATTAATGACCATGATAGACCCTCATCAAAAGGATGACGGAGCGAGATAAACAAAATTCGCACAATCTGATACCGACGAAGTACCAGACCTACCACCAAAAGGATGGTAGAGCGAAAACACAAAAGAAAGCATCGCGCAATCTGATACCGACGAAGTACCAGAACTTCCACCAAAAGGATGGTAGAGCGAAAACATAAAAGAAAACATCGCGCAATCTGATACCGACGAAGTATCAGACCTACCACCAAAAGGATGATAGAGCGAAAACACAAAAGAAAACATCGCACAATCTGATACCGACGAAGTACCAGACCTACCACCAAAAGGATGATAGAGCGACAACACAAAAGAAAACATCGCACAATCTGATACCGACGAAGTACCAGACCTACCACCAAAAGGATGGTAGAGCGAAAACATAAAAGAAGCGTCGCACCATCTGATACCGACGAAGTATCAGACCTACCACCAAAAGGATGATAGAGCGAAAACATAAAAGAAGCGTCGCACCATCTGATACCGACGGAGTATCAGACCTACCACCAAAAGGATGATAGAGCGAAAACACAAAAGAAAACATCGCACAATCTGATACCGACGAAGTACCAGACCTACCACCAAAAGGATGGTAGAGCGAAAACATAAAAGAAGCGTCGCACCATCTGATACCGACGAAGTATCAGACCTACCACCAAAAGGATGGTAGAGCGAAACACAACACACAGGTCGTTATCACCAAAAGGATGATAGACCAACACAGATTTGAAGTTTACCAACACCAAAAGGATGCAGGCTAGGTTGAACTGACGAAGTTCGACTATCGTCAAAAGGATGATAGTATGGCAATTGACAACGGTCACGCTTGCTGGGCACAACTCATTGGGGAACCCCTGAGAAGAAGATTGAATTGAAATGAGTCGACGGGGTACGCCCACCGTCTTTGCTTGGAAATCATAATTTGCTGAAACGATTTCATGGTTACGCCCATGAGTCCTGAAGAGGATGCCCCTGACTGGGCTGAACTTGTCTTGATGTCTTGTCTTGCTCAACAAAGGTTGAACAACTTTGTGAGGAACGCTCACGGTCTTGCTGAAGATGCCCCTGTTCGGGTTGGATCTTGCACTGAACTTCTTGGATTTGCCCAACAACAGGTTGAACAACTTCGTGAGGAACGCCCACGGTCTTGAATGGTATGCCCCTGGCTGGGCTGAATGTTGATTTGCATACTTGATCAACTACGAGGTTGAAATTCGTCACAGGAGACGCCCATGGTCTTGAAAAAGATGCCCCTGACTGGGCTGAGTCTTGCCTTGAATAACTTCAAATTTTGTGGGAGAAACCCACAATTGCAGAAGATTGCCCCCGACTGGGTTGATGACTGCTTTGAAGCTCTTGAAAATCGTGGGGTAAACCCACCACCTCGCGGAAGATGCCCCCTGACTGGGCGATCGATGGTCTTGGAAATCTTCGAGATTGATCCTGGACCTTGACTTGCATATATGAATGCTGGATGATAAATGATATTCCATATGAGTGAACGTGCAAATGCAAATGCTGATGAGTGGAGATCCAAGAGCTGGGGAAGTATGGTATGATTAGAGTATGCGTATGATGCAAGATATTTATGAGATCGAATGCGATGCGTATGATGCATATGATTGCAGCCGAGTAATTGGAAATGCAGGTGGAGACGCCTATGTAGTGGACTCTGGTAGTTGCCAATGCGGATTGGACTTCGGGTGGTGGGAGGGATTGACTTCCTCGACACGCAGCTTGTTGTAGACGCCATGATTGAAGTAGAAGATGTCCTCGATGCCCCAAGTCTGGGTACTTGGTGATTTGTTGTGAGTTCCTTTAGAGAAGGTTGCAACTCTGCCTGATGATTAGGGTAACTTGGCCTTGCCCCAGTCTGAATATGGTAACGACATGCCCCTGCTCGAGCTGTTGAATGGTCTGCCCCAGCCTGTAGGCCTTGAGATAATATTGCTTCGTGTACGCCACTGAAAGTCAAGTTTCTCCTTGATTGCCCCTTGCTGGAGTGTCTTTGAATACCTAGCACTGATTTGCAGATATAATTGTACATTCACAAATGGTAATAATTAATGCAAAGTTTGATGCAAGATTTGAAAAAGCATTGTTTATTTGGAAGTGTCGTGGTAGTGAGACGAATGGACTGCTAGCCCAGACGTTGTGCTGTTTTGATTGGTGTGAAAGATATATCAAGAGAAACGACACCAATGCTAATGATTAGAAATCATGTGAGGAGTCAGGTTACGCAACCTTGCGATAGTATGCTTTCAGAATAAACCTCGCCTCAATTAGGTCTTTCGAGGGTTGCAACGTGGTCTGGTTCACGGTTATGAAACAAAGGTTATTAGGCTCAAAGTGTGATTTGTACCCACCCCTTCTTCGTAATGATCTCCAGTCCTACGCTCAGTTGATCCTACACTTGTCTTGACGGTATAAACTTGATGGTTCAAGGATTGCTCGACGCGGCAGTCACCTTATTTATGTTTTTGATGAATGTCAGTGCCCCTTTGATCTGGGTGGCCACTGAATCCTTTTTGTTTTTTGTTGAGGGTTTCGGGGTCCTCTTTTGCTTTTGTTTTTGATCCCTAACTTTTGCATGGATTGACTTCGTTTGTCAGATCCATCGGGATTGCCTTGATTTTGCCTAAGTCCCCTCTAAGGTGTCTGACTTAGCTGGCTTTTGAATTTTTGACTTTGTTGTGACTGCCATAGCATGAGTCTTTAATGGACATCCGTCGTCGGGATTTTGTGGAGTTGAATTAACTGAATACTACCCTGCCCCAGGTTGAGTGTAAAGGTTCGAATATCCGAAGGAAACTGCTACTTCTAGGCTCGAAGTGGTTTACTAGGGGTTAACTCCTTATATCTCCGGTGTTTGGGGAATTGAAGCAATGCCTGTACATCATTGACGAGATTCAGTCTGAAAGCATACAGTTTGCAATTATGGGTATCTCGTTTTCGTCATCCTCCCTCAAATCATGCTAAACAACAGTGAATGGAGTGGAGTGGATAAACGTGTCGGTGATAAGTGAAAAAAGAGTGAATACGACATAACTAATTCAAAACATGCATAAACGATACATTAATGAAAACCAAATACGAATGGCAATTGTTCAAAGCATACAATACTTAAATAAACAAAGACAAAACATAAGAAACTGCGAATAATGAAATGGCAACATGACTGCCTTCTTCGGGGAATGAACTTGACTGGAATCAATCTGACGTTGGCGCTAGTTGACTGGTGGCATTGGATTGTTGATGATGTTTGGAGACTTCCCATTGAAGTTGATAGCATCCCTATCAATCATGTCTTGAATTATGTGCTTGAAAGCCCTGCAGTCCTCAATGGTGTGACCTGGAGCGCCCTTATGAAACTCACAATGGGCATTTGCATCGTAATCGGCAGGAATGATAGTTGGAGGAGCTAAATCTCTCGGAACGATAGCCTTCTTCTCCATCAACTGAGCAAAGATTTTGGCATATGGCATTGGTAGTCGATCAAAGACTCTATCTGGCCTCCATGTTCTCTGCGGACGCTGTGGGCGAGCACCTTGTCGTTGCTGAGTTGCTTGCATCTGCTGTTGTTGAGGAGGATACTGATATCCTTGTTGGTTGTAGGCTTGTTGCTGAGGAGCCTGTTGCCTTGGCATCTGAGCTTGCGCTGCATGAACAGCTGGCTGATAAGGCATTGGAGCATATTGCGCAGCAGCAACATATGGATACTGATAGTAGGGAACCTGATAAGGCACAGGAGGAGCTTGTTGAGAAGCTTGCCCTTTCTGCACAAAGATGGCATTTGTTTCGCCCTCTTTCTTCTTGTATCCATTGAAAGGCCTCTTGGCATTAGCCTGGCTGTTAGAACCTCCTGGGATCTTCCCACTCTTCAGCCCTTCTTCGATTCTCTCACCGACGATCACCAAGTCAGAAAATCCAGCGGAGACACTACCAATCAGCTTTTCATAGTACTGGCCTTGCAAGGTACCCATGAAGATGTCAATCAATTCACGGTCAACAAGAGGTGGATGCACCCTTGCGGCTAGCTCTCTCCATCGTTGCGCGTACTCCTTGAAGGATTCGTTGTCCTTCTGGGTCATACTCTGAAGCTGAGTACGATTAGGAGCAAGGTCAGTGTTGTACTTATACTGCTTGACAAATGCATCAGCTAGCTCGGCCCAAGTACGCACACTATTACGCTCTAGCTGCATATACCATTCAAGTGATGCCCCAGACAGGCTGTCCTGGAAACAATGGATCATGAGCTTCTCGTCTCTGGCATAGGCAGCCATCTTGCGACAGTACATCTTTAGATGAATATTTGGGCAGCTGAGACCCTTATATTTCGAAAATTCGGGCACCTTGAACTTTGGAGGAATGACAACATCAGGCACTAAGCACAATTCCAGAGCACTGAAAGAATTTGAGTTATGCCCCTCCATGGCTCGGAGTTTCTCGGCTAGATCTCGACACATCTTCATGGCTTCAGAATCCTGAGCAGCGACAGGACTGGCAATAGGGATAGCAGCATGATAGTTCTGAACGTCATCATACTGATCCATCAGAGTATCTTCGACATGAGGAACCGGGATTTGCACAGCAGCAGGCTGGGCGTGCGGGATAACTCCAACGGTAACTCCAGGCGCTGGGATCGGCTGAGGAACTCGGCTGTGTTGTTGAAGTTCAGCGGCATCCCATGAGAACTTGGAATTTGAACCAAAGGGATGGCAGTAGACCCTTGCCCATTGTGGTTGACGACAGCGGCGGCTTCACGTTGTTCTTCCTCTCTCCTGGCTGTGAGGATGGCTTCGAGGATCTGGTCGATCTTTCCTTTCATGGAATCCAACTCTTCCCTGAAGGCGACTTGCTCCTGTTGAATCTGCTCCATCACTCGTCTGGTATTGGCTCTAGTTGCGTACTGGTGTCGAGGAATCAGCTTGATTTACTGGAGAAGAAGGAGCGGAGACATAAGATTATGTTGGAGGACTGGAAATGCAAAATGCACAACATATGAAATGCAATGCAAATGATATGCAAGATGCAATGCAAGATACAAGATCCAGGATCACAGGATCACAATCAAACGACTCCTGAAGCTGGTAACTGTAACAGATAAGTAAACATAATTCCTGCTCAAAGAACATTGACAGGTACGACCTATGCGGGAAGATCTAAACATTCTACCCATAACCCTCTCACGGGATGGTTTCTACGTTTGGTTCCCAGGATCACGGACACTAGTCGTATCAGCGTCACGCAACAGGCTGGCTGTATTACGACGGTAATGACGATAAGGTCTCTCCTGAGCGGAGTCCTCGTGCTAGGCACACAAGGAGCGAGTCCTTGGAGACTAATACTACACGACCACCATTTATTGGAACTGGTGCTAAATAGGGTCCCAGAATCATGGACCCTTCATGAATCAAGTCATGCAACAGGCTAGCTGCGTTACAACAAGATCTACGAATAGGTCTCCTCTGGAGGAGCTTTCATGCTAGGCCCACAAGGAGCGAGTCCTCGGAGACTAACACTACTCGACTACCAATTCTAAACTATGTGTTCTCTCTGCTTTTACCAAAGCTCGGGTGTAGAGCTTTACTCATGATGTTATCCCAAGAACCAACAGGCGACAAAGCACAAATAAAAATCTATAAGAGAACAAAAACAAAAAGAAAACAAATAAAAAACAAACACTCCTCACAAACCAAAAGATAGGCTCGACTCTCTCTTTGCGTGGAGCAATGCGTCCCCAGCAGAGTCGCCACCTGTCGCACCTCGAAAAATCACGGAGACATTTCGGAAATACGACCCTCGCGCGAAAGGCGCGGAAATTGCGGTTCGACAGAGTCGCCACCGAACTTTATTTTTCCCGAATGAACGGGAGAGGAAAATATCGAGAAAACCTCTTAAAACGAAAGGATAGGAACAGGGCTGTCGCAACCAAGTTCCGGGTTCGGGAGTCGGTTACGTGAGGGGAAGGTATTAGCACCCCTCACGTCCGTCGTACTCGACGGGAACCTCTTAAGGTAATTGCGGGGAGTGTTGTTTAGGTTTACTGGTTTTCTTCTCGCTACTAAAGGTAGAATTGGTAGGGTAAAAGGTTAAAGACGCAAGGGAGAGATGGGTGGTTAGATGATAGGGTGCTCGCCAAGGATTGGGGCCCTTGTGCCTACGTATGCTCATTCGGACGAGAATGAGAAATCAGAGCGTCGTAGTTCGACTACGGGAAAGGATGGGGGGAAACGGAAGATGGATAGAAGTGTGCTCGCCAAGATCATCGCAATCTTGTGCCTACGTATCTTATATTCAAGAATGAATAAAGAATCAGAGCGTCCGTAGTTCGTGGTAACAACCACGAAAAGATGAGGTTGAATGGGTTGGAAGTTTGAGAAAAAAAGACGAAAGAGTGACTGACAAACAACCTAAGGGCGTGCCTCAAGAGCTTGTCATTCAAGAATTCAAGGAATGCGAGATCCCAAGAACTCAGTTCTTTCGGAAATTGAGTTGAATGAGTTGAAGATAAGAGTTGGATATTTTGAAAACGAAAGAATGAATTAATAACAGCTCGGGGGCGTGCCCAGGAGTTACTCATTCGAATATTCAAAGAATGCTAGATCCTAAGAACATCTCTCTTTCGTAAGTTTAAAAACGCTTGTGAAAAGATTGAATCGAAAATGGAATGTGAGGTAAAAAGGAAGTTGTTTGAAGTAGCTCGACGACGTGTCGAAGATTTGATTGAAGATGGAACCGGCTTGACGACGTGTCAAGGGTTAAGGTTGTGAGAGACGATATTAGTCCCTGAGGGTGCTCCTAATATCGAAACTACGGGGAATTGTGAATGTGTGTGCAAAATGTAGAGGGTTGCGAATGCGTACGAGTACTCGACTTAGGATACGTTTGAAAATGTTTTGGGTTTGAAAAAAGTCGAAAGGTTGAGTGAATAACAACTCAAGAGCGTGCCTCGAGAGCTATTCACTCGAAAATTCAAAGAATGCTAGATTCCAAGAACCTTCTTCTTTCGGTCGAGAAAGATATTTTGAAGAATTGAATCGAGGGTATGAAAAGAGTTTATGGTACGAGAGGTGAGAATACGATATTGAATTTGAAAATGAGAGAAATGACAATTATTTGATAAATGAGACGCGGGCCTCACAACCAATTAATTGGGGTATTATCGAAATGCTGGATCTCGACGGCACCTTTTTCATTTGGAAAATATTTGAATGAACGACAGAAATATCACACAGAATGCTAGATTCCTATGATATTTCTTTGTTCAAAAAGAGTGTATTAAATACGAAAAGTTGAATAATACATTATTTAAGGTGTACACCTCGCTAATGATCATTCAAAAATCTAAGAAGTGCTGGACTTCAAAGATTCAATTTGCTTTGAAAAAGTATTCGAACTGAGTCGAAGTTTTAATTTAAATTTTAAGCGTGTGCACTAGCAAAGTGGGCTAGTCTTCTAAGTGACCAATTAGAAGTAACTGATCAAATAGGTGTCACTGTAAGGAAGCCCAGGATTAAGCTTTAAAATGTTGTGTATGGTGATCGAAGGTCGATGGCGAGGCTTTGAAAGCACTCGACTTACACGGGTGAAAAATGACTCGATAAATCGAGAGTTTATTGTTTCGAAAATGATTTTGAAGCATTTAAAGCACAAGTGAGAAAATAACTATTACATTTGGAGGGAGAGGGATACCTTATTATCAAATGGAAAAAATACATTAAATAAGTTGAACCCACAAGATATCACATAATTCTCAAATTAGAATTAATGAAAAAAGCCAAGAAGATATTTTAAATAAAAGAAATTGGTTAGAAATTTATTTTATGTAACTAATCTCAAACAAATGAAAGATTTCAATTTAGTTAACCAAATTAACCTAACAAAGTTAAACATACAAAAACATTTACAATTGCTAAAGAACAGCTTGCTCCCAACTGACCCACTTCTGCCACGATGCTATGATTACTACGGCTATGGCCGCAAAACAACATAATGCCGAGACTCAAATTTCCACAGTTTAAAATTTAAACAAGCATAAAAAAAAATGATTTTTGCATAAGGTAATTTTAAACACCCAATCAACCATTATCTCAAAGCCACGTGAGGCTTATCAAAGCAGAAATGAAACACCACAATAAGATAGAAACAAACTCTATTTTAAGTTTGACATATCTTGATAAACAAACAAACATCAATGTATCCTCTCGGATAGAAACATCATCACTTAACTTAGAGTGAGCTAACAATCCTGGAAAAAAAATGCATTTATCACTCATCAGAATCCCATTTCATCAGTCTTACTTCAAAACACTTTACTGCAAAACAACATATGTGAACAATAACGACAGCGCATTATAATCAAACATTTCGCATAATCTAAACCGCACATTTTGTGAGATTCTAACAGCACGCAATATTATGCTATTTCAACAAGCATTCACCAGCTAACCATGACAGAGATAAAAATAAAGAAAAACCGGCATTAGATGATCACCAACTTCAAAGACCACGATCGAAATGTGACAAAACTCACAACAACAATCGAATAGAAACATTGGCTGCAAAGAAAAAAAAAGATTATACCAACCATATGAGTTGACCGCTCAGTATTTGTGATGAACACATAAATAGAACAAAAAAGTATGTTGCTGCTCTCTGCCTTAACTCCGAAAGAAATGGCGTTCACATCGTATCGTCATGAAGTTGAAACCGTCTGATATCTCGTTATTGTTGAAACGTGGCATTATCGGTTGCGTGAAACTTGCTGCTACCGAGCTAGGTTGTAGTCAAGTCGAATGGGATTTTGAAATCGCGGCTACTGCGCATTCTGTGGAGGAACTCTTTTACAACTAATGTCTTGACATACACCTTATCGAGAACCATGTTGCTGTGGTACATAATGATAACAACATCATCACGTGAATTATTGTTGTCATGCCACTGACTGGAGCCACGCAAGCCGGGGATGTCGCATCCTAGCGTGTAGCTTCCGTCATTACCGTATTGCTGCAGTTGTGACAATGTTGTTGTTGGTGTTTGAATCGAACCAATGTCATTAATTCCCCCTCAACCTGCACGCAAACAAACAGAGCAGCAAACAATACCAAAGTTGCAAAAATGAAAAAATAAATAAAGAGATAAGTCTATACAACCCATTCTCCACCCTCTTTGCCTCCGTAAACTTGAAACAATCAAAGGAGGGACCAATATCGGTTCTTGAAACATCTAATCCAATCAGATTAAGAAGCTTATGCCAAAGATGTGAAATCGTACTCCATTTCATATTTGGTGTCCCTGCAACAGAAAAGAAACGAACTGATTGCACATTTCCAATGCAAGCTCATCAACACTCAGGCAGTCCATGAACCCTATATCAGTCAGCTTAGGACAATAGTTAGCCAATGCATTAATAGCATCAGCATTTACACCCCTAACGCCTGAGAGCTTGAGTTCATTCAAATTAAGACAGCAATGGGCTATTGATCTCACAGCATCACATGTGACTTTAACACAAAAATCTGGTTCAAGCTGAAGACTCTCAGGTAACTCATGTTGGGCTGCAACGACAGCAAGAGTTGCATCGGTCATCTTCCTACCACTCTCCCCACTTATTTCACGCAAGTTCTTAGCTCGAAGGTGAAGCAGTGCGTCAGCAGACTCCGCCCCACGAAACCTAAGCTTCTGCAGATGCACATATCACAGATTTGGATTGTTGCCGAATAAGAGCTTATGATGTGATGTTGTTAAGACCAAACGTTGATTGCGATACTGCTGCTGCATTTTTGTGTTAAGAACTGAAGATTGATCTTTTCGCAGCTTGACTGAACTCGGCGATGTCGCAATTACATAATGCTCAATGGTGATTTTAGGGTGTTTGAACCTGCAACCAAACAGAACACAACCAAACCAAAACTATATTTGAGTCTCTAACACAACTCATCCTTCTCATATGGACCTGCAGAACCAAACACTTTGAATTGAACATCAAGTCATCTTAACGCGGCGTTTCCAAAACCAGAGTTTCCATAATGCCAGCCTTGACCGACGCGTGACACAGGGCAACAGTTGGTGACTTCTTGCGTATCGACAATGTTGCTTGTTGTTGATGCGGTGCCGAGTCAAGGTACTTGTGAGACCGAGCGAGAAAGTACTGCTGCTGCGAATGTCATCGTTGGTGCTACGAGACCTACGCGAAGCTTTGTTGTTGATTCAACTTCGGAGTTACTCCCGGCATCTGCGCCTTAAGTGCTACCGTTGATAAAAGTTTATGGACGAGGTCATCGCGTTTGTCACGCGTAACAACACGAATGGTGTCGAAACGTTGGGTTGCTCGAAGTTATCACAACATGAGTTGGTTGTTGTGTTTGTGTTGCAACAGATTATTGATGAATCTGCGATTTGGGGTTTTGAAAAAGGGGTTTGTGTTTGAGAAGTGATGGTTCGGAGATGGCGGCCTTGGATTTGAAGGGAAAGGAGAAGGTGACACGGCTATGGTTTTGAGTTTAGAGAAGAGGACGAAATTTTTTAGGGTTTGGGAGAAAGAGAGCGGCCGTTTTCAAAGACGATGAACAGTAGCAATTAGGTTTTTTTTCTGTGTGGGAATTGGGGTGGCCGTGAACAGTAACCTAGGGTTTTTTTCTGAGTTTTTTTCTTTAGGTGAACAATATTCTCCTCCTTTTAAATGCAGCCAATAAGAAACCCTAACGGGCTCCCCCACGAATGGGCCAGCCCAATTCCAAATCCCTCTCTTTTTTGCAATTTTGATCACTTTCTTAATGCACACTAGAGCTAATATGTATCTTTAATAAATATTAACATCATATAATTAGATAAATATTAACAAATATATGAAAACAAACTTAAAACTTATAAATGAAAAATTATTAACAAAAATTATTAGTAATATTTTAAAACAAGAAAAAAAAAATTTAAGAAATTAAGAAAAATTAATATTCACAAAAAGTATTAAGCCACACGTCACACTTTAATTGATCAAAAAGATAAAGTTCTGAAAAATTGATCAATTGCGAGCAGACACGTGTCTAAATAACAAGAAAATAAGTGAGCAATGTAAAACATGAAGTAAGAATAAAAAATGAAAATATTTGAAAAATGGGTAGGACAAATTTAGGGTATGACAATTGGGGGTATAGAAAGGGGGTGTTACATTAGTGGTATCAGAGCAGGTCGGTCAGTTGACCAAGTTATTAATGTGTTTATTCCCCTATATATTTGATATGTGTGTGTGACACTATCAATAATGTTAGTTCTTATGAAGTTTTGTTGTTGGGATCTAGAACAATGGTCGCCGGTAGGAATGATGAAGCGGTTGCCGAAGCTTTGGCGATGTTGGCTGGAGCGATTTGACAGAATCCACAAGCCAACGTGAATGCTGGAAACAAAGCCGATGAAAAGTTTCGTGCTTTGAGAAGGTTTCAAAGGAACAATCCACCAATTTTTGAGGGAACCCATGAACCTGACAAAGCACAGGTATGGTTGAAAGCGATCGAGAAGATCTTTCGAGTCATGAACTATTCAGATGCATAGAGGGTACAGTTTGGCACTCATATGCTAGAAGAGGAAGTTGAGGACTGGTGGAGTAACACTCGTCAGAGGTTTGAAGAAGATGAGATTGTGGTTACTTGGGATGTTTTTAGAGAGACATTTCTGGAGAAGTATTTTCCAAAAGATGTGCGTGGTAAGAAGGAAATTGAATTTCTTGAGCTGAAGCAGGGTAACTTAACTGTGGCCGAGTATGCAACAAGGTTTGAGGAATTGACTAAGTTTTGTCCTCATTACAACACTACCAATGCTGAGAGATCCAAGTGTCTCAAGTTCGTGAATGGTTTGAGGCCTGAAGTCAAGCAAGCTGTTGGTTATCAGGAAATCAGGAGATTTTATGAGTTGGTGAACAAAAGCAGAATTTATGATGAAGATGGTAGAGCTAGATCTACCCACTATAAGAGTTTAAATGACAAGAAAGGAAAATGTCAATTCCGAGGGAAGCTGTATGTGACTCCTGTTGATAAAGGGAAACAGAAAACTGGTTACGGCAAGAAGCCGAGTGGGGGAGGAGGTTCCACTCCGGTGAGATGTTATAGATCCGGTAGAGAAGGACATCATGCTCCTGAGTGCAAAAGCGTTGAGCAGAAATGTTTCAAGTGTGGCAAGTCAGGCCACAAGGCTTTTGAGTGCAAGAGCGGTGCGAATGTGACTTGCTACAACTGTGGTGAGCAAGGGCACATTAGTACCAAGTGTGACAAGCCAAAGAAGACTCAAGGGAATGGGAAGGTGTTTGCTCTATCAGAATCGGAGACTGCTAGCAAAGATCGGTTGAACCGAGGTACGTGCTTCATTAATGATATACCTTTGGTCGCTATAATTGATACTGGAGCTACACATTCCTTTATTTCCTTTGATTGTGTTAAGAGATTGAATCTTGAGTTGTCGATTATGAGTGGTGGTATGGTTATTGATACTCCTGATATGGGCTCAGTAACTACCCCTTTTGTGTGTTTAAATTGTCCGTTGAGTATTTTTGGTAAAGACTTTGGAGTTGATTTAGTGTGTCTTCACTTAGATCAACTTGATGTTATTCTTGGGATGAATTGGTTGGATTTCAATCGTGTCTATATTAACTGTTTTGACAAGATGGTTATTTTTCCCGAACCTGGTGATGATGGAGACTTGTTTATGACTGCTAAGCAAGTGAAGGAATCCGTGCAAGATGGTGTGAAGGTATTTATGTTGATGGTAACTTTGAACATTGGTGAAAATGTAGCCATTGATGCTTTACCAATTGTCCGTGATTTTTCGGAAGTTTTTCTTGATGAGATAAGAGATTTATCACCGGAACGAGAAGTGGAGTTTGCGATCGACTTAATTCTTGGAACTAGTCCGATATTGATGGCTCCATATCGTTTGTCCGCATCGGAATTGAAAGAGTTGAAGAGTCAACTTGAAGATCTACTTGAGAAGAGGTTTATTCGTTCGAGTGTGTCACCGTGGGGTGCACCAGTTTTGTTGGTTAAGAAGAAAGAAGGTTCTATGAGACTTTATATGGACTAAAGACAATTAAACAAGATGACCATCAAGAATAAGTATCCACTTCCGAGGATTGATGATTTGATGGATCAATTGATTGGTGCAAGTGTCTTTAGTAAGATAGATCTGAGGTCTGGGTATCATCAGATTCGTGTGAAGGCCGAAGATATTCAAAAGACTGCCTTTAGAATGAGGTATGGACATTATGAGTATTCTGTGATGCCATTTGGTGTGACTAATGCACCAGGTGTGTTTATGGAGTACATGAATAGGATTTTCCATCCTTATTTGGACAAGTTTGTGGTTGTGTTCATTGATGATATTTTGATTTATTCGAAGAGTGAAAGGGAACATATCGGGATTCGAGAAGGACATAAATCTGATTTGGATTTAGTTGATCGATTGACTTTGATTAATCAAGGTCAAGGTGGTGAATTTCGGATTGATGAAAATGGTATCATGAGATGTCGTCATAGAGTTTGTATTCCTGATATTGTTGAGCTGAAGAAGGGTATTCTTGAAGAAGGGCATCGTAGTGGATTGCGTATTCATCCGGGTGCTACTAAGATGTATCAAGATTTGAGGAAAGTATTTTGGTGGCCTCGTATGAAGAAGGATATTGTCGAGTTTGTGTATTCTTGTTTGACTTGTCAGAAGTCAAAGATTGAGCGTAAGAGACGGTTAGGGTTTATGCAACCATTGTTTATTCCTGAGTGGAAATGGGATAGCATATCCATGGATTTTGTGTCTGGTTTACCTAGAACACCGAGTAACTTTTAAGCTATTTGGGTTATTGTGGATAGATTGACCAAATCTGCTCACTTTATTCCTATGCGAATGGATTACCCGTTGGAGAGATTGGCAAAGTTGTACATTGAAAGGATTATCAGTTTGCATGGTATTCTGTCTAGCATTGTGTCAGATAGAGATCTGAGGTTTACTTCGAGATTTTGGGAAAGTTTGCGAAGTGCTTTGGGTACGAAGATTCGTTTGAGTTTTGCTTATCATCCACAGACCAATGGTCAGACTAAGAGGACGATTCAATCACTTTAGGATCTTTTGAGAGCTTGTGTATTGTAAAAGGGAGGAGCTTGGTATAGCTACTTACCTTTGATTGAATTTACTTACAACAACAGTTTTCATTCGAGTATTGGTATGGCACCGTTTGAGGCATTGTATGGTAGACGGTGTAGGACGCCATTGTGTTGGTATGAGTCTGGAGAGAGTTTTGTGGTTGGACCCGAGATAGTCCAGCAAACTACCGATAAGATTAAGATGATTCAAGAGAAGATGAAGATTTCTCAGAGTCGTCAAAAGAGTTATCATGACAAAAGGAGGAAAGCACTTGAATTTCAGGAGGGAGATCACGTGTTTCTTCGAGTTACTCCAATAACTGGTGTTGGTAGAGCGTTGAAATCACGTAAGTTGATGCCGCGTTTTATTGGTCCTTATCAGATTTTGCAGAGGATAGGAGAGGTAGCTTATTGGGTTGCTTTACCTCCGTCGCTTGCTAATCTCCATGATGTGTTCCATGTTTCGCAACTTCGGAAGTATGTCCCAGATCCGTCACATGTTATTCCTATGGATGAGGTTGAGGTGAGAGATAACCTTACAGTTGAAGCTTTACCGATTAGAATTCTGGACCGTGAAGTTAAGAAGCTAAGAGGCAAGGATATTGCGCTTGTGAAGGTAGCACGGGGAGGCGCTGCAGAAGGCAACATGACTTGGGAATTAGAGAGTGGGATGCGAGAGTCGTATCTAGAGTTGTTTGAATCAGGTAACATTTTCGAGGACAAAAACTTCTAAAGTGGGGGAGAGTTGTAACACCCCGATTCTGATTTCCCAATTTTGTTGAGTCTTTTGATTTATCTGGGTGATTAATATATTTTTAATTGTGAATTGATGCGTTAATATGTTATGTTTGCATATTATGCTATTTTACTGATTTTGAGAGTTTTCGGGGAAAATAGATTGAAGGGTATTTTAGACATTAAGTATTTAATGTTAAGTTGGATATTTTGTGAGAAAATGATTTAGTAGATGTTTGGAGGGAAATAAAATAGAAAGAGATATAAGTGGAAATAGGGAGAAAAGAAAAGGATAGAAATAGAAAGAAAGGGAAAAGAAGAGAAAGATAGAGGAAGAAGAAGGAAGAAGAGAAAGAGAGGAAAACTTGGAGAATCATCAAGAGCAATCTCTAGGGTTCGATTAATTGGGTAAGGGTGTGAAATCTTATTATTCTATCAATGTGTGTGATTACGTATGTGTGTGTTTGGATTGTTTGGATGTTTTCCATCTTTTCCCATTCATGGTCAAAAATGGTTTAATCGGTAGAAATCGATGATTTAATGGTTAGAATCCGGAATTAATGGTGTAGTTTAGTCGAGGAATGTTATGCTAAGACTACTGGAACTTGTTGGAATTGAATCGGGTGATTTCGGGAGTTTTTGAGGTTTTTGGAAAATTGAGGTTTTGGAGTACGCAGACGCTCGCTAGGCGAGCAGGGTGGCGAGTGTTTGCTAAGCGAGCTGCCAGCGAATGTCCCCAGACTTGGGCAGAATGGAAATGATCCTTTTCGCTAGTAGCGAATGATGTAGCGAGTTGTTCGCTAGGCGAGGCTCCGGCGAGCCAGTAGTGAATCCTTCCAGTAGCTTCTGTTTGTCTTCGCGAGCTTGTTCGCCAGGCGAACCAGCAGCGAGTGTTCGCTAGGACCTCGCTAGGCGAGTGGTCCAGCGAGCATGACAGTGTTTGATTTTCTTGCTGTTTCCATCCCATGTCGATTCTTCGATTCGAATGTGATTAGCCCTTTCTCTTAAGGCATAATTGTATGTTGTGATATGTTATGCTGTGGGTAGCCGTATGGCGTGAATCCTAGATTATGGAAATCGATTGTGAATTGTGGTCGTTCGGTAATTATATGCATTGTTTAAAATTGATTAAAAGTGCATGAAGATTGTGATTGAATCTAATTGATTGTTGTGCATTACTTGATAATGTAATGATGATTGAAAGTATGAATACTTTGATTATTATGAAATGTGTTGTGTATGCAATCATGTTATAATTCTTGTGTGATGAATTATTTGATAATGCATGGGATTAAGATGCGAGAACGGTCTTAAGTGCATTGGTTGTTGATTGCATACACATCATTTGTTGTCAAGAGGCAATGCTTGCTAGTTTCGTGGAGACTAGTGACTTATCCCAAACCTAGAAGGGTGGGTTTAAAAGCTTACAGGACAGGCTTTTGTTTGTTATTGGTCTAGGGGACGGACCCGATTTAAATGTAAAAACCAAAAAATAATAACAAGTGTTGGTACCACATGGCATGAGTTGTATTGAGTTGCATTGAGTCACATGGCATAGGTATAATTGATGTATGAGGTATGCATATGTGTACGAATTGGTGAATAAACATAATTCTAAATGTTTATGTGGAAATGAGTGAATTGTGAATGTATGCATGATGAATGTGCTTGGTGATTATTCATATATGTGTATATACGTTATGATTTATACGGATGACTTATGGTGAGAATGTTGATTATGTGTATTCTATGATTGTATATATATATATATATATATATATATATATATATATATATATATATATATATATATATATATATATATATATATATATATATATATATATATATATATATATATATATATATATATATATATATATATATATATATATATATATATATATATATATATATATATATATATATATATATATATATATATATGATAATATTTCTCACCTTTCTGCTGTTTTATGATGCTCTGTGAGGCATTGCAGAGTAGGTATGCTGGAGGTCTTTTGTGAAGCGTGTCTTCATTCTTTTGTCGGTCAGCTCTGATATGTAGCACCGGGTAACTAGGATATATGATTCTTTTGTGATACATTGTATATGTATCTGTTGTGGAATGTTTATGAAAACATGAATTATGATGTGAATCAAATTGGATGATATATATGTATATATGTTTGATGATTATCAATATTTAGATGTTTCCGCTTTTATTCCAAATATGGAGATGTGTGAGTATGAGGACTAAGTTCCCCTGCTGAAAGTTACCCCACTGTTGCATATCTTTATTGAGCAGGTGTTGTATGTTTTAAATTCAAGTATGATGTGGCGCACCCCTTTTATACCGTGTTTTAATTATACTCTGATGGATTTTAATATGTGCCTAAATGATTTATTTGATTAATTGGGGGTATAGAAAGGGGGTGTTACCGTCACACCCTAATTTTTGACCTTAAGATCCCATCTCCTTGGGTTTTTTTTGCTTGTTTTATTTTCTAATTGTGAGCATGTTTTATTACTAACTAGCTTATGCAAGCGCACTCAAACTTCACATAGAGATTTGGGCTCCGCTTTTAGACTATTTCTTCATCCCTAGGTCGCTATTGGATCAACCCCTCGAGAATATCCTGAATGAATTGTCTGGCTACTGGTTATGATATCTGGTTTAAGCAATCAAGGGCATTTTGAGATAGGCATGTTGAGTTTGGAAGAGATGTCAGGTAGATGTCCTAAAGGCAATTTGTTTTGACAAGGAAGATGAGGAATTAAAGTATAACGAAGTGGAAGAACTAAATTTCACACTCTAGTATAAATTTACCTATTTTACTCACATGCCAATCCTTATTGGAATTCAAGTCCTTAGATGCATGGACTCAAGTTTTAAAATTAGAAATCACTTGATTCCGAAATCAAGAATCAAAGTTTACATGATACAAGGAGCCCGAGTTGCATTTACAAGCTTAAGTAAATCTCAACATTCAAACTCAAATTATTCAACGGAGGGCTCAGTTTGCTTAGTCGTTTGATTTCAAGGATTAGTACACGTAAGGTTGAATTGGTATAAGGTTAACATTAATCAAAGACTGCTACTCCAAGTGGATTATGCCAATCTAAGTAACAACTACATTTAAATGTCATCACAACAGCATACTGTTGTGGTGAGAATCGTGATACCAAGCTATTGATTAACTTGAATCTTTAATTCTTAAATTCACAACCGGACTTTAATTTATCCAAAGGAAAGTTCTAAAGAAAGAAAGAACCTTTTTCTCGATGTTACAACAACGCTAAGAGATTCGGGGATCGGGGGTTGGTTATGCCTAGGGTAGGTGTTTCACATCCTAAACATCTGTAGTACTCTACATGAACCTTTTGTTTGTTTGCATGCTAATACTTGCTAAATGTTTGATATGGATTGGGATTGGGTAAAAGGTGTAGGTGTAGATAAAGACCTAAAGATAGTTTCTAAGTTTGCTCGCAAAGACATCGCGTCCTCTGCCTACGTATCCTAACTAGGATAGAATCAGAGCAATCGTAGTTCACCTCACTAGGGTTAAAGAACACTCGATTATGATCAAGGTTCAAAGGGGAACAAAAATATCCATGCTTGTGTAGATTTTAAGAAAAATCTCTAGATCTACATTGAACACTCAAGAAAGGGGAGTAAGTAATCATCTCCATGATTCTTACATAGAGTTAACAAACTTTATCTTAAGTTCTAATTGAAAGAGCACTCCTAACAAAGGGCAAGCTTTTTAGACTTAAGCAAAGTCTAATGGATAGGTTCTAACTTAACTAGGTGTATAGATGACTTTACAAAGTCAAGGGAGGGTAATGAGCTATCTATGACCCAAAGGTCAATAGAGAGACTTTCCTTTGGAAGGAAAAAAGATGAGGCAACTTGGATGAGAACTAAAGAGTTTCATCACTTGGGAAATAAACTTAACAAAGCAATAATCATTCAAACATGATGAAAATAAAGAGATATGGTTACAATCAAGGATAAACAAGCATATTACAGTAAGCAAGTATTTCAATCAGGATGAATGGTTACAACCAAATAAGGTATAAAGACATCACAATATCATGAAAGGGGTTCTTACAAGATAGATGGTCACAACCAAGAACATGCAAGCATATTACAATATCAAGCAAGGATTACAATCAATATGAATGGTTACAACCAAAATATGGCATAAGGATATCACAATATCATGAAGGGGTTCTTACAAGACATAAACACAAGAGGTGAAAACCAAAGATATATCTTGACAAAGATAAAGGTAACAACCAAGCAAACAAGTTATAACTTGATAAGTAATTCAAAATTTCATGGGAATTTTAAATGGAAATCAAATGAAACAATCATGATGCTTACAATAAAAAGTTGAAATCAAAATCACATACACCAAGGAGTTGACAAACAATGCTCACATTAAGTGCAAAATCAAACTCAAGAAAAGGAATCAAATGTTTTGAATGGAAAGTTGCAAGAGAGGAGGGTAAAAACCCTAAAAATGAAACATAACTTTCTTTAATGTCCAAATCTTTGTTTTTTTCTTTAATCACAATGTTGAACCCACCACCTTTTGATTACAAGCTCAAAATCTTGTCAAACCATCCAAAGGTGCGTGCGTGATAAACCAAGGAAAAAGAGAGCAAAATGTGAAAACATGGAAAATATGAAAAAGAAATAAAAGAGTTGATCTCCACACGGATCGAACTCAGGTCAGGAAGCATGGCAAGGCAATTGAAAACCAAGGCATAACCACTGGGGTGACGATACATCCGTGTATTATGCCACCCCAATAAACACTTAAACCTAACAAAGCAAGCATTATGGGCAAAGGCAAGGCAAACAACATGAAAACAATTTCATCATAACTTGATTAAAACACAACCAATTTTCACAAAATTTGAGTCTAAACCACTTGTTTTTTGAAGAGGATCATGATGGCATCATTAGTTTTTCAATATAAAGCACACAAATTAAAACACGACTAAAGATGCAAATGAAAGCTTATGAGATGCATTATGGCAGTTGTGATTCAAAACAAAGGTGATTAAGATCAGATGAAGGTATGCACAAATTTCAAATATATAGTTCATGGATTCTAGATTCAAAGAACACTAAAAAACAACTCAAAACAGAAACTGGTATGTGTGTTGCAAAAATTGAACAAAAGTTTGAAATGTTGTTTTTTAGAAAACAAGAACTTCTCATGATGCAGCATACATACTTCACCTCATCAACATTCATTAAATGATTCACATACATCAAGACATGAATTCAACAACTTGCAAGAAAACTCAACATGAAAAATGATAGCACAAGAGGTGAAAACCTCAAAACAGAAATTAGCAGCAAGCTTGCTCTTTTGCCAAATCAAAACATCAAACAATCATGCATACATATATGGTTTTCACACCAAGACAATTAAAACAGCCTAACAAGCTAAACAAGATAATTGGTTTTGCAACAGCAAACATCAAAACAACAGAAGCAACAACCAGCTTTTTGGTCATTACAATACCAATCAAACACATCAGTTCAACACATGCCTTAAATGAGAGTTACAACTCTATGGTAACAAACACAAACAGAATCTAGCAAGAGAACCTAATTCTAGCAGCAACAGATGCAAAACATGTCAATTAGCATTAAACAAACATGTTTTTGTTTACAAACAGCAAAATCAGCAAACTTGGCAATGGTTGGAAACAAAGCATAGCAGCATTATATGACAGTGGTTCATGAATCAAACAGTTATAACAGCAATATGGTGAATCTTATCATGACAATGCTAGCACAATCAACAAATAGTCCTAATGCCTCATGCACATGACAACTTGCAAGCTTATGGTAATGGCATCCTATAACAACAGTGCTATGACAGTTTGGCTTGCAACAAAAAAAGCATGACAACTTAGTACAAATATTCAAAACATGGATCAATGATGCTCACAAGCAGTTTCAAGACAGATTCACGCAATGACTTACAAAACATCAAAACAATACATGTAGGCTCATCACATTTGACAATGCAAACAAGATATGGTTATGTCATGATTTAAAAAACAACCCTACTACAATGCCTAATGATGACAACAACTGATGCAAAGATGACAATGTCAATTATTCAAGCAAAACATGATTCAAAGAATACCACATTCTCATGTTAACAAACATAACCCAAACACACAACAATAGTTCAAAACATCACAGGGGTATACTTAGCATGACAATGACAAGCAAAAAACTTCAAGGCAAATATCTCATGATGGTTACAACCCTAAGACAGCAAAATAAGCATCAAACTTCATAACAGTTGCAAGCAACCTCTTCCTATGTTCATACATGACCTAGGATAAAGTATAAGGGAGCCTCAAAAGCATAAACACAACAGCAACACCATATTTGATGATGATTATAAGAGCAATACACACATTGATGAGCAAAACAAACAAAGTATGGCAGATTCAAACATGAACTGCTCATTCTTAAAACACATTGTAACTAAAGCAAGCTAGGCATGTTCATGACAGTTCAAGATAGGAAATGTGACTACTAACCTCTTGTAGACCTCCAAGCAAGCTTATACAGTAGGGAAAACCTTAAAGACTCCCAAATGAGATCCAACCAATGCCTTGATGAAAATGCAGCTTTTCTTGCACTTGAAGTAAACAAGTGAACTTTATGACAGAACTCAAAACAAGTGTTGATGAAGGTATTTTAGGTTATGGACAGTTGGTACATCATAAGCCAAAGGTGTTTGGAGGGCTAAAGTGATCAAAACAGGCCTGAGCAGAGATTTATCAGATTTTGTGTGCAAAGTCAAACTTTGCTTGGTTGAAAGTTGACTTTTGAGAAAATGAAGTTTTTGACTGGTTTAAGAGCTTGAACACCTCCCACACATCATTTGTGGATTGTGTAGATGGTTTGTAATGGTTTTAAGTGGGTGGAAATGGTTTTGGAAGGCTAAATGCTCAAGGCAGATTTTTGAGGAAGCTTTTGGAATGGTTTCTTCACTTATAAAAAAAGCAATGCAAGCTGAGAGCTATGGTTTTCTCTTGGGTTTTAGAGTTCTCTGGTGTGTCTTTCAACATAGAGGAAAGCTCTATTTATAGGCAAGGAATGGTTTGGGGCAGATTTGTATTTTGGCTTTTGGAGGGAGTTTTGTGATGAAATCTTGCTCAAGATTATGGACAGCTGCACACTCAAGTCCTTGGCTCAATGCAAGGTAAAAATCAAGTGGGAAGGAGGACATGGAAGTGACTGAAGTGAAGCTAGAGAGTAGGAGAGGCTGCACCTGCAAGATTTCTTCCATAAAGTTTCTCTTTCTTCTTGATTTGTTTGATTAAAATAATAACAACTTGCATACAACTTGCAAGGTTCACCAAATCTCTCCATTTTCTGCATTTCTACTCATCACACTCTTTAATTATCAGATAGAAACATGATCCAATGGCTGATAATGGTTCAAGTGATTAAAAAGTGAATTTGTGAAAAAGTGGAAATGGTGAACTCAAGTGTTGAGACCTCAACTTGCTGAATTCATAACTCTCAACTCATAAGGGCTATGGAGGAGTTCTAGTACATTTTGGAAAGCCCTCATGAGGCTCTACAACTTTTATGTTTTCATGATCTTCATATTACAAGTGGAACTAGGTCAAAAATCCACTCAAAGTTCTTAAAAACATGCCTAAAAAGGCCAGCAACTTAGAATTTTTCTAAGTGTTTTTCCCTCTTGTAATGATTTTGGCCATAACTCTAAATCTATGCATTTCCTGCCCATGGAACACTGTGGGAATTTTGTAGGACTTGCCAAGACCTTTCCAATGAGCTTTGAACCAACTCAATTGGATGTGTGGTTAGGGAGTTATGGTTTTGCCCCTTTCAAAACCCTAATTTCCCGATTTCTCGATTACTCCTCAATCCTTGATCCAATGGTCATGAAACTTCATGTATAGGTGTAATATGTTTCCAGGAACATTTTGCTTCATACTTTGAGGTCAAGTTCCTTATGATTAAAGAGTTGACTTTTTTGTCAACCGAATGATCGATCGATGACTACCGAGTCGACTGTTGATGTTCCGGGTCTTTTGAGGCCTTGAAACTTCTTGAGTAGACTTAAATAAGCCATATGAACTTCATGGACCATGATCCCACCATTGTGACACCATTTAAATCAAAAGTCAAACTACGGTTGACTTTTCCTGATCGAAAACCCTAATCGGGTATCCTGAACTGCACTGTTCTTGATCTTTGAGTGACGACCTCAAATTGGATTCATACTTGATCCAATGGAGTATATTTGATGAAGTGGAGACTTATTTCATGGAGAATCAATCCAATACGTTGACTGATTAAACCGTCGAAACTTTGATTCTCGGCTGTACGGAACCCTAATTCACCTGTATCTTGACAAAGACGAACTCGAAATAGGTTAAGGTTAGATAATCAAATGAATATGATCCTAAAATGATGATGAAGATCTAAGGGGTCAAAATTTGGGGTGCAACACATACCAACTACTTTTTTTACATTTTAAAAAGAGAACATTACTATGAGACACAATGAACACATGAATTCAAATTTACATCAGAATGTCAATTACAAGGGTTGGTTTAGAAGGAGTACAGGAACATTGAACCCATTCAAAGTTACAAGACAAGTCCAATAATAATAGAAGATTCCAATCCATAATTTGTTACAAATTATTATTAAAGCCTAAGGCAATCTAAAGAAAGCATTGTTTTTAAGGAAGAAGTAGATTGGAAGTCCAATATATGTTTACAATGAGGAATCGTGGTTGGATAATTCTGGGAGTTGGCTCCTTATTTTTACATATGCAAATAGCGCTTTATTGAGGAACATTGAGTTCCATTACAATTCATCTCACATTCTCTTTACAACTCTTATGGCAACCAGACGATTTTTGACAATCACATTATCCTTCAGCTCTTTATTTCACACTCCATCCGCCGACTCCAACCTTTCTTAATTCTGCCGGTGAAAGCAATCTTCGGGAGCATCTACTTCATCGAGGTGATGGTCGGGTACCACGCAATATCAAGGCAACTGTTGTGGCAAGTGACTCCGGTTACGACAATGTTCCTGGCATTTAAGACAATTTATTTTGAAATTGTTAGTACAGATTAACACGGTCAAGTTCAGAACATGCTTAATAAAAGATAGGAATTTCCAAGTCAGTTACCGACATCATGCTGTGACTCCTCAAAAACCCGTTGAAAACATAGAGCTTTACCAACGAACCATTTGAGATTCATCACAGTAATCAAGAAGTTAAATCCTAAACATGGTGCCCCGTCTTCCTTTCAAAACAGACAGTCTTCACGACTATACAATTCCAAGAGAATTCCACGCATGAAGAACATTTCTCCACCGCCAAAATCATCGTTAATTGTTGAAGGGATGACTAAGCATTTATTCCGACCTGCGCAAAATAAGAGGAAAGTTAAGGAAAACGGTTTCAAAAGAGAAGAACAAATAAAATCTCACTACCGTAACTCACATTATGAGGTTCTGGAATTATGTTGTCGGCTCCATCAACCCATATCTTGCAAGCACCTGAGGGGGCTAAGGACACGATAAGGAGAATCACGGCAGCAACGATAACAGCAGACCCTGTCTAGTTTTCCAATCAACCTGAAGGATGTTTTAGTCCCTCGTTCATCCGCCGCCATCCCTCGTGTCCCACTGCTGCCATTGAATTATTTGGAATCCTAAAGTTAACAATTTGACATTGTCGAAGAAGGAATCACGCAATCCAGCATTCATCACCCGAAATATGAGTTTAAGTCACAAAGAGAGAAAAATCATCAAGCATTCATTATCAGTAATACAAGCAAATTAAGCAGCATTGATGAATAAAATCAAATATGCCCCATTCATTAATCATACAGTCATGAGGATGATAGCAAAGTAATTTGTGTCAGGACACAATATTCCCAAAATGGAAACAGATGACCATGTTTGTCTCTTTACAAAGCAATATCCAACACAATCCTACACATTTAATCGGAAATGTTCTCATCACAGTATCATGTAAAATCAGAGCATTGAATCAGTTATTACTAGGATGGTAAGTTTTGAATGGCCATCAAGTCGTAATTCACAAATCCACGACAGAATCTGCAGGATTAAACCCAAACTTTCCAAAACAGAACAAAACGAAAACGGAAATTAATTCAAATTCCTCAGGAAAGTATCAAGAACGATCATAATATGTCACAAACACGTTATTACGAAAACGGAAAGACTCTAGACAAAGTTCAAATCTGTCGAATTGAAAAAGGAAAAGAAGTAATTATCATTGACATTGTGTTTCTATTCAATCATCTATATAAGAAGGGGATTTGAGATGAAAAGGGGGCGACCGAAAAAGTTCAAAAATGCAGATTCAGAATTCAACACAAATTTACATCAATTCGCAAAATACACACAAAAACGATACTCAACAACCACAAAATCCCCAAATTAAACCCTAACCGGCGAACAAGAAGAAAAAGTATACTTATCTTCATCACCGAAAATCAACAACCTCCGCCGTAGCCACCTTCGTGAATCACAACCACCGCCTGCGAAGCCATTATCGTCGTCATCGCACCGCATCCGCGATCTGGGCATTTCCTTGATTGTGGGTAACGCTTTCTCCCAAGTGATTTTTATCTTGTCGCGATTGATCTTTGTTCTGTGGTTTCTATTTTTTTCATTGTTAGGTTCTGCGGAAGTGGAAACAAAGAATGGACGAAATCAGCAAGTAGGAAGAAGAAGGAGAAGAATGCGGGTGGAAATGGCGGACGGAATTTGAGAGGAGAAGATTGAAGACGAATTGGAGAGAAGATGGAGCCAGCGGAGAGCACGCGGAGGAGGAAATTGGGGAAGAGGGGGGTTTTCTGTCAATTAGGTTTTTTATTTTTTTTATTTTATTGGTTGTAATCGCATACACGCGCATCCACAGACACTAAGGCGCACCCTCACCATATCACCGTACGTCACCGTCAGATCTCCATCCCACGCCATACCCTACATCCCACCGTACACCCTCACTGCCCTTCCGTATGCGATCCGTCCGCCCTCCCCAACTCTTCATTATCCTTAACCACGTTTAATTAACCCTAATTTAATGACTCAATCTTTAATTTTCATAATTAATTAACCATTATAATATTTTTAAAATTTATAAACCTTTAATTCTTTTTTATTAACTATTAAACTAATCTTTTTTAATTGGACTTTTCTATTTAAAATAATTAATAAGACTTTTCATTAACTTTTTCTAAACAACCATTTTTATAAAAAAAAAAACCTTTTAATAATAATCTAGGTAATTTATAATAATAACACCTTTTTCTATATTTTGTTCCACTCTTTTTATACAATTATAATAAAAAAACCTTTTAAATAACTTATCACTTATTGATTACCAATTTATTTGTATATTTAAATAATAATTATCACTTATCAGAACTTAATCCTTTTATTCATTTAATAACAAAAAACCCTTTTTTAAGCAAATTTTAAACTTTAATAATAACCTTTATTTTATATAATACTAATTAAAGCTAATGCAATTTTACTAATAAAACCCCGCCTCTCATTTCATTCAAAATCACCCATTAGAACTTAATTAAGTCACACCTAAACTTTTTTTTATTAAAACTAATATAGTCAATATCCCTTCCTAAAATCAATTCATATAAAATTAATCAACGTACTCCTCCTAAAATAAACTCAACCTTCCTCAATTCAATCAATCGCTTATGCTTTCGCCTCCTAGCACCGATCTACGCACATATTCACTCTCACACACTCGTGCGCCTTAGCGTTTTCATGCGTTTGTGTATGTCTTATTTTATCCGCAACTTTTATTTACCGCAACTTATATTTATCATCATTTATTTTACCGCATTGCATAACGTCCAAAGGAAGAATCTGCGCATAACCTAAATAATTGTGCGTATGCATCTCATTTGCATCATGATCCCCATATGATCCTTGATCCCATTCAAGTTGATCACTTAAGATAGATCCTACCCTATAGGAAGGACTTTTCTCTTTTCTTTACAACATAGAAAAAACAACTCAACAACTCAAATCAAAATTATTCAAACACATTAGAGAATAAGATGTTAATCATCTTAAGCGAGATAAAACTTCTACCCCATAACAATTCAATCAATATGTAGGGACTTTGCCTTAGGAGAGATAGAGGCGTACTTGTTGACAATCCGAGTACTTTAGCCCTTCTCTTAAGACGATGCAAAGACTATTTTTCTACAAAGTCGTGGTGGTTAAATCAAGCAATCTCCCTTAAAATGACAACTCATCTTTTCTCCTAAAATCAATCAATCAACTACCTTTATCCCGTAGGAACTTTGACCACAGTCAAAGAACTCCTTAAACCCTTTAGGGGAACTACAGATACTCTGATTCCACTCCCGTCAAGATATGTAGGCACAAGATGCGATATCTTGTCGAGTATACTTAGAAATAAACCACTAGGTCTCTTTTATCCCTTAAGCAGATAACCCTTAGCAATAAACAACATAAAACAAGAGGTTCCTGTAGAGTACTACAGAAACTTAGGATGCTAGCACCTTCCTTAAGTTTAACCGACCCCCGAACCTATAACTCTCTAACCTTTGCATGTGCATTGCATTGTGGGTATTTCAATCTTTTTCCCTTCCTTTGGATAAATTAAAGTTCGGTTGCAAATGAATCAAGATTCAAGCTCATGAATAGCTTGGTATCCAAATTTCACCGCGACAGTTACATTGGGAGGTAATCATACGAGGCTAGCATTTTGGAATCTGGTGATACAAACCTTCAAATCAAAGCTCTCAACTTGGAAGGGGCGTATGCTTTCAATGGGGGGAGGGCAAACCTTATCAACTCAGTCATGACTAACCTCCCTGTGCATTACCTATATTTTTTCAAAATGTCATCACAAGTAGCCAAACTATTAGTGGCGATTCAAAGAAATTACTTTTGGTCAGGTTTGAAAGACAAGGCAAGTATTTCTTGGGTTAGTTGGTCTTCCATATATAGGCCAAAGTCACATGGTGGTATTGGGATAAAAAACCTAAGTGTTTTCAACATTGCATTATTGTTAAAGTGGCTATGGAGATTTATCAAGGAACCATAAGCTCTTTGGAAGTCATTACTTGAGGCCAGATATGGTTGTCTCAAGAGAAGGGTTATGTTACAAAATGAGCCTAGGGAGTTAACTTCAGAGTCATTGTGGTGGAGGGATATTATGAGAGTGAGAGATGTAATGGATGTTGAAGGTTTTACAAGACAAATTTTGTGTAAGCTTGGTGTAGGAAGATTTGTGTCATTTTGGAACTCTTGTTGGTTAATTAGGACAATTACCTCTCAGGTGTGCCTATTCGGATTTGTTTGATGCATCTACTATGAAGTGGGCAGTTGTCAATGAAATGGGAACGTGGTTGGGCGAGGATTGGCTGTGTGATGTTAGTAACATTAAACCTAATGTGGGAAACGTGGTGGGAAGTTTGGATACAAATTTAGCAGATCTTATGGCGTTGCTTGTAGGCATTTTGACATGTCACGGTCGTGAAGACAACTTCATATGGCAAGATGTCCTCGCCAATTTTTTTCTGTCAAAACTCACTATGTAGGACTGGTCTTAGCTGGCAGTAGAATAGATCTAGAGATTGCTCCCAAGACTACCCTGGATATTCTCTGGGCAACAAAAATCCCCTTAAAAGCAAAATTATTTTGTTGGAGACTGATTTTATACAGGTTACCGACGAGATCAAACCTTGCAGCCAGGTGAGTAAACTCCAACATCCATGATTGGATGTATGTTCTGTTTTAATGTTGTAGAAGATATAAATCATTTCTTTTGCTCGTGTCAGTGCATTCGTTTAGTGTGGGGAAGGGTATCAGATTGACTTGGAATCACGTGGGATGGAGAAGCGACTTTGTGCTAATCCATGTTATAATGGTTTTTTTTATGATGGAATGACGTTGTGATAAGGCATCCACATGCTTCTTATGGATCATGACCTGTTGGGTTATATGGTGGACAAGAGCCAAATCTTGTTCAACAATACCATAGAGAATGCTGGCGAAATTTTCCATAGGATCATTAACATTTCTTGGTTAGATTATACACCCCTAGAAAGAAGAAATGTAGCTACTACTAATAGTTTAAAAATCCCATAGATTTCTTATAGGATTTGGTTTTGTAGGTTGGTGATTATGTTTTTTTTAGGTATGTAGCCAGGAGGAATTGTTGTATATGAGTTGAAGTACAGTATTGCTTATAAAAAAACTAACTCAAATAGTTAGTCAATTAAACCTAACTTAGTCTTGGCTTTATCTCTAACACAAATTATTTTATGTTTCATTCATTATTAAAAGTTATTAGACACACACTTCAACTTAAAACTTGTATTGATAATGTGGAAAAAAATCATAGCTATTCTATTATTACATCTTTTCAAATATATATTTTGAAAATTCTCTCACAATCTAATGTGAATCACATGATTCTAATATTTTAGAAATCAGACACAAGCACTAGAAAGAAGATTAGTCTCATATTGGCAGCTGTATGTAAACCTAGTGAGCATGCAAGCAAAACTGCATTTCATCAAGTGGTATGTATACTAGATTTATTTGGCAAGTAGGTAATGTCCAAGTATTAGAAACTTCAACTAGCTTCCACCTAAAGTTTCAATATCTAGCTACGTATATGCTGATATGATCTATTTGTTAGCAACAAGTTGAGCTTCTTTGAATTTGGACTCATGATGGTGTGGGTTCCACAATTACATAGCTTGATTAAGAAGAAATACGATCATTGTGCTTTTCTTAGGCTATAAGTCATAGAATAATTATCTTTATGTAGGTGAAGCAGTCCAAGGCTGAGGAGCATATGTTGGCACAAGATTAGTTGTAGGCTGAAACTGCTGATTGAATCTATGCCAGCAGTTGAGTGCAAAATGTTCAACCTTAGAGCACACTTGACACTGCACTAAGAACCTGCCACCTCTACCACGACCTGGGCGACCACCTCTTGAAGTTCTACCTCCATGAAATTGCTGAGTGTCAATATCATAATTTTAAGAAACTGGTGGAGGTACAGAGTCTGGTGTAGCAGAAGTTGTATCCTCGGGATTGGAGCCAGTAGAAGCAGCATGTGTGAGATTAAGAGACACCATATCTGGTGTTAACTGCTTCTTAGACCTGTTCTGACGCAATTCATGAGCAAGCAAAAGAATATCCACTTCAGCAAGATCTATTACACCAAATTTACTCTCCACAACAGACACTACTAGAGCATATTTAGTTGGTAAACCTTCCAAGATAACATCAATGTGGTGTGAAACTGGATCACCAATTAAGGCCAGAGCATTAACAATATTACGATCTTGAGTAAATAATCATGAACAGTAGAATCAACAAGAGTTAGGTCATGAAGCTCAACACGAAGTTGTCTAGCTCTAGCGTGAGTTTGTTTCTGAAAATAGTTGAAAAGACGATCCCATATTTCATGAGCATGAGTGCATCCAAGAACTCGTGAGAGGATCTCACTTGATAACATGGATTGGAGCCATGATAGAAGAATCTGGTCCTTTTGCAACCAGCGAGTGTATGTAGGATTAACAGTACCTGAGATACGAGCTTCGTCATCCACAAACTGAGGCGCAACACGCGAGCAAACGACGAACTCGGTGAGGTTGTGCGCGTTGATGTAGGACTCGATCTGTTACCGCCATATATGGAAGTTCTTTTCGTCCAGTTTATGAGCGATCTTGAGCGCGAATTGGAAATGATGCACATCATTAGTAAATTTTGGAATTTCCTACGTGTTCGCACCAGAGAGATGAACAGAAGTCGCCGACGAAGACTCCAGTGATGGTGGTTGTTCCATTGCAGCGAAGGATCAAGAGGCTTAAACTGATACCATGTTAGAAATTATGTTAGAGAAAGAATGAATCTTTTTATTGATGTAACAAAATTTTGTTTTGATTACAAAGTTAGTTACATTGAAGTTACACCTTGTTACTTTTATAATAACAAGGTGACTGGCTATGCTAGGTAACACTAGACAATGACTGGCAGTAGCCAGTTTCCTACCTTTTTCCTAAACACAAAATACACTTTAATATTCTCCCTATCTCTGTTTCTCTCTTCTTCTTGTTTTTCTCTATGCGAAAACATTTTATCTTCTCCTTACCACAAACTCTTCACTCTTAGACATATTTTTCTATCATTTCATACACCATCATTTCGGCTCTGCAAGCTTGTAAATATCCAACCTTTCTCTCTTCTCTTTCTTTCTTCTCCCCCTCTCACTTTCTCTTTTCTTCTTCTTTCTCTCTTACCACTCTTGCTACAGCTTGGAAAAAGCTCAAGCATGTTGTTGTTATAGGGTTCTTTCTCTCAATTAGTATACAGTTCTTTCTGAGTTTTTGAAATTACAATCTGATATGTGGTTTTTGTTTGTTGTTCATGCCAGGATTCATAAATATGTGTTTGTTGTTATATTGTTTGGTATATGGTTTTTTATTTTCCATTTTTTTCATTCATAGATCTTTGTTTGTTTGTTCTTTCTAGATAAGACTTTAATTTAGAAGATTTTTTTATGTGCACAAGATGTACTCTCTTCTGGATTTTTGATTTTCAGATCATGATAAATTCTAGTTCCCATCAATGTAACTATTTTACATGAAAATTAATTTAACGTAATGAATGTATCTCTATATATGTGATATATTTAGCATAATCATCAATGAGCTACTGAAATTTTGCAAAAAGCTACACTTTGGAGTTTCAACAAAATCAAAATGTCATATTTGAATATTTTGAATTTTGGTGGTATGATATTTTCCCTTGTTTACTGCACTGTTGAAATTTCATGTCACTCTTTTTTCTTTACTTCATTGTTACCTAGTACTTAACTATTTTGTTTTGTTTTGGACTAACTAATGTTTTGTTTGGAAATTGTCCTTGACAAGAGCAATATTCTACATAATAATGCAAGTTATAAGTTATTTAAAAGTGGAGCAAATGTTGTGAATCTTGGTTACACTAAGGATGATGGTCTTGGACCTGAGACTGTTAGTACTTTTGTTCTTAACAAGAATTGTCCTTGATAAGTTGATAAAGTGTTAGAAGTTGATAGAACATATAATAATGTTTTTAGGGTTAATACCTATTTTGTCTCTACCATATGGGTGATTTTTGAACTCAGGTTCTCTCTCTCCCATTACTAGCATCCTTACATTAATTAATATTAAATAATTAAAATATTTAAATATGAATTAATTAAATAAATATTTAATTAATACGTAAATAAATTTAATTTAATCAAAACAAAAGTGTAATCCAAATGTTTTGTTAGAAATAATTTATATTTTACAAAATTTAGTGACTAAGCTTTGTTAGAGGGTAATTTAGTACTTTAGTATGTTGCATATGTGACCCTAGTTTTCTGTGCATAAATAGACTAGTGATATGTGTCATTTAATGTAATTCTTCCTTACAACTTTTTATTCGTCATTTGCATAATATAAACATATTCTCTCATTCTATTCATCTCTTTTAACCGTATGCACCAATAATTGGTATCTAGAGCCCCGGTTCGGATCCACGGGGAAACACGAGTAAAACAATGAGGCGTTGTGTGGTTGATTTTATTTCTTGAATGAAATCGTAACAGAATCACATTTTATGATTCTGCGGGATTGGGAAACACTATGTTTGGTGAGATCTGAGTGATTGCACAAGGTTGAAGATGAACGGAAATGGTAGTCTGAGCACCAAGCTTCTAGTGTTTGATGGAAAAAACTGGACCCGTTGGATGATTCAGATGTGTGTAATGTTTAGTGCTCAAGATGTGTTTGATCTTGTCACTGGAGGTTACGTTCCAGTAGCAGCAAATACAACAGATGAACAAAAGAACACGTAGAAAGATACGAGGAAGAAAGATCAAAAAGCATTGTTCTACATCCATCAGTGTATGGATGCATATGTGTTTGAGAAAATCATTGATTCAACGACGGTGAAGGTTGGTTGGTTACATTGGTCAGGTGCTATAGTGATGACGCATCAGTGAAGAAGGTGAAGCTTCAGTCCCTATGAAAGCAGTATGAGAATCTCAACATGAAGAACAATGAGAAGGTATTTGAGTACATCTCCAAAGTGATTCTGATCACTAATGAGATGAAAGCTTGTGGAGAAACCCTTTCTGAACAAGTAATTATTGTGAGGGTATTGAGATCCATTACCCTTCAGTTTGATTACATTGTGGTAGCAATAAAACATTCTAAATATTTGATCCTCATGAGAATTGAAGAGTTGCAAAGTAGTCTAAAGGCACAAGAGTTGCGTCTGACTGAGAGAACTTCTGAAAGGGAAGTATAGCAGCAGGCTCTGAAAACAGTTCATGGTAAGAAGCATCAGAAACATTCTTAGTTAGAAGTCAGGAGAAGATCTGATGGTGTTCAGAAGTCAGAAACCTCAACTTCTGATAGACAGAAAAATGCTCATAAGGGAAAAGAGAGGTGTGACAAGAAGAAGATCCAGTGCTACTGTTGTAAGAAGTTTGGCCATTTTGTTACTGGTTGTTGGCTAAACAAGGAAAGGAAGTCAGTAGAAGAAAATATAGCCAGAAGTTCTGATGATGAATCTGTGCTACTGATGGCTTCTGAATCTGATGATACAAATTTGACAGACTGGTGGTATATGGACACTGGCTGCTCAAATCATCTTACTGGAAATAAGAAATGGTTGGTTGACTTTAACTCTGGTAAGAGGACAATGATCAAATGTATTGATGATAAACACCTCAACATTGAAGGTATAGTGACTGATCACCATTTTTACTATGTTTCCATCACTTGTTAGGCATTAATCCATGTAATCGGTAATACTTTCTATCGTCTTTTTTACTGCTTTTTAAGTTAATTTTACTTTTCGTAAAGTTATTGTCGCATTTCAGTATTTTAATTTTATTTCAATTATTCTGCATTTTACACTTTGGTTTGTTAGTTTTGAGTGTTTCCAGGTTCATGTAATAAGACCCAAAAGACTCGGCGAAAGAAAATGAAAATTCGGGATTCCGAAATTCAAATTTTGGAGTTACAAGAGACCTGACACGGCCACCCATGTCACGTGACACGGGCCGTATCAAGAGGGGGAGACTTGTCAAGAAAAAGAGAAGTTGTTTTTGCGCATCTAGGGGGCTGACATGACCGCCCGTGTCAGCATGTCTGGAGCAGGGAAGTGGTTTTTGGTGGATCCAGGGAACCAACACAGCCACCCATGTCAGCTGACATGGGTCGTGTTGGCCTAGGCGCTGATTTTCCCATTTTTGTGGTTTTCACTGTGAACTTGACCTGCGAGGGCATTCTGGACATTTCCAACCAAGGACATTGTGTTTTGACTATTTAGAAGAGTTTTTACGAGAAAGAAAGGTACTTTTTAACGAGAGAGCAAATTTACGATCAAGATTTGAACGATCAAGAGAATTGGAGAACGGAGATTTTCATGAGCAGAAGCGATTGAAGATCAAAGTAATCTAAATTTTTTGTAATGTTGAATCTTATTATTTTTTTGTCTTTGAATACTATGAGTAGCTAAACCCCCCAATGCTAAGGGGTGTCCCTGAATTGACTCTGTAATGACCTTGATTTCCTTTGTTCAGTAATTTAAGTGCTTTTTTATAATCATTTTTATCGTACAATATTTTTAACGCTTTTTCTATGGAAAAATAGGAATTGATTTACGATTAACTTTTAGGTCGGACAAACCATTGTTAACGCTTTTTGTGCGATAATATTATAGTAGATATCACATAGGACTAGGGATACCCTGTAGTAACCGTAACATTCTTGATAAAACTAAATGCTTGATTTCGTCCTAAATCTTTAAGGACATAAGGTATAGGATGAATATCAAAGGTTTTTCTTCTTAAGGCATTAGAGAAAAATTAACTTGAGAATCGATAAATGTTTGTTTTAAGCCATGTCTCTGATATAAGGATTAAGGTTGTTACAAGGCAATTCATACACATTGCCCTAGTATGCTTTTCATATCTGCTAAAGATCAATTTTATTATTTTGCTTTATTTTCTTATTGTTAGTTTATCATTTGCAAACCAAATCCTAAACTCCCAAGTGTTTTTTGTTTAATTGAATTATTACTAGAACTCATATTCATATGCAGTCCTCGAGATCGATACTAGGGATAAACCCCTATTTTAACTACATCAGCGAAAATATCACACTTACTATTTTATCGATCAAGTTTTTGGCGCCGTTGCCAGGGACTGCCAAAATATAGAGTCTTAATTTTAGTTCAATTGAAATTTTGTTGCTCTGCAACTAAAATTTTATTTTCTGTTATTTTTATAATTTTTTATTATTACTAATATTGGTCTAATCGGTGTATGCGAGGAAAGCCCTCAGTTGAATTTCTTTTTGACGTTGAACCAGAAAGATCGTTGCACGCTAGACTCCAAAAAACTAAATGAGAAAGACTAGCAGCGTCAGGTTCAGGACCAGTAATTTCAAAATAGGAAAAAGAGGAAGAAGTTTTTGTCCATTCTGAGAATACTGACTCGGGCGTTGATACTGACACAGAGACACACCCAGAGACTGTGATCACGGCTGAAATTCTACTAGCAGAGAGACTTTTAGGTGACTATGGAGGTGCAAATGCTCCAACAGGGCGGTTGACCATAGTAAATCAACCGGTTAACGTTGCTAACTTTCAGTTGCATCCAACAACTATCCACCAGCTCGAAAAGAGACCTTTTACTGGAAAAATCAGTGAAGATGCAAATAAACATTTGCAAAGGTTTCTAACTATGAGCACGAAGTTGAAGACTAGGGGGTATTCTGAAGAAGCTAAAAAGTTGAGAATGTTTCCTTTCACTCTTTCTAAAGATGCTGGAGAATGGTTATACTCTTTACCTGCCAGGAGTATTACCACTTGGGAAGAGATGGAAAAGACTTTTCTTAATGAGTCTTTTCCTGTCCAAGCGGCTAATTGTGAAATTTATGGTGGACCTCATTTTGTCATGCAATGTGTTGCAACTGCATAACAGGTAGAAGAAATTAATTTTCTGAAGCAGAACAATCCATACTCTAATACATACAATCTGGGGTAGAAAAATCCTCCAATTTTTTTCTGGAAAGATCAGCAAGGGAATGTTAAAAAATAAGGACTCGTCCAATATCAGAACCAACCACAACAACAACAATATCGATCATGGCAGCAGCAACCTGTTGCAGTGAGAATAGAATATCAAATTATTAATTAATTTGAATCGCAAATCTTTAATTCACAACTGGTCTTTGATTTATCCGAAGGAAAGGTCAAAGAAAGGAAAAACCTACTTTTTGCATTGTAAACAATGCAGGGAGAGATCTAGGTAAGGGATTGGTTACGCCTTGGGATGGTATTAGCACCTTAAACTTCTGTAGTACTCTACAGGAACCTCTTATTTAAAGTTTACTATTTTGCTTGATTATCTGCTTTATGGTATATGCTAAGGGTTAAAGGTGAAAGAGAGACCTAAGAGTTAGTCCTAAGTTTACTCGCCAAGATTTGCATCTTATGCCTACGTATTCGAGGTAGGGGATAGAATCAGAGTAATCGTAGTTCCCCTCGAAAGGGAGGAAGAGAAACTTCTTGATGGTGGTCAAGGTTTCAATGGGGAATAAGCGTTCTTAAGGAAGTGCTTACGTGGAGTGCAGCAACTCCAATATCTACGTTGTAAAGAGTTGAATTAAAAAGGGTAAAACTAGGTATTCCACGACGGGAAACCTAAAACGGAGTGCGGTGACTCCTTAACGTAATGCTAGGGTAAATGGTAATTCGGTCCGCGGCAGGGACACCTATGTAATTAGGGTTTGAGCTATGAAAAATTCAAAGGTAAAGGACTATTGACGCGACGGTCAAACAGCTAGATCTATTCCTTCGGAAGAGATTTAACGGTAAATAAAATAATGAAAATACGATTAAGCGGCAGTATGAAAATACGGGAAAGGTACGAAAACGGTAAAGGAATTGCACAGCGACGATATCCACGCATAAATTACAACCCAAAGAAAATAAAATGCGGAAAGTAAGGGAATTGCAAAACGACAATATCCTGTGTAAATTACAACCATAAAATGAAATATGAAAAATGAAGTATAACTGAGAAAGCAATGAATGGAACGACATAAAAATTATACGAGAATAACCGACAAGGTTCAATGTGAAATTGAAAGCGCAACATTAGACGATTTTAGGAAAGGGATTTAAACTAAATGAGGAATTTACAAAAAAAAAAAAAAAAAAAAAAAAGAGTTTGAATTTAAAGTGTTAATTTTTAATTTTGCCTAATTTTAATGGATTAATAAAAATCTTATTTTTTTAAAAAAGGTTTTTTCAATTGAGGAATGTTGAATTTTAAAGAAATGTTCTAATCAACTTTTAAAAAAAGGTTTCTAGTTAACTTTAACAAAATATTTTAAAAAAAACGTTTTAATTTTAACAAAGGGTTTTGATTTTTTTAAAAAAAACAAAGGCTTTCATCTTCAAAAACGGAGTTTTAGTTTAAGAAAGGTTTTAATTAAAAAAAAACAGTTTTAACTTAAGAAAGATTTTAATTTAACCTAATTAAACTAAATTATAAAATAAAAATAATAAAAAAAGGTTTTAACTTTATGAAAGGTTTTATCAACCTAATTAAACCAAAATATAAAGTTAAAATAAAAATGAATGAATGATTTTAATGAATCTAATTTTCTTAAACTATAAAAATATAAAATAATACTAATAAAAATAATAATAGAACAATGAAATAAAGAAGAAAAAAAGAATATAAAGCAATTGAAATAAAAATGGGGGAAGGGGCAGCGCAGCTTCTCCATTGTTGTTATTTTGAAGCTTTTCGTTCATTCCTCCCACCATTCTTTCTCTTCTTAGTAGGGTTTTGAAAACACAAAGTAAACGGAAAAAAACCTGTTAGTATCAAAATTGTTCACCTTTTTCGCGAGGTTTGAAGTGATTTGAGTTGGTTCTTTTTCGCCTCTTTTTCCTTATTTTTCTGCTGATTGAACTTCCATTTTTCTTCCCCATTCTGGATTTCCTTTTTTTTTATGAACGGATGGTGAGCTGTTGTTTATATAATACTTGTTTGCTTGGGCCTGGGCATGCTGGTTGTTGCAATTTTCATGGCTGGTTTGTTGATTTCTTTGACCTTGCTTTGCTAAAATGTTGGGAAAGTTGTTTCTGCTGGCTTTGACCCCGTTTGGTTGCAAGGATTTTGAGAAAGTTGTTTCTGAACATGGATATCCATTTTTCCTTGATGGATCTGGATATCCACTTTGGTTCTATGAATTTTGGATGTCTTAAGTCTTGTTTGGCTAAAACCAAGAAAAATCACTTTTCCCACATAAACACTTTTCCAAAAAGCACTTTTTAAAAAAAAAATCACTTTTTCTCTCTCTTGGAAATAAACTGGACAGATTATTGTCGGGTCCGAAAAATTTGAAAATAATTAGAAATTAATTTGGAATTGTAATTGTGTTTGCACATTGTAATAAAAAAACATAGAATTTAAATAAATAAATTCCATTTTTCTTACTAAACTGAATTTAATTCTTGATCAAATTTTTCCGCGTAAATTCACCCGCTTACACTCAAGCAACTAAATTCGCTCGATTACGTTCCACTGATCAAAATCATTCGATTAAATTCAAACGACTAAATTCCTCTGATGAAACTCATCTAAATAAAATCGTCTAATTAACTTCATCCAATTAAAATTATCTGATTAAGCTTTGACGTTCCAAACCCCGAATTCGACAATTAATCATCTTGCACAATTTAAATTTGACGTAACTGCTGAGTTCAAATAAGTCTCTTTTACCCTTCATAGATTAAATCGCACACAACGTGATGCAAATAAAACCAACAGACTAGACAAACTGGTTAGCGGTCAGTTAAAATGCGATGCAGAATGAGATGAGATGCGAAAAGAACCTAATAATCTAAGGGTAAAATTTGGGGTGTGACACAACCATACCAGCAACAATGTCAACAACCTCAGAAACCGTATCAACCACATGCACCAAGGAAAGCGGATTGGGAAATTTCCATTGAAAAGATGGCCGCTCAGAGTTCCCAATTCCAAAAGGAGACAAGAAATAATCAAAGGAATACCACCGCATCAATTAAAAATCTTGAAGTACAAATGGGTCAGATAGCACAACAAATAGAAAATTCTCAAGCACAAGGTGCTCTTCCAAGTGTAACTGTGACCAATCCTAGAGGTCATAATAATGTTAGTGTTGTGACTACCATAAGTGGTAAAGCCCTTGAGGTTTCTGAGGAAAAGTATGAAAATGAAGAACAACTGCTTGAAGTGGACTTGGAGATCAAGAAAAATGGAATTTTTAATGAAGAAGTGGTTGGACCTAAACAGGTGGTGAAAGAGAAAACCATTGAGCCAAAATTGGTCGTGAAACTCCTGTTCCCAACAAGGAACAAGAAAAAGGGGCAGCATGAGAAAAACTTTGAAATTTTTTTAGAGATGTTCGAGAAGCTTGATATCAACATCCCATTCTTGGAGGCACCTGGGCAAATTCCTACCTATGCCTAGTTCATGAAGGACATCATCTCAAAGAAGCGAACCGTTGATACTTATCTGATTATTCTAACTGAAACTTTTAGTGCTATTTTGTAGGGTATGAAGATTCGGTAAAGAAGAAAGATCGAGGTCCCGTCACCATCCCTTGCACCATTAGGGATAAGTCATTTAAAAAAGCTCTTATTGATTTGGGAGCAAGTGTGAGTCTCATGCCTATATCCATTTACAAGAAATTAGGGATAGGAACGGTACGGGATACTAGAATGGCACTTCAATTTAGTGATTATTTTGTGAAGAGACCTTATGGGATCGTAGAGGATGTTCTTGTGAAGATTGATAAATTTTTGTTCCTGGTGGATTTTGTGATTTTAGAGATTCCGAAAGATGAGGAGATTCCTCTCATTCTTGGGAGACCCTTTTTAGAGACTGGAAGGTGTTTGATTGACATAGAGGAGGATACTATGACGTTGAAAGTCTATGATGAAGAATTGAAAATTGATGTTCGAAACACCACGCACTAGTCATACAATAGAGGTGATAGATCAAGGGATTTCTCACGAGAATCCTCTTAATGCATCACAATTACCTTTGGAAAGAGTGTTGAGTTTGTCCATTTTTGAAAGCGATCACGAATTTTACAGCAAAGAGTCATAAGTGTTAGCTATGATGGAAGCACAACCTCGGCGGAAAGGATCTAGGCCACACTGGTAGAAAGATCTAAGGAAACCTCAGTTTTCGGAAGAGAATAAAAAGACTTACCCTCAGACTTGAAAACGACTAAGCTTTTTGCCTTGCGACTTGCCTCTCTCACTCAAGATAAGGTCAGGTGATCCCTTTCTGTCTCCTTCTCAGTTAGGTCCAAAAAGTCCCTTCCCTTTCTCCGATCAATAAGCCCCCTGATCCCTTTCTTTGTCTTTCATCCTCCCTGAACTGAATAAGTAAGGCCCCGTTTTTTTTATCATAAAAAAAAGAAAGGGCGAAGCGCCCATTTGAAGTGGCGAAGGCCTATGATATAGTAAGAAAGAAAGTACGTTAAGGTTACGAAGTAAGGTCAGCTGGTTAAGGAAAGCTCAGGTTATGAAATAGCTTAGCCATTAATTAAGTAGTAGTGAGGCGTCGGTACGGAGCCTTCCACTGTGGACCGATACTACGCAAAGGTAGAACACCATAGAAACTTCGCTGACTTTATAATAAACAACCTTGATTTCGCTACGCTCAATAAGAACCCGGAATAGCGGAAATCGGGTCGTGTTCCGCTTCCAAACAAAGTCAGTCGTCTTTGCCCAAGTGTGAACTGCGGACGACTCTCTAGTGGTTCCATTCCTTCTTACTCGACTTCTGGGTCAACCCAACCCGAATGGGAAGAAGAGGGTCAGCCAAACAGCGGTCCACTTTGTACATTTGCTGAGGCAGACCAATCGGGCATTTTAGAAAAGGGAAGGGAATTTTTATCACCGAAGGAGGCAGTAGAAATTAAGGAGGCGGGAAGCTACCGCTTCTAGAATGCAAGCTTATCCTTGACTTTTTTTAGAGCGTACCGCTATTGAAAAAAAGGTTTATGGATGGAGTGACAAATGATTACGGTTGCGGAAACCGGAGAAAGTCGGGAACCGTCGGTTACCTTTTGAATCAAAGTAGCGCCGAGTACTTCGACTACAGGGGGGAGGGAAGCTTCGCGTCCTCGCCGCTTCTTTCTGGCGACTAGCTTATCAAGTGGGTGGCTTGGTAAGCAAGCTACCTTCAGCATCGGTAAAATCCCTATCAATAATAGGCCGGAATGGTGGGGAAGGAGGCCCCCCTACTTCAATGGAAAGGGGGGAATCGCCGTTTCACAGCCGCTCCTCTACAACTAACTACCTTTCGCCCAACATGATCACGAACGAAGACAGAGAATTGCGTAGATAGAAGGACGAAACCAACCCACTTGTCCTGATCGGAACGATTGAAGAAAGAGAATGGTGGCCCCTTTCGCCCAGGGGGCATCGTCGGAGAACTATGTCGGGGACAGGGGGTGAGAACCTTCCGTTGGTTACGCCCTTTAAGTGTTGGTTCTTTCTTAGATATGGAGATAGATCCAGAAAGATATATTGAGAAATGGATATTATTGATCTGGTTTCAAGATCTATGAACAAGAGAGATCCCTAAAGATCCATTTGATAAAAGAGATGAATAGATAGGGCGGAGCCGGCTGAAGGAAGGGCGCTTACGCGCCCCTGCAATCTTGATCCGTGAACGGAACCTTTGGCTTACCCGGAATGGACCATTATTCAATGCATATTGATTGAGAATCTGTGTAGGATCGCGAACCTTCTCCTTGGCCTTTTCTCATGTGCGCTGGTGATGGTGCCTTACTAGAGGAACGTTTAGTGAGAATTGACCTCTCCCTCTACCTCTGTCACTTCTTGTGGCACTATAAAGCGATAAGGACAGATGTTTTCCCCTGGGTCAGGGGGTCTTCCTACTGCAACTGGTGTTTTAAAAGCTCCATAAAAGAACCTAACTCCTGGGCCTGTGCAGACTCTTGGCGAGGCTGTTCCAAGTGTGTAGGCCCCACATGTTGCTCATCTCCCCCTGTTGGTGGTCTTACAGTAGCAATGGACGTAGAAGGAATTCTTTGCATGGCTTTTTTGCATGAGAAGGTTCAATAACATTCACCTTAGTGGGACCCCCCAGCACCATCTTTCCTTAGTCAATACTAGATGGATTCCCTATTGCTATGCTAGCTTCCTTGGGAATACAACCTTGCACTGGTTTAGGCGGTGGTAAGATATGGAGGTTTTTCTCCCTCTTAGAGCTTTGAACTGACCGGCCTATGATCATTTAGGGGGAATTTATATAAATAGCTGGTGCGCTTGTTTGCGTCCAATCCGGATGTGAAGTCCTTACTTGCAGCCCTAGGTAAGGCGCGGGTTTAGTCTTCCAAGTAAAGGTTACGAAGTAAATGGACTTATTTTGATGGACTTACTTTCTCGCCTTTCCCCAGTAACCTCTGTCTCACTTATTGACCTATAATCTGAGGTTAGACCAGTCAGCTTACTCGAACCTATAGTGGCAGCACCTTATTCCACTACGTATCCGTCTGTCTGTTTAAAGTTAAACAAATAAATTGCTTAGATAAAAGAGTCGATCTTTCTTCTCGTTTTTTCGAGTAGTTTGCTTGGATCGAATAAGCTACACCCAATAGAGCTTAGCCCTGTGTAGGCCGAAATGGTCCCGCGAAGCCGGTCAACGTTAGCCAACAAGTCAAAAAAAACAAAAACAACGAGAAGGTAGCGAGAGGGTAAGTGAAGTGAGAACTTGATTCAAAGAAGACTTTCGGTTTGTGTGTCTAGTCTTTTTCTGGCCCAGGTAAACCGAACCAGGGAATACCTTCATTTTAACTTTCTCAGAGTTCCTTCTTCCTTGCCTTGTCCAATAGGCGATAGGCTTACAGAAGCTCGTGAAAACAGTCTTTCTATTGTGGCGAGCGGCATCATATATAAGATCCCGGCTGCATTTAGGAGTTATCTTTCCCTGTAACTAAAAATTAAATAAGAGAAGAAAGCTGGCAGCGCAGGTTGGATCCTAGCGTAGATTCCAGCTGTCCCTGTTGAATGATCGAGTAGCTTCGACTTCACCTTTTATCGAAATTGGCTTCGTCTTCAGTCTATCGTAGTTCAAGATCGAAAAGAATGCATTGGAAGGTCAACTCGACCTACTTTGGTCAGTGCAATAGGATAGGAAGGAACTTTCTACGGTCAATGCGAATAGAAGTTTACTATAGTCAGTGCACAGTGTAAGATTTTATATTCCGTAAGTGTCAGTAACTTAGTGCATGTAAGGCTTGGAAGAAGAAAAGGAAAGAAGAACAACCGCGCTGGTCGTAATAGATTTACTTTCATGCTGGAGCAAGAACTAGCATGAAAGTTCCATTTCAGGGAAGGCTTTTTGGACTAAGGGTACCATGATACTTTCTGTTTTGTCGAGCCCCGCTTTGGTCTCTGGTTTGATGGTTGCACGTGCTAAAAATCCGGTACATTCCGTTTTGTTTCCCATCCCAGTCTTTCGCGACACTTCAGTTTTCACATTTTTTAGTAATCTACCACTTATTAGGAAAATTCCCAATAGAGGGAAATAAATACCTTTTCTTTTTTTTTACTAGATTATTGTCTTGTTCTTTCACGAGGAATAATGGAACTAGGTTATGTCTTCATGGAAGACCTCGCTAGAGCTGTGGCACAATTCTACCCCTCTTCATCTGGAGGAATGTCTGGGGGGTTCAATCAACCTCCTTCCCCAGAGGGGGCTCTGCCTGTATTTCACGAAAACCAAGATCAGCCTGGTCCTTCAGCTTCAGAAGGGGAGGGTCGGGTTGTCCGGGATTTTAGCAGTGAATTGCGTAATATTGAGTCATTACGCGAAGATAAGTCCCTAGATGTGAGCTACCGAAATGCCTTAATAAAGCAGGAATCCATTATAATTGAAATGAAAAAGTCCCTTTTACCGGGAAATCAAATAACAGATGAGGACATTCAGAGGGGAGTCGACTCCTATTTAACAGCCACCATGGGGCAGTCAGTTAATTATCGCCGGAAGAAGCTTTCATATATTCATAGGGATTTGACCGACCGTGGGTCGGCTAGTCCCATGCATCCTTTCTGTTGGTCAACAACCAAGCACATCTCTCTTTATTAACTACTCCGTGCAGGAAAGACTCTCTTTCTGTCTGGAGGGAATTTTTTTGTCTCAATCAATAGAGGCTAGATCGGACTAAGGAGAGAGACGGTTGAGTACGGAAGCGAAAGCGGAGATATAGGCTAGCTAAATGCCCTGTGATAATACTGACATGAGTCAGGATAAATCCGAATGACTAGTGGCCATAACTCATTAAGCAATCTTAACCTTTTTCGCTTAGCCTTTCCTCTTTCTACCGTTACGAGATGCAGTATCCTCTAACGTCTTTGCTTGGAATTCCGGTGTTAAGCCCGCGGCTGAAGCAGAGAACCGCACATCTTCCCTCGAGCAAGGAGAGGGTCTCGGAGCACATAGAGGAGCAGTCCGTTTATAAGGACTTTCTGAGGGATCGCTTTCAGCTGGATCGAGCTCTCATGCTGATCGGAGGAATGCCAATCTCTCTTTCTTTTCTGAGAAAGCACTCTTTTTCTCTTTGTTGCAAAGTCGTCTTATGATTCCGAATTCCCTTCTTGAAGGTTGCGTCATCAGAGAAGGTCCTTGTTCTGTTCTGGCAGTCAGAGTGATGGCTCCTCATCCTCGACAGAGCAATGTTAGGTTTCTGAGACAGTTGAAGAAGAACCCCAAGTCTCAGGTGATGTAGATAATAAGTCCAAAGATAGAAGGTGATCCTAATTACATTGAACCAATGGTTATAGTTAGACTTATGGAGAAGGCTATTATGCTTCTTCACTGCCATCCAGATGGATATGCTAAAGCAAAGGGTGCAGGAACATCTGATACAAAGGTAGAGACTATAAGTAAAGAATCGGATAGGGTAAAAAAGGGAGTAATTCCTAGTCAAATAAACAAAAATGAAGAATAAAAGCATGTAGTTGGGAATGCTACTGAGGGCTAATCCAGAGTGAAAAAGGCGATGGCGCTTGCCGTAGAAAGAGATTAGACCGGTTTGGTACTCCAACTACCAATGAAAAAAAGTTTTCAATACAAATCCGTGAGTTGAGTCTAGTCATGCTGCTTCAAAAGAATCCTCTGGGTCTTTTATTCCTATCTGGTTCTCTGGAACCAACCGGTTAAATCCTATGTTCGTTCATAAGCACACTTAGCCTTTCAATAATATCCATCCAATAAAGAAAGATTTAAAGAAAGTTTTAGACATAATTAACTACACTTACTAGTCGTTGGGCTTTTCCAGCCAGGCAAGCTCGGGAAAATAGGATTCATTACTTAACTCCTTAGAGTGAAGCGCGTTTATAATGTAAGTAAGCAAAGACTCTTTATTACGGTCTTCGGAGAAAGGAAGGTCTGAGAAGGATCACCCCTGCGCGGGGACCTAAGCCCGGAATTCCGGAAGATGAAGACTTTATCGATTCCTACATCTTCCCCCCAACCACAGTCGTTAGTAGATATTATGGGCCTTTTAATTCCTTGCTTATGGATGGGAACATGCCTTCTGTTAACCTCCCCTCCGGAACTTATTAAACCAATTAGTCAATCCGCCTTTCCTTTCACTCTGCCTCTTTTTCTGGGTTGGGACTTGCGATTGATTCGCCGAGCGGGAGTGACATGACTTTTGCAGCAAGGGTTCATGGAGAGATTGAGCTTTCCTAAATATAACTATAGAGAGCCAATCTTAAACCTATCTTTCTACTTTCTTGCCTCTAAACCGGGTCGATAAAGCGTTTATCCTAGCTCATCACTGCTTCAGTTAGCTCATCCTATCCTATACCACCAGCCAAGCATAGATAAAAGATATACGCGCTTCTCCTTCATAAAAGAGCGAAAAGGCCATTTATAATTCTGCTTAAGCGGATTAAGAAGGAAATTAAGCCCTTGGCAGAAGGGGTACAGGTAGTACGCGTACTTGGTGGCAGAAGACAGATGAAAAGGAAGGGCCAGATCGAAAGTTCCCCAGGACAAACCTGTTAGGAAATGCCCCAACCCCTGATGAAAGAGCTTTTCCTAGCGGCTTTTCTTAGAGACAGGAGGGGGTGAACCCCAATTCTCCAAAACCAAGATCGCCGCTCCGAATCGAAAGAGGAGACAGACAAACTATATTCGGAAAGTCTTCCCGGAGAAAGAGAAGAACCTTGTATGTATACTACGATATACGTGCATACTCCAATGCAGCCTTCCAGGCCCGCGAGAATAAGTGATCGGACTAGGATAAGGTTGTTAGGCTGAGGTCAAGTAATTCCTGCTACTTAGTCGGCAGTTTGACCAACTGCCTAAAGGTCGAAATAAATGCAATTGGCCCTGGCTATATGCTTAACACTTAGCAATCGTACAATGCATACTCTCTATCCCGGAAGGAGAAGTCGGTAATCGATAACCTAAGCCGCTACTCTCGCCCTTAATGTACTACTAATCGCTCACTCGCTGACCCAGCCAGCTCTGGCACGCTTGCTTCCAGTCGTATGTAGCAGGTTAAGGGTGCTAATAACTCAACCAAACAATAAACTAACAAAGACTATGAAACTATGGCTACACAGCACAAGTACTCAATCATTGAACTAGGCCATAGGGATTCATTCAATGCTTAAAGTGAGAGCTAAGGGTTGAGTTCAACTAGTCAGTATTGGGTTAATAGGGTAGATAGCTTGGATCTTTTTTGATCCTGTTAGGAGAGGGTGAATGCACATAGATAGGATGCACGCTCAGAGTGTACTGCCGTCCGAGGAAAAGATGCGATACAAAAGAGAATTCAAGGTGTACTGGAAGCAAAGACTGCTAGGCGAACAAAGAAATGAATTGACGAGATCCCAAAGGAACCATCTGAATTCCAACCATTTGTCTAACCGTTGGAAATAGGCAAGCTAGCTCTTCTTCGCTATCTGAACTAGCGCCCTCTTCTCTCATCAATTCATAAATATTATCTTTCGATTCCCTACTCTAGACCTTCTGAAAAGAAGGAAGAAAGAACGTATGTAACAAAGTGAGCCGGACCCCTCCTAGTCTATGCCTAGGCTTCCAGAAAGGAATGAGAATCCATACCATATCCCGATACGCGCAGACCGCCCACCCTATGATTCCAATTGAGGCTCTGCAAGACCTGACCTTTTTGGTTTCACTGCCATTACTCACGATTTGATGGCACCGCTTCCCTCTATAGAACATATTTTCGCTATCTTGTGCAATCATAAAATCTGCCTATCTATTTTCGAGCATTATCGACTCGCTATTCCTCGTCTTTCAATGTGCAAATATCAATGTACGACGAGGTCTACCACCTCTTGTCCTAACACTAGTTAATCTCGGTATGATGATGGGTAGTCACAACAGCAAACGAAGAATGAAGCCTTTTTAGACTAAAAGCCCACTGAGAAAGAGGTATTGTCATCAAGCTAGTCTTTCACACCTATGAAGTTGTCTTGAATGAGTCCTCCTTTGGCCGGTTCAAGTGCTTTCCTTTTTTTTAATAATAGGCAGGCGCAGGAAAATATCAGTCGCATTCACCGGGCGCATACCTTATCTTAGGTCTCGAGCTTCAATTGGCTTCAAACCCGCTTTTCTCGCGTGGCCCTCCGGCAAAAAGAAGCTTCAATCTGTCCAATTTCGCCCGAGAAGGAGTGCCGGTTTTGGATTCTTTTTTTGCCCGCGCGTAGTTCCTTCCTGCCCATGCATTCCTTCTGTCTGGGTATAGGGTTTGGGGGGAAGAAATGGGATTGGAAGGGAGTGCTCTTTATATCATTGATTAGTGCCACTATTTTGATCCTGTTTAACCCCAGTTTGAAACTCTATTTAGGAAATGGCGTATAATAAGGTAACACCTCTTTCGTTCAGTGACTATTGTGATCCATACTTTATGGTGGTGACTTCTTCTTCCCTTTCTTGCACAGGTTCGGCGGAGATTAGCCCATCTGGAACATTTCTCATAACAATGTTAGGATCTAAAGACGGTTTCTGAACATATTG
>OZ012741.1:605009257-605211757 GCA_963859935.3 Lathyrus sativus | reverse complement strand
GTATATGAAAAATCACTAGATGACAATCGAAGTCCCTCTTTCTTTATTCAAAAAGGCTTTTCGCCCTCAACTTTGTGCCTTGAGGCTGGCTTTGAGGAAGAAAAGCTGCTGTCAACTCCAAAACCTCTGGGTCGGATCCTGCCCCACGTGGTCCTCACTTCAGGTCCCACATTTCTCTTCCTTTGTTTGATTTCCCTAAAATCTCTTGCCCCTTCTAGGTCAGGTTCGTATTCAAACCTTCTTTCCAAATCAGTCCTTGTTCATTTCATTCGTGGTGCTCTTGGCACAATGGTCTAATCTGGAGGGGGGAAGTTGGATGTTTTTCTCTATTTATCATCACTACGGGCCATATGGCCAGATTGACGTTGTCAGAATAATAGTGTTCAGGGCCTGCCCCTTTTCAAAGTTTGAATGCCCCACCCATGCATGTGATATCTGCTAAAGGCTTCGTCAGTGAGGTGATAATTTCAGCCCTATCTCTCCTTCGGGGTTCCACCTCCTAAAGCGGTCAGCGGGCATAATTGAAAAAATAAAGGCACTATATGTTCTCGTTCTCGGTGCTCCGGTCAAGGTCAATTCTCTACTTGTCTTCACCTTCGGACATCAAGAAAGCCGAACTGACTCGCTGGCTTTGCTTTGGTTGGGCTTTAAGAGGGCTTGACCTCTGATGTATGGAAGTACGTGGTTGAAGTGAATTCCTCGGAAATGCAGCCGGAGGGCAATCTCTCTTTTGACCCGGTCTGGTATGTCTTTATTTTGCGCCAGCTTTCTTTCCTATCGGTTACGGTTCTATCGTCTCGGTCATCTCATTTTATGGTTTCAGCATATGGCTATGGTTCAGATACAGACTAAATACTTTCGTGCTTTGATCTCAGCTGGTGGAAGTAGAGTGGCTATTGCTCCTGACCATTCAAAGTAGTCATTCTTGGAAAACAATGCATGGCATGCTCTGCGTTCATGTCCTCATATTTGTGATGCTCGCTTTCTTTTATTGCTTGGCAGCTTTTCAAAATCTTCCGGATAGTAACCGCGCCATTCATAGCCATCGGGGAAACAGCCCTCTTCCCTCGGTCCATCTTGCTTCTGCTTGATGGAAACTAGGGTTCAAGTTCAGACTTTTAGAAATCAAGACATGGCGGGGGCAGGATTCGAACCTGCAATCTTCAGATCATGAGCCTGACGAGTTAACCAACTACTCTACCCCGCTTCTTCCCCTTCTCTTTCTTTTCTTTCACTATTCCCACCTAGGTCCCCGGCTTTGGTTGCTTGGCCGGGATAGAACCAGCCAGCGCGGTGAACAAAAGGAAGCAACGCCGCTACAAGCAATAGAAAGCAACGTTTATTAATCCATTTCAGTAGGTGGCGGTGTACACTAAGTATCAACAAAGGAAGCTTTCTCTCACCCAGCCCTTTGGAGGTGTTAACTCTTCGCCTTCGGCTTTCTATTGAATGATCCATCTGGTGTGCTATTTATACTCCCCCAGTTAGGGCTTCTCCCTTTTCAATCTACATGGCATACGTACACGAATGAATATTCAAACTCATCGACTCGGCTCAAAGCATATGATCAAAGCTCTAGTGGCGCACATAGCAATATCAGAATCGAATTATCGTCGGCCTGACCGGCAGTAATAGCGAACTAACACTGTTCTAATAGAAAGGGGGAGTCCCTCTTTGCGGTAGATAACGCAACCGAACACAAAATGAAGCTTTCAGTCTCGCAAAGCATCTGGGCGAGCCGGAAACAGCCAGCGAATCGATAACTGAACAAGAGGAAGTAGAGCGTCTCACGACTCTATATGCTGTACCACATACTAAGACCTAAAGCCGTTCTTAATAGAAGTCCCCAGGAGCTGGTTCCTTGAAAACTCTTCCCTTGACTTCTATACGAACTGGTCAAGATTTCACTTCTTTTTCTTCGCCTCTATCAATTCCTTCATCGAGAAAGAAAGCAATAAACGCTCGGGTGGAGGAGGAATTTAGTACCAAAAGCAAGCCGGTTCAGCCCCCCCTACTAAGCATACGTTTATTACCAGATCCGATAACAGCGATTCTCCGTCTCTGACCGGGAGGTATCACATCTACAGACATTAGCCCCAAATGCTAGCTCGCATTATTAATTAATAGTAAGTCGCTACATCATGCTTTTGAGGAAGCTAGGAAAAGAAAATAGAGACTCCCTCCTAAGAAAGGATCTGCTAGCCTTTCTTTCCCGTCCTGTCATCCGGCAAAACATTAGGTTTAGCTTATATAAATGTGTTGGTTGGAGCAATGGGATTTGATTCCCCTGATCTACGATCACCCTCTTCAATCTATATTCGACAGCTTGAAGAGGGCTTGCTTCTTGCTAAAGATAAATTATCTCATTGAAGAAGGCATCGCCTGCCCAATGACAAGCAAAAGACGAAGAAGGAACTTACTAAACCTCCTTGCGCCCATAGCTTGACCTCAGCCTTGAACTACCTGCACGGAAGCCTTCCCTTCCAGGCGCGCAGACAGACCATCTTTAGTGAAGTCCCTCCTTCCCCTAAAGCATCCATTTCGTCAAAGAAGGACGGAGCAGGCACACTTACTACTCTGATTGGGCGTGGACTGGGAAAAAAAAGTAGCAGCTAAAGGAAAGCTATAAAAAAGGTATTGGCGAAGAAATTTCAAAAAATAGAAAGGAAAGAGGCACCACTCGCGAATCCTTTCTTTCTTGGTTTCGCTACCTGTGATCAAAACAATTAACGTATTAGATCTATCCATCTTTTGGTCCAGTCAAGAAGGAAGATAGGAAGAGGCATCTGTCTATCTAGCCCTTAAGTACACATTACAGGTTCAAGTCCTCTATTCATCTGTCTTAGTTGTTCGTGGTCAGAAGGTTGAGCATAGAATGGCAGTTTCGCGTACTCCTCTGTCTTTTTCCTATCTTCTCTCGGAATTAGGTGTAGCTATATCATAAGCTCATGTTTCACAGATATTGACTTTTATTTATCTTCCATGGCTAATGTAAGGAAATGAGACGACTCTTTCTTGAACTATATAATAAAAATATCTTCCCCTCCACACCAATCACGAGTTTTTCTCCATTCCTCTCGTATATCGTCGTAACGCCCTTAATACTAGGTTTTGAAAAAGACTTTTCATGTCATTCCCATTTAGGTCCGATTCGGATCCCTTCGTTGTTTTCTTTTCCTCCCGCACCTTTTCCTCGAAATGATAAAGAAGATGGTACACTCGAATTGTATTATTTAAGTGCTTTTTGCTTGCCAAAGATCCTACTTCTACAATTGGTAGGTCACCGGGTTATTCAAATAAGTTGTGTTTTATGTGGTTTTCCCATGTTACAACTTCCGTACCAATTCGGTCGATCCGGAATGGATCGGTTAAACATTCTATTAGGGAGCCTGGTCTTTACTCTTCTGTGTGGTATTCATTCTCGTTTGGCTCTTGGAATCACATCCAGCAGTGGTTGGAACAGCTCGCAAAATCCAACCACTTCACCTACTTCATTGCCCCCAACCGTATCTCGTACCTCTATTGAAACAGAATGGTTTCATGTTCTTTCATCGATTGGTTATTCCTCTCCGTTCGTATCTCTTTTTCCAATTGCGGTGTCAATGAGTTTACAAGATTGAATGGCGCCATGCCCAGAGTTGGTGAATTGCTACTTCAAAAATGAAATGAGAGGCCATTCAAGCTCCGACACTGTATGCATACCAGCACCATGGATATTTTAATAAATCTATTGAGGAAGGGGGCTGAAATGAAGTGCGACCAGATCTCTGGCCTAACAGACCAAACAAATCTTGCCCAACTACAATCTTTCAAAGCATGGCAAAACGTCCTCCCCATCTGTCCCACAAAAGGAACAGAGTTTAAACAACTACCCGAGAATTTCAAATATGTCTTCCTCGACACTGAAGGTAAATGCCCAACTATCATAAATTCAAGCCTCAAGAGTGTCCAAGAGGACAAACTCGTCGAAGGTCTAAAAAAAATACAAAAATTTTATTGGATGGGCAATTGAGGATTTGAAAGGTATTAGTCCTACAGTTTGCATGCACAAGATTCTCATGGAAGATTATCATAAATCGGTTGTACAACCCCGAATTAGACTTAAACTCGCCATGAAAGAAGTGGTTAGAAAAAAAGTGGTGAAGTTGTTAGATGTAGGTCTTATATATCCTATATCTGATAGCTCATGGGTGAGTTTGGTGCATGTGTTACCCAAAAAAGGGGGAACTACCCTCATAAAAAATGATAAGAATGAGCTCATTCCTATAAGGACGGTTACATGTTGGTGAGTGTGTATTGATTACAGGAGGTTGAACTTTGCAACAAGGAAAGACCACTTTACTTTACCATTCATTGATCAAATGTTGGAAAGGTTGGTTGGTCATGATTACTATTGCTTCCTCAATGGTTACTCAGATTATAATCAGATTGCAATTGCTCCTGAAGATCAAGATAAAACAACATTCATATGCCCCTATGGTGTTTTTGCATACATGAGGATGCCATTTGGGTTGTGTAATGCACCAGCCACATTTCAAAGATGCATGACATCCATTTTTGCTTACATGCTAGAAAAGCATATGAAAGTGTTCATGGATGATTTTTCTGTTTTGGCTCTTCTTTTGATAATTGTTTGACTAACTTATCTCTTGTTTTAGAAAGATGCCAGCAGACCAACTTGATTCTCAACTAGGAAAAGTGTCACTTCATGGTGTGCGAAGGTATAGTTTTGGATCACAAAATTCCCCACAAGGGAACAGAAGTTGACCAAGCTAAAGTCGAAGTGATATCCAAGCTTCCACCTCCGGTGAATGAGAAAGGTATAAAGAAGTCTCTTAGTACATGCGGGTTTTTATCGCAGGTTTATAAGAGACTTTTCAAAGATATACAAACCTTTAACTACTCTATTGGTTAAGGATAAGGCTTTTGTGTTTGATAAAGAGTGCACTGATGCATTTGAGACATTAAAAAATAGATTAGTGTCAGCACATATTGTAATTGCCCCCGATTGGTCTCTCCCATTTGAGATCATGTATGATGCAAGTGATATTGCAGTAGGGGCAGTTTTAGGACAGCGGAGAGAGAAGTTGTTACATGTTATTTACTATGCTAGTCATGTGTTGAACCCTGCTCAGATGAATTACACAACTACCAAACTGAGTTGTTAGCAGTGGTTTATGTTGTTGATAAATTCCGGCAATATCTGTTAGGATCTAAAGTAGTTGTTTATACTGACCATGCTGCTTTGAAGTATTTATTTTCTGAAGATGATTCTAAGTCGATACTTCTGAGATGGATCTTACTACTTCAGGAGTTTGACGTGGAGATTCGGGACAAAAGAGGGTGTGAAAACACCGTTGCTGATCACTTATCTCGAATGTCCCCGATTGAAGAGACGGAAGACAAGAGACCAATAAAGGATGAGTTTGTTGATGAACACATCCTCGCTGTTATTGGTATCCCTTGGCTCGCAGATTATGCGAACTATCTGGTAGGTGGTGTAATCCCTGATGATTTTGATTCTAACAAGAAGAAATTTTTTTTGCATGATTGCAGGTTCTACTTATGGAATGATCCATTCTTGTACAAGAGAGGTGAATATGGATTGATTAGAAGGTGTGCTCCGGAGGAGGAACATAGGATGTTTTCAGAGCTTGCCATGACTCAAACTATGGAGGAAACTTTAGTAGTGATAGGACCGCAACAAAAGTCCTCCAGTCGAGGTTATACTAGCCTACACTGTTTAAGGATTCCCGAAACATGGTCAAGGAGTGCGATAGATGTCAAAGAACAGGTAATATTTCCAAGAGAAATCAAATTCCTTAAAACGCCATGTTGGAAGTCGATCTGTTTGATGTTTGGGGCATAGATTTTATGGGCCCATTCCCTCTGTCATTTGGAAAGACTTACATTTTAGTGGTGGTAGATTATGTTTCTAAATGGGTAGAAGCGGGGGCCTTGCCGACCAATGATGTGAAAGTGGTTGTGAAATTTCTGAAAGCAAACATCTTTGTGAGGTTTGGGGTACCGAGAGCTCTAATAAGTGATGAGAGGAATCATTTCCTAAATCATCTCATGGAGAAGTTACTCAGGAAATACAATGTGAGGTATAAAATCGCTACTCCTTACCATCTTCAAACTAGTGGCCAAGTGGAAGTTTCTAATCAGCAGCTCAAGCAAATCCTAAAGAAGACTGTAAGCTCATCTCGCAAGGACTGGGCAACCAAGTTGGATGATGTGTTGTGGGCGTACATGACTGCATTCAAAACACCCATAGGTATGTCTCCCTACCAACTGATTTATGGAAAAACTTGTCACTTACCTCTACAGCTGAAACACAAAGCTTTGTGGGCCTCAAAATTCCTTAATTTGGATTTTTCTAAAGCGCGAGATTCTCGAATCCTTCAACTTCATTAGTTAGAATAATTTCATAATCGAGCGTACGAGAATGCCAAAATATAGAAAGATCAAACTAAAAAATGGCATGATCGAAGGATCCAAAGGAAGGAATTTTGGGAAGGACAATTGGTCCTTTTATTTAATTCCAGGTTGAAGTTGTTCCCTGGAAAGCTGAAGTCTAGATGGTCAGGACCGTTTGTTGTTAACATGGTGTTTCCCCATTTAGCGATCGAATTAAAAAATCAAGCAAATGGGGACACTTTTAAGGTGAATGGGCAGAGGTTAAACCCTTATTATCAAGAACAAGAGATTGGTTGGATAGATGATTTCGTCGAGCCATGCAACGTTAAACGAAGCATTTCGTGGAAGGCAATCCACGGGTTTTATTTCTAATTATTTCTTTTGTTTTCATTGTGTGTTTTAGGTTTTTTTTTAGGTATGCACAGTTTCCTACACAAGAGAGTGGAGGCATTAAGGAATGAGATATTTGAATAAGCATCAGCAGAATATAGTGTACCGGTTAAAAAAACCAGAAAAAGTCGGAAAAATGGCAAAAATGTGTAAAAATAATGGTCTGACACGGCCGGACGTGTCACCGGACACGGCCGACTGTGTCAGGGAGACCAGAAAAGGAAGAAATTTGAGGTTTACTAGTAGGCTGACACGGCCGCCCGTGTCAGCTAACACGGCCCGTGTCAGCACTACTAGGATGAAGAAAAAAAAAGAGATTTGGAAGGGGGATCAGAAGCCTGACACGAACGGTCGTGTCATCGGACACGGCCCGTGTCAGAAAGGCGTATTTTCATATTTTTTTGAATTCTTCTCCCCCTTGTATAGACCCCACTTAAACCTAACCCTAATTACTACCACTAATCCTCATTTACCACCACTAATAATCAGATTTTCATCTTCTCTCTCACTTTTCAACTTACATCTTCATCTTTATTCTTTTTTTCTCTCAAAACTCCATAACCACCACCATAAAAAGCTTCAAGCTTTCTCCCTTACACCAACCCTAATCCAAAACTTCCTTCACAAAACCTTTCCTATTTTCCACCCTCTACCACATTTCGGAACCTTTTTCTCTTTATCCCATATTTCCTTTTTTCCCCCAATTTTTGCAGGTACCTAAAATTCCTCCAAAGAGAATTATAAAAGGGAAGCAACCAGCTGCTGAGACCTCAAGGACTCAGAACAGGAGTAGTCGTACTCCGAATGCTCATGAAATCATCTTCACTAATCTGTAACAAGAGAGGCGATACTCTTTTCATGTGAAGCGTAAGATAACGCCTACTAGGTACATATGTAGCAAAAACTCTCACTGAACTCGGTTTGAATATTAAAATTGATCACATGTTTCACGTTTTGGTAATGTTATAATTTATGCAGTTTGAAGCGCCGACCAATGAGCACATCACTCTTAAATTTCTTAGCACTGTGGAATTCCAATTAAAGAAGAAATGGGCAGGCACTACGAGGTACTATTATGGCACTTTACGGTTCCGCATGTATAATATTGATCATGAATTGTCTGTGGAAGAGTTATGAGGTATTCTTTGACTCCCATTATACGGTCCCAGAGTTGTTCCTGATGACTTTGATGTAAAAGCTTTTTGGACATCCATTACGGGTAAAACAGAGTATGTAGCGAAGGGTGCTAAAGCCTCGGGGATTCAAAACCACTATTTCAGATACAGCCAAAAGGGTTTGGCTTATACCTTGTTTGGTAGAGGAGATAGTACATGGGTAGTGACCCATATGGAATTATTTTTTCTATATTGCATGACGAATTTGATGACAATGAATGTCGTCGCATTTGCGATCGATTATCTGGGTAGAGTGGGTCGAGTGACCCTAGGCGGTATCTCTGTTGACGGTATGATTACCCAAATAGCTGAGCATTTTGGATATGCTCCAATTTTACAAAGTAAGACCCTGGTAGCTGGTAAGAATATAATTCACATGAGTGCTCTAACTCAGCAGGGCATGATTATTATTGCTAGCAATTACTATTCTATCATGAATCATAATAGGTTTGTTATTGCTCTTTCTAATCCTGACAAAATATGTATATCTGATTGTGCTGACTGGTTGTAAAATTATACCGTCCATGATATAGAGGACGAGTACGATGCTGAAGAGGTTTTTGCAGGTGACGATAATGAGGAAGATGCTCAGGAGCATGATCAGAAGCAGTTTGTTCATCCTCAATGAATGTCAGACCCACCAGGTGATGGGTCATCATCCATGACTCAAGACCAAAGGACGTGGGTACAGACTGAATTAGGTGACCTCTGTACAAAGAAATTGAGACAGGGAGAGGAGCAGGCGCGCCAATGGGCTGTGCTAGATGAGATGCACGCGATGATGCAACCATTAATATTGCAATTCCTTCCTTCACAGTGAGGCACTGTGAGTTCCCCTCTCTATCTTGTACTAAAACATTGAGGTCAATGTTTGCTTCAAGTGTGGGGGAAGGGGTTTATTGCTTTTAGTATTGTTATTTGTTTATGTTATTTCCCTTTTTTACTGTTTACTTTTACTTTGATGTTGGTGTGTTTTGTGTTTCATGTATTACATATTTGTGGTATTTTTGTCGGATGAGTGATGAGACTTGTTATCAGTGGATGAAAAGATGTGACCCCTGTGTGCTCTCTAGAAATCCCCCAAAATTTGATATTGCTGAAGAAGATGATCGGACGCGACTTTCTAACACTGAACTGATATTGGAGTAATGTGCACTCAAGACGGATATGAAGCTACATCACACTAAAGGTACTTTGGAACCTGTTAAGTTATACCAAACATGGTGAGACATAAAAAGCTAAACACATAGTCATCATGAGAGTTTATTCAGGTACATCTCTATCACTCCGAGTTTGCGTATTTTCTGTTGGAATTTCACTGCACACTTATACACACTGAGGCACTTGTTTTCTTTTAACCTTGAGCCTAGCCGTCCCTTTTATGTTATCCATTGTTAACCCCACTCGAGCCATTTATCTTTGGTTTGTTTTATTACCACATCATTAAACCATAAGCCTAACCACTTTCCTACCCTGCTCAGATAAGTGTTATTAGTATTTGATCTATGAAAAAATTCTAAGTTTGGGGTTTGGACACCTATGATAACTAGGTAAGTGCAAAAGAAGAAAAAAAAGAAGAGAAAAAAAAAGAAAAAGAAAAAAAAATTATATGAGAAGAAAAACAATGCATTTACCTAGAGGAGATATTTAGTTTGAAAATGAAAAAGATAAGATCAAGAGAAAACTTGAGTAGGAACTAAAAGTCCAGCTTGAAAGGTGTCTGATACCCCTGATTATGAACAATGCAAAGTAACACAGTGACAAGAATGACAACACTGATTATGAGCCCCAAAACCCCTTGTTTTCCCGTTTTTCTTATTTACCCCACCTTGTCCCTAAGCCCCGTACAACCCAAAAAAACCTCAAAAAGTGTGTGTGGGGTGTGTGTGTGTGTGAGATGAAAATAGACTATATTCAAGCTTACGAGTTGATATTGCATGCTTTGACGTTTGAGTGCAAACACTTTAACCCAGAGAGATTTTGGCGAGAGTGTGAAAAAACTGACAGGTAAAGAGGTGCTTCGAATTGAAAGTGTAGTGAAATGTTCGAATCGGGGAAGCATAAAACTTTGATGGAATGTGAAAGTGGATTGTGAAAGATATTAGCAGTATTGTGGTAAGTCATTTATGAATATTTGGGGTGACCTATCTGCTGTCTCAAGCATTACTTGAGGACAAGCAATGAGCTAAGTTTGGGGTTGTGATCAGTCACAATTTTTACTATGTTTCCATCACTTGTTAGACATTAATCCATGTAATCGGTAATACTTTCTTTCGTCTTTTTACTATATTTCAAGTTAATTTTACTTTTCGGAAAGTTATTGTTGCATTTCAGTATTTTAAGTTTATTTCAATTATTCTATGTTTTACGCTTCAGTTTGTTGGTTTTGAGTGTTTCCAGGTTCAGGTAATAAGAACCAAAAGACTCGGCGAAAGAAAATGAAAATTCGGGATTCTGAAATTCAAATTTTGGAATTACAGGAGGCCTGACACGACCACCTGTGTCACCTGACAGGGGCCGTGTCAGGAGGGGGAGCCTTGTCAAGAAAAATATAAGTTGTTTTTGCGCATCCAGGGGGCTGACACGGCCCGTGTCAGTATGTCTGGAGCAGGGAAGTGGGTTTTAGTGGATCAATGGGGCAACACTGCCACCCGTGTCAGCTGACACGGGCCGTGTTGGCCAAGGCGTTGGTTTTCCCATTTTTTTGGTTTTCACTATAAACTTGACCAGCGAGGGCATTATGGACATTTACAATAAAGGATATTGTGTTTTGACTATTTAGAGAAGTTTTTACGAGAAATAAAGGGACTTTTTGACAAGAGACCAAATTTATGATAAAGATTGGAGCGAACAAGAGAATTGGAGAACGAAGATTTTCATGAGCAAGAGCGATTGAAGATCAAAGTAATCTAAATTTCTTGTAATGTTGAATGTTATTATTATTTTGTCTTTGAATACTATGAGTAGTTAAACCCCCCAATGTTAGGGGGTGTCCCTGAATTGGCTCTGTAATAACCTTGATTTCCTTTTTTCAGTAATTTAAGTGCTTATTCATAATCATTTTTATTGTACAATGTTTTTAACGCTTTTTCTATCGGAAAAATATGAATTGATTTACGGTTAACTTTTAGGTCGGACAAACCATTGTTAACGCTTTGTGCGCGATAATATTATAGTAGATATCACATAGGACTAGGGATACCCTGTAGTAACCGTAGCATTCTTGATAAAACTAAATGCTTGATTTCATCCTAAATCTTTAAGGACTTAAGGTTTAGGATGAATATCAAAGTTTTTTCTTCCTAAGGCATTAGAGAAAAATTAACTTGAGAATCGGTAAATGTTTGTTTTAAGTCATGTCTCTGAAATAAGGATTAAGGTTGTTACAAGGCAATTCATACACCTTGCCCTAACATGCTTCTCATATCTGCTAAAGATCAATTTTATTATTTTGCTTTATTTTCTTACAGTTAGTTTATCATTTGCAAACCAAATCCTAAACCCCCAAGTGCTTTTTGTTTAATTGAATTATTACTAGAACTCATATTCATACGCAGTCCTCGAGATCGTTACTGGGGATAAACCCTTATTTTAACTACATCGGCGAAAATAGTACACTTGCTATCTTACCGATCATATGGGAAATGTCAGAGTCGTTCTAACGAATGGGAAAACAACATTGATTCAGAAAGTATGGTATGTACCTGGCATGAAACGCAAACTAATGAGTGTGTGGCAACTAATTGAGAAAGGTTTTTCAGTTACCATGAAGGACAATCTTCTGAACCTGTATGAGTGTAATCAGAAGATGATTATGGAGTCAGCATAGGGAAGGAAGAGAACATTCAAGGTGAATGTAAGAATTGCACACTCTGAATGTCTTAGTTCAACAAGTGTTGTGAAGGAAAGTGAGTTGCGACACAGAAGATTTGGTCATCTGAATTTTAAAAGCTTAGGGCATCTGAATTCGAAGAAGCTGGTACATGGAATTCCTACAATTAAGAAGCCTGAGAAGTCATGCAAAGTGTGCATGGAAGGAAAGCAACAAAGATTTCCATTTGCATTAGAAGTTGCTCCAAGAGCAAAGCATGTCTTGGGAGTAGTGCATTCTGATGTGTATGGTCCATTTCCAATAGCATTTGTTGATGAATTCACAAGAATGACATCAGTGTCCCTTATAAAGTTCAAATGTAAGGTGTTTGCTGAATTCAAAAAGTTCATAATGAAGGCTAAGAATCAGAGTGGTCAGACTCTGAAGATTCTCAGAACCGATGGCGAAGGTGAGTATAACTTCACTGAGTTCAGAAAGTTCTGTGAGGAGAATGGAATTGAGCATAAGGTTACTTCTTCTTATACTCCTCAACACAATGGTCTTGCTGAGAGAAGAAATCATAATTTGCTTGATATGACGATAAGCATGTTGAAGGAAAAGAAGCTTCCTTATACCTTATAGGGAGAAGTTGTTGCCACCATAGCATATGTGCTCAATAGATGTCCAACAAAGAAGCTGAAGGAAATTGTTCATATTCAGAAGCGGGCTGGAGATAAGAAAAGTGTTAGCCATCTGAAGGTATTTGGTTCTGTATGTTACAAACACGTTCTAGAAGCCAGAAGACAAAAGTTGGATGATAGAAGAAAAGTAATGTTACTAGTGGGGTGCCATAGTACAGGTGCTTACAAGCTCTATTATCCAGAAACTAATAAAGTTGAATTCAACAGAGACGTCATTGTAAAGGAATCAGAAACTTGGGATTAGAACAAGTCTCAATTGAACTCTGATGTGAGAACTTCTTAAGAAAGTTCAGAATTAGAAGTTTCTAAAGATGAGTCAGAAACTGGAGAAGATTCTGAAGTTGGAGTAGACTCTGATGATGATTCTGACTCTGAAGGAGACTCAGAAGGTGAAGATAATTCTGATCTATATTCTGGTGGTGATTCAGATTCTGGTGATGATTCAGATTCTAGCAATATTCCAGACTCTGAAGGTGGTCAAGGTTCTGGAGGGGGTCAAACTTCTAAAGCAAGAGCTTCTGAAGGAGAAGCTTATGAAGATAGAATATTTGGATTTCAAGCATCCGAAGGAGATTATGAATGAGGTCAGAGGCCATAGAGAATCAGAAACATTTCGAGAAGATTTGCGGAGTTTGACATGTTATAAGGCACTGAAGTAGATTCTGAAGAGGAAGTTATTTAGTGTGCCATGTTAGTAGACTCTGAACCCGTAAGCACGAAAGAGGATCTTGAGCAGAAAGTCTGGCTAAAGGCCATGAAAGAAGAACTTGATGCCATAGAGAGGAACAAGACTTGGAAGCTGACAGAACTTCCAAAGGACAAGAAAGCCATCAGCGTCAGATGAGTGTTCTAGCAGAAGCTAAAGCCAGATAGATCAATTGGCAAACAGAAAGCGAGGTTAGTAGCAAGAGGATTTCTACATAAACCTAAGCTGGATTAGTCTGAAATGTTTGCATTAGTAGCGAGACATGAAAAATCAGACTAGTGATTGCAATAGCTGCTAACAGGAATTGGCCTCTGATGCATTTAAATGTGAAATCCGCATTTCTGAATAGTCCATTACAAGAAGAGGTATACGTGTCACAACCTCATGGGTTTGTTAAAAAAATCAGGAAGGGATGGTGTATAAATTACATAAAGCTTTGTATGGATTGAAGTAAGCGCCCAGAGCCTGAAATATGAAAATTGATTCATTTTCATGGATCAGGGGTTTCAGAAATGTGAGATGGAGTACGGTGTTTATGTTCAGCATACTTCTGAAGGCAATATGATTTTGGTGTATTTGTATGTTGATGACATACTGTTGATAGGGAGTTCTGAATAAGAGATAGCTAAGTTCAAGAAGGTGCTGATGAATGAGTCTGAAATGATTGATCTCAGGAAAATGACATATTTTCTAGGGATGTAGTTTATATACTCTGAGAAGGGTATCATTTTGCATCAACTGAAGTATGAACTTGAGCTTCTGAAGAGATTTAAGCTGCAAAACTGTAAGGCTGCTATCACACCTATAGATATAATTCAGAAACTGGATTCTGATGGTGAGGATGTGGATGCTACAACCTTCAAACAGTTGGTTGGTTCTCTGAGGTATATGTGTAATACCAGACCTGATATTTGATGTGTATAGTAGGTTCATGAGTAAAACTAAGTGGTTCCACTACCAAGCTAATGTCAGAATTCTGCGGTATATCAAAGGAACTCTGAAGTATGGAGTGTTATTCCCTTTTGGAAAAAAGATTGAATCAAAACTTCTGAGTTATTCAAATTTTGATTGGTGTGGAGATAGAGTTGACAGAACAAGTACTTCTGGGTACTTGTTTAAGTTTATGGGAGGTCCTATTTCTTGGTAATCCAAGAAACAACCTATTGTTGCGTGTCAACTTGTGAAGCTGAATATATCGCAGACGCTGTGACTGCATGTCAAGTTGTGTGGATTTTGAACTTACTGCAGGATCTGAAGATCAAAGTTAACAAGCCTCTAAAGCTGATGATTGATAACAAGTCTACAATCAATCTTGCCAAAAACCCAGTGTTGCATGGGAGAAACAAGTATATTGAGGCTAAGTATCAGTTTATGAGAAATCAGGTTCAGAATGGAGTGCTAGAAGTTGTACAATGTAGCATCCAGAAGCAGCTGGTAGATGTTCTGACGAAGGCTATCAAGACCAGTGAATTTCTTCGCTTAAGGGATGGAATTGGTGTTGTCGATTTTGGGTAAATATAAATTAAGGGATGGTGTTAGAAATAATTTATATTTAACAAAACTTAGTCACTAAGCTTTGTAGAGGGTAATTTAGTACTTTAGTATGTTGCCTATGTGACCCTAGTTTTCTGTGCATAAATAGACTAGTGGTAGATGTCATTTAATATAATTCTTTCTTACAACTTTGTAGCGGTTATTTGCAGAATATAAACATATTCTCACATTTTATTCATCTCTTTTAACCTTGTACACCAACCTGCTTAAAATACATTTATTTTAATCAAACAAACTAAATATGCAATGTGTATATTTAAGTGAAATAGAATTGCAAAGCAAGAAATATGTCCTAATGGTAAGGGAGTTAGACATGGGATGGTGACAATTTGACTTCAACTCCTCTTTGATGCAAAATTTTGAATTTTTAGGTATTAATCTCCGAAAACCAAACCTTCCACCCGATTTAACCTAGATATTAATGTTTTAATACTACTCAATTCTTCGACAATTATTTTGATGTTATGTCACATATGCAAAGGTAATGTTTTTTCATAAAATTTAAAAAAATGATCAACTAACCTAAAACTGTTTTTAATAACCTAATATGTAATTTTTATTAAATAAAAGATTAAAATAAAATCTGAAATTAAATTAAAAAATATCGTATAAATGAAAAATACTTTTATGTTCAATCTTCTTAAATGTCTCGGTTAATACTCTTTTACAATTTAAATGTAACTACAATATTTTCCTAATCAAAACTTTTGAAAAAATTTATAATCAATTATAGGATTCTAAACATTTGAAAATCGTTTATCATTATTTTTATATCTTTCATGGAGATTTTTATTTGATATTATATTTCTTTTTAATTAACTACTAGTGATATATTATTATATCTTTTTTTCAACAGTGATGAGATGAGACCTCATTTATTGTGAGATTAGCTATTTGTTGTTCTACTACATTTAGTCTTAGTAGTGTAGTTCTCTGAATTGGTGAAAAACGTACCTGTTATCTTAAAATGTAAAGGTTTTGGAAGGATTAACTGATTGCACTGGTTCTTGTATTTAATTCTCTGATGGTAGATGTTGATGCAACATGGAAAAGGATTTAAGAAAATTGACAGCTTTGGTGGGCCACATCTGCAGCCTCACTAATGTAAAAATGTTAAATGTTACTGGTAATAGTCTTTATGTTTAATTTAATAGGTACTGTTTAATTTAGAATGCTTTATATTTTCATAATGAATAAATAATCATGTCAAGTTAGAGGACGGTAATAGAAGGTGGTCAAGCTATTAAAATAATTTGTTTATAAAAGAGATTCAAGAGTGTACTTGTCAGATGTAATTTCTTATTTTAAGATTATTTTGGTAATAATGTATCAATGTATTAAAAATTAAACTGGTCGGTTCAACTGGTTGGACTGAGAATCGAAGATGAATTTGATAGGATCATCCTTTTAAAATTGTTAGTAGGTCAAAATCAAAATAATTCAAAAAAATTGAATTAAACCGTCTAAAATTATTCAAATCAAAGAATCGGAACCGGTTCTGTAAAATCGTCTGATTCAAATTTTTTTATCAAATTGGTCAATCACAAAAAAGAATTTCGTATTTTTTTTACAACCATACAAACATCTACGTTTTATCACTCGGTTATAATTTTTATTTCAACCACACTCCATCATCATCACGCCATGTCTTTCAAACATTGTCATATTGTCCAGCTTAATATTGATTGTCGTTCATATCAATATTATTTGTTGTTGTCAATTATGACTTGTTTGTCGTAAATCAACTCGAATTCGTTTTTTTGTTGTTTAATTAAGTATATTGGATTTTTGGTATTCTATCTTATTTAATTTTGATATTCTTAAGTATTTGTAATTTATTTTAGTTACTATATTCTATTATTTTAACTTTAGTTTGAATTAGTTTAATTTATTTTATTGTAATTCTTTGATTTGTTCAAATTATTCTAAAATGAATGTTGATTTTTTTATTGTTTACAAAATGAAGGTTGGAATGAAGTGTACAACTATGTTATGTTATTATATGTATTATCGATATTGTTGTATTAAATTTATAATAAATTTTTTAAATATTTATTTTAGAATTTAATTGAAATACACTGACAGTGTAAAGAGATTTTACACTGTCAGTTAACCATAGTCATTGGATATTCAAAAGAGTTTGACTTTTATTTTAACCACTTATAAAGTAAGGCAAACGGATGGTGGTGATGAATCGACGGTGTAAAACTTTTTACACTGAGAGTGCATAATAATTAATCTATTTATTTTATTAAGTTGTGTACATATGATTATGTGTGACATATCTATGAAATTTAGTTTCATAGTATTAGTTTATTTAATAAACTATTCAACCGTAGGTTTAACCGATTTAACCAATTAAACCTTAAACCAGAAGTTTTACCAGTTAATTTTCCGATCCGGTTTTTAAAACATTACAGTGTACACTACTTGTTTGTCACAACTTTAAAAATAACATGTGTAAAGCTGCGCACAAAGATGTGGATACATGATTGAATTTGTCGTCTTATTTCGAGCATGGGGAGGATTGATGGAATAAGCGAACAAGGATATCAGTCTCGTCGAAATAATAAAATTAATTCAATCCTATAGGATTTGTGAATTAAAACAAAGTTATATTAATGCGATTAAAACTAAACAACGGGGGTTTGAGTTATTATTGGTACGAAAATAAGAATGAGAAACTTTCGGAATAAAGATTAATAATGAAAAACGACTAGTTTTTTTTATCGAATCTCTTATTTATACTTGTTGATGAAATATGCATCAGGTTATTAATAATTACGTGATAATTACACGAAAAATTAACATAACCATTGCACTCAATTCTTTGGTGTGCAGCTAACTAATTTAAACAATAACTCCCTAATTTCTCATGTCAATTAACAGTTAAACTAGACGTCCTAAGTTCTTTAATCCTAGAGTCACAACTTATAATTACATACTCCTAGTTAATTACTAAGTTGAACAATTGTACAATTAGGTTCATCTCAAAAGGACATAATCTAAAAGAATTTAACTACTCATAATGCAATTAACAATTACCATGAGTTGATAAGAAGAATGCATCAAAATCAATAGGAAAAATGTTCTCCAATGGCTCAAATGCTCTCTAAAATCCCCCACAAAAGCTTTTGTCGTCACTTTATCTCTAGAATTCAGAACCTTAAAAAAGTCTCCACCTTTTTCTATTTAAAGTGCCCAAAAACACGTCAGAAAAAGTCATCATCACTACAACGTTATGTCTCACCATGATCGCGATATTAGCTCATTGCGCCCATGATGATATCATCGCGTTCGTGAGAATTTCAATGGTGAAAATGCTTTTTTCCTTCTTTTTTCTTTAGAATTTTTCCAAGTCCAATTTCTCACTCTTTTGCAACTTTGTTCAACTCTTTCACATATATTGTTTGATTTTTGCTCATAATTCCAACCATTTCGTCCAAAATAGTCGCCAATATTACGTAATGACAGAGTGTCATCACAATCCCTCAAACTTACTTTGTTGTTTGTCCCCAAGTAATCTGTTTGCAAACTGGAAATTTCATCAGAAAAAAATGTTTTCTCTTACCAATGAACGTCATCTTTTCTTTTCTGATCAACACGTTGGTTCCCTACTTCAATCCAATTAACTTTGGAAATTTCATCATAAATTAAATGTTTTCTCTTACCAATGAGCGTCACCTTTCCTTTTCTGATGAACACGTTGGTTCCCTACTTCAATCCAATTAACTCTGAAAAGTTCTTCCAATAACACAATTACTCAACATGTCTCTCATCTCACCTTTGTTCACTCAAATCAACAGGGTAATCACACAATCAACGTACAAAAGCATTTAACAATGACTGTGTAAAATTTCTATCAAAATCAATCAAAGTCATATTTAAACACACACTTTTGAGGTCTTTTTATGTTTGTAATGTGGCTTTTGTCGCTATATGATATTTTAGGATAGTAGGCTTAAACCTTTGAAGTTAGGTACCTAGTTTTTCTTATATTACCTGATTCCTTTCATATCACTCTTTTCCTAGTCAATCGGTACTAGAGAATACATTTTGTTGGCCCTATTCATCTTTCTTTTCTTTTTCAAAATTTTTTTTTTGAAGAAGTCATTTTTAAGTTCTCGTTTTTATTTTTCTTTATTTTGACCAATTTCTCTAGTACCCTAACCCCAAACTTAAATATTTATAACTTGCAAGAGCAACCTCAAACTTATAGATTTGCATCAAATGAGGAAAATAATTTCTTCTACCTAACTTCAATGAAGGTGGAAAGATTTAATATTTCAAGTCAACTGACTATATAATGGCCTATGTCACTGAAAGAATGGTTATAGCTCAAAGTTGTTAGCAAATGATATAATCATATCAATACAAGTTGACTTAAATGGTTTAGGTTTTTCATAAACATCTGTCTGTCTATGTATTCATCATACCAATAGACTAAGTAGAAACAAAGTAAAATCTAGAAAATAACTAATGTACAAATTCTCTCATAAGAAAGAAAACTGAACAATGGAAATATTTGGCTCAAACCTTACTAGTTGAGGTATCTGGAGATTGAGTACAAGTATTTGGCTTCCCTTTTCTTTGTGAAATGTCAATCTGCAAGGGAACTTCAGTGTTGATTCCTGTTGTTTATACTTTTTCTAGTGACTTTTGTTTCTCTTTTTCATATTGGCACTGGTAAGGTAACAAACTATACTGAAAGAAACAATAATAGCAAATTGATTCATTAATTCAAAACATAGAAAAGTACAAAAAGTGAAGGAGTATTTGTAGAGCTAGTTATTACTCTTCCTTGGATCAAAGTACGATAAGGGAAATAACTGAAATAAAAACTAATATGACATAACACCAATTTGTGGGTTGCCTGCCACACAATGCTTATTTAAGGTCTTTAGCTTGACTATTTGCTTCTCTAATCAGGTTCTTTCATTAAACTTGTATCAGTGTATCTAACTGGTTTGAAATCACACTTGATCTTGTGCATACAGTTAGTTGGATTTCTCCCATTTAGATCACATATGTTCCAGCCACATGTTCCCATATTCTTTCTCAACACTATTTTAGGTCTCTCTTTTTTCAAACTAAGTGAAGATCTACAACTTAGATCGGGAGGTCTTGATTGTTTTCTCAAGATAACATGCTTCATATTTGGATGGGATACTTTTTTCTCAAGAATATTGGATTTTTTTTATCTTTTGTTTACATTCCTTTACATTAATCTTCCACAACCTAAACTCTGTAGCATTGATAATTCTCTTTATAATGTTTCATTGTTTCGAACACACTAAACACAACATGTTCTTTGTTAAATCTCAAAATCAACTCTCTCATTTCCATATCAATTAAAGTTTTACCTGTTTCTAAGAACGACCTTCCTAAAATTACTGGTGTTTCAAATTCATTTGGCATGTCAAGAATAACTAAATCACCTAGAAACAACAATTCATTTACTCTGACAAGTAAATCTTTAAGAAATCCATATAGATATGTGATAGAACGATCAGTTAACATTAGAGTCATTTGAGTCGGCTTCGGCTCACCAAAGTTTAACTTTCTCATCATAAACAATGGTGTAAGATTAATGATAGCAAAAAAATCATACAAAGCATGAACAACAGTTAGTGAACCAATATAATAAGGAATATTGATTCTACTTGTACCAATGAGTTTGAGTGGAAGCTTTCGTTGAATGATTGCACTACAATCTTCCGCCAAAGCGATATTCTCTTCATACTTCAATTTATACTTTCCCGATAAGAGCTCCTTCATGAATTTAGCATAAATTTTCATATGTTCAAGAGCTTCACATAATGAAATGCTAACTTGTATTTTTATCAACATCTCCATAAACTTTTTGAATTTACCTACTTCCATTTCGTTTTTTGTTTTCTTTTTCAAGATCAAGTAAGGTAGTTTGATGTAATTTGGTAGCTCCGGGTTGGGTTCATTTAGGAATTTTTTTTCTTTGTATTTCTCCAAGGTGAGTTCCTATCAATGAAATGGTTAAGGATAAGTCCCCCTAGCTTCATGTTCACGAGTTTCCTCACGTTTTTCTCCCTTTAATTTTTTTTCAACCTCTTTTTCAACTACTACCTTTTTTTCAATATTTTTCTCACTCTCGCCTGTTTCTTTTCTCTCATCGCTAACCTTTGGGTTTGAAGGTACCATTTTATTTCTCAACTCAATGACTTTGCAACTTTCAGTTTTTGGGTTATCTATAGTGTTACCAATAAATTCACCACTTGAACTAGCTTGTACTGCCACTTGTCGAGATAATTGACCGTTTTACAATTCTAGATTTTTTTATCGATGCTTATGTGTTTTTGCTCATGGTATCTTGATTTTTTGCCATCTCTCTCTAAGTCTTAAACTTCTCTTCTTGAGTTTTTCTAATCTGTTTGAAACTTGTTTAAGTGGCTTTCATGAGTTGAGTTATAGCTTCTTCAAGTTGAGATGGTTCCCCTTGTTGTTATGCTTGAGGAATTTGAGAAGGTAGAGGTGTTCCTTGGTTATTACTCCATTTGACATTCAAGTGATAATGCTAACCTACATTATAAGTATTAGAATAAGGGTTACCTCTTTGAAAATTTATAACATAGTACACCTCTTCTGTATATCCCTCTGGAACATAATTGTCATTAGCATGCCCTTGCCTACAAAAATCACACTATAGTGTTTAAAACTGACTTACATTGGTCTTAACAATGGTGGCTACAACTAACTGTTTTCAAATACCTCAAGTTGTGCTAGAACTAATGTATTTGAATATAATACAAGCACGCATTTTGGTTTGACTGTTCGATCACTTATTGAGCGATACTCATTATGGCACATTCTTTCAATTAACTCTTTTACCTCGCCTTCATTCTTAGTCATTATGGTACCTCTAGCTGAGGCATCCAAAATCATTCTCGTTTGAGCTGTGAGACCTTTAATAACATGTTTCATCTTCTCCATAATGCTCTTATTGTGATTCGAGTATCTTCAGAGTACCAACTTGAGTCTCTTTCGTGCATCAGACAATGACTCACAATTACCTTGATCAAAATTTTCTGCTCTTCTTTCTATAAACTAAGCATATGTGAAAAACCTCTCTAGAAACCTGTCTTCCAACTCATTCCAAGTTTGAATGCTAACGTTTAGTAAACATTGCAACCATTCTTTTGCTCAGTCTCTCAGAAAGAAACCAAATAACCTAATATCACCTGATTTTTAGTCACATCCACTACTACAAAAATTATATACAACAACGCCCACGTCTAAAATTGTCAAAATGGGCTACTCGGTCCTAAACAGGTCGGCCTTGACGGGCCTCAGGATTTTTAGGGTTGGGTCAGAAAAACCCTGTTGTAATATAGGCTCAAAAATTACTACCCGAGCCCAGCCCTAGATGGGCTTCGGGCTACCCGGCCCTAAATGGGCTTTTTTTAATAAAAATAAAAACCCCATAATATTTATTATAAATGAAATTAAAAATTATATTATTTTAAACATAATACATTTTTAAATACTATATTATCTTTTATAAATAAGATAATGTGTTTTTTTATACAATACATGTCTAAATTATATAAAATAATACTCGAATATTTAACATAAGAGAAACTAATAGAATACGAGGAAAAATATTGATTATATTAATATATATGATTTAAAAGAGAAAGATTGAATAGAATAAAGATAAAATTTAGTAAGGTGAGTGAAATCAACGTGTTATTTTGGAGTAAGACAATATACATATTAATATTATTTTTTTAAATTTTATAGTTATGCGGGCCTAGTGGGTTATCCACGGCCTATACAAGCTAACCCTAACGAATAGTGGACTTTTTAGGAATGGACTAAAAAAACTCTGAAAAATATGGGCTATAACTTTAAGGTTCAGGAAATTTTACCCCATACCCCTACACTAAAATTTTTTGGACCAAAATACCCTCGTATAAAAATTTATAATTTTTTGGTTTGTTTGCCAGAAGACTTTTTGGAAGTCTTCCGGTTCACTTTTTTTTTTGTTTACCGGAAGACTTTTTGAAAGTCTTCCGGTTCATATTTTTTTGGTTTGTTTACCGGAATACTTTTTGGAAGTCTTCCGGTTCATGTTTTTTTTTTAATATTCAAATTACAAATATATTTATTCTATTTACTCTATTTTAGTTAATTAATATATTTATTCTATTTACTCTATTTATTATGTAATTTGTTATATTTATTTTATTTATTTATTTAATAATAATTATTCCACTAATTTGATTTTTTTATTAATTTACTATATTTATTTACTTAATAATAATTACTCCACTAATTTGGTATTGTTTTTTTTAATCAATAAAAATAATTGTTAACTAATTTATATATTGATTGTGTTCTTTAAAGAAAGAAAATTAACAATTTAATAATATGTTTATATAAAAAATAAAAATAAATATCATATTTAAATTATAATCTTATCATTTCTTCTATCAAAAAATTATAATATATAACATTTATAATTATTTAAACAATATTTTATGGGGTAAAATATTAACTTTTAAAAATATATTTTATGGGATAAAATATACTTTTAAAAATTTTCACCATAAAATATTAACTTTTAAAATTTGTAGGGGTAAAATATTAACTTTTAAAATATTAAAAACTAATTAAATCATAAATATTTAGCAGAAGAGTGATGAAAACATGCTTTAGCAGAAGAGTGTAGTGAAATCATCCAAAGAAAGCTTCCACCCAAAATCACTAATCAGGTAGATTCAATATTCCTTATGCTATTGGTTCGCTAAATATTAACATTTTTCTGTGTGATTTAGGAGCTAGCATCAATCTGATGTCATTGTCCATGATGAGGAAGTTAAAATATGGTGAGTAGAAACCTACTCAAATGATTCTAACACTGGCGGATAGATCAATCACATGCCCATATGGAATTCTTGAAGATGTCTCGGTAAGAGTAGATGTTCTATCATTTTCAGTCGACTTTGTGATTCTAGATATGTCTGAGGATTTTGAGACACCACAATTACTCGGAAGAAAATATTTATGATTTAATTAGTTTTTAATATTTTAAAAGGTAATATTTTACCCCTATAAATTTTAAAAGTTAATATTTTATGGTGAAAATTTTTAAAAGTATATTTTACCCCATAAAATATATTTTTAAAAGTTAATATTTTACCCCATAAAATATTGTTTAAATAATTATAAATGTTATATATTATAATTTTTTGGTGAAAATTTTTTATAGAAGAAATTATAGGATTATAATTTAAATATGATATTTATTTTTATTTTTCATATAAACATATTATTAAATTGTTATTTTCTTTCTTTAAAGAACACAATCAATATATAAATTAGTTAACAACTTTTATTTTTATTGATTAAAAAAACAATACCAAATTAGTGGAGTAATTATTATTAAGTAAATAAATATAGTAAATTAATAAAAAATCAAATTAGTGGAATAATTATTATTAAATAAATAAATAGAATAAATATATTAATTAACTAAAATAGAATAAATATATTTGTAATTTGAATATTAAAAAAAAAATTTAAAAAAAGCATGAACCGGAAGACTTCCAAAAAGTCTTCCGATAAACAAACTAAAAAAATGTGAACGGGAAGACTTCCAAAAAGTCTTTCGGTAAACAAACCAAAAAAAATGTGAACCGGAAGACTTCCAAAAAGTCTTCCGGTAAACAAACCAAAAAAAATATGAACCGGAAGACTTCCAAAAAAGTCTTCTGGTAAACAAACCAAAAAATTATAACTTTTTATACGAGGATATTTTGGTCCAAAAAATTTTAGTGTAGGGGTATGGGTATAATTGTAGGGGTATGGGGTAAAATTTCCTAAGGCTCAACCTCTATGATTTTTTAGGCCTGGCTGGGCTAGCTCATATGACCCATATGGGCCAGCCCATTTTGACAACTCTATCCACGTCACCTCGAATATTCAATCAACCGAAGTAATAGGTGATATTTAGGCGCTAGTATTTTTTATTTATTAAATGACTTTTCACTACGGTCCTTAATAACAACCATGATGAAAAGTAGGAAGACATCACTTTTAACCATGATGGAAGTTCCAACCGTGAAAAAATGACTTCGGGTCACGGGTTTAAATTCCAACACCAATATTTTGTTTTTTTTTACTTATTTTTAAGCCATTTTTTATCACGGTTGGGATTCCAACTGTGGCGAAAAGTGGTGTCTGGTCATGGGGTTGAATCCCAACACCAATATGTTTTATTTTTTTACTTATGTTTAAGCCACTTTTCACCACGGTTGAAATTTCAAATGTGGCGAAAAATGACGCCTTATTTTTTTTTAAAAAAGATATATAATACTCTTAGTTCATTCACTTTTGTCCTAGAGGTTTTATTTGTTGCATCCAATTTTCTTTTGTGTTCTATTAGTGTTGTGCCTTTTAGTTTTCCTAGGATTCAAGTGGGTGCGAATCCGAGAAAGAAGGCGTCTTAGAATCAGATTATTAATAAGGTGAGAAAGAGACTCTTTAAGTGGTAGAAGAAACAAATGTTTATAGGTGTGAGGGTGGTGGTGCTAAACACAATGTTGACAAACTTACTCGTTTTTCAATTCTCGTTTTGTGACTCAAGATATTATCAAATTTTAAAGAGTTTTTCTTTAGGGTGGAGGAGAATTGAAGAAAAAGATTAATTGGGTGATTTGAGCTTCAATTTGTAAGTCCAAGAAGCATAGAGGTTTATTTTTAAAGATTGTGAGAAATTTAACTTGGCATTACTTAGTAAGTGCAAGTAGATGGTATTGACCGAACCAGATTATTTATTTTTTAAGATCTTGGCTTTCCATTATGGCGACGTTCAAGCGCAAATGAAGGATTTCCTATGTTCAATGTCAGGTAATAATATTTCTATTTGGTGAAAATATTTAATTGGTTTAACAGAAATTGGTTTGGTTAAATGTAGATGGATTTCCACGGCGATTTCATGTAAACTTGGGTGTGGTAGTAGTATTCGGTTTTGGAGGCATATGTGGATTGGGCATACCCCTTTAATGCACCATTTTTAGAATGTTTTGTCGTTTTGTTTCAAACCCGAATATGTTGGTGCAGGATGATATGAAGCTTAATAGAAGAATTTATTATTAGTTAAATGTGTTTTATTAGTATTTTGATGTATTAGTTATTATTTTATTTTCTATGCTTTTTAGAATGTTCTTAGGATATTTAAATATTGTTGAATTGGGCTTTTAATTGCTTTTGGGCCTTGTAGTTAGGGCTGGAAATGAGTCGAGTCGAATCGAACTCACCTCAGCTCGGCTCGACTCGTTAAGAATTGTTCGAATTCGAGTTCGAGTTCGAGTTTGACACGAACTTTTTTTTAAGCTCAAACTCGACTCGTTATAAGTTCACGAACAGTTCGGTTCGACTCGTTAGGTTCATCTCATTAGGTTCAGCTCACATGGTTCACGAACTTAAAAACTATTTTTTTAAATATATATATATATATATATATATATATATATATATATATATATATATATATATATATATATATATATATATATATATATATATATATATATATATATATATATATATATATATATATATATATATATATATATATATATATATATATATATATATATATATATTAGTTTATTTGACATTTTAAATAAATATATATTTTTTAAATAAAATATTAAAATAAAATAAAAGTTATCATATTGAAATTTAAGTTTATCTTCGAAATCTACTAATTCAAAACCTACACAACATTCAAGAGATACATTTGAGATTCTAATTCAAAAACTACTAAATTGAAGATTAAATTTGTCTAAGATTTGAAGTAAATATTTAAACCTAATCTTAAACACAGTATAATTCTTTTCATATGTAATCGAGTTGACTCATGAACCTAACGAGTCGAACTATGTATAGTTCAAGTTCAGCTCATTTAGTTAACGAACTTAATTTTTCGCTCATACTCAACTCATTTGGTTCATGAACCTAGTTCAACGATTTAATTGTCGAGTCGAATTCCGAACTATATTCGAGTTGGTTTGGTTCATTGTCAGCCCTACTTGTAGTTAACTATCCATTAAAAGTTATATATATGAGTGTCTATGACACATTAGAAAATATCAATCAAAATGAAAAATGTCTTTTATCCCTTTTATTTTATTTAGCCATTTTAGTTTCTTCCCCTTTTATTGTGTTGGAAAACTTCCTATCAATTGATGCTCTCATTTCGATCTCATTCCTGTTAAATGGGATTCGTGTGGAATAAGAATCATATTGATGGATCCTTTCAATTGAAAAATATTTTAGAGACAAAAGTATTGTGGAGGATAAGAAAAAGATAAAAGTAGTTACAATGGCAATGAGAGATTGTACTAAATGGTGGCTATGGAGGATTCAACTTCATTGGGCTTTACCATAGATAGTATTAATACTAATGACAATATGCAGCAAGGGAGCCTTATATATTTATTTTCACAAGGGGCAATTCAAGAAGATGATATTTCACAATTCCTTTTAATTTATGCACACAATGGTTGGAAACAACTTATCTATTTATGGAGAAATGCCTTTAGCTATGATAGTGTTATTTCCCTGCCCGATTATATCAAACTGTTATTAGATAGTGGCAAGTTTTTTCTGAAACCTGTATTAAGAATTGCAACAAGAATTAAAATATCATTCAACATTACAACAAAAAAGAAAACCAAGTCAATTGAGTAGATATCTATCTATCTATCTACCCACCAACTATTCAGGACCACAAACACAAAGGAAAAATTCAAAGTTTATTGATTCTGTCTCTCTCTCTCTCTCTCTCTGCATCTTCTATGATTCCTTTTATGGTGTGAATGACGTGCTTTAACACCAAAGCTCAGCCTTTTTCACCTTTGAAATGCTATCAACAACTTCCACCGGAGAAATATGCCCCATCACTGTCACCCTCTTAGACTCCACATCTATACTGAATGATGTAACTCCTGTTTCATTTCTCAAATATTAATCAATGCTATTTATACATTAATAGTAATAATGGATTTTCAATATATATATATATACCTTCCATCTTAGAGATATGTTTTTTCACTTTTCCAGCACATCCTTGACAGTGAATTGCAACCCGCATCACAACCACCTGCACTCATCACATGCAATTTTAAATACTTTTATATACTATTATATATCGATATCGCTACAATCAGATGTCTCTGCAGTTACTAATTGAGCTGAATTTATGGGATTATGATTATGACTCTTGCGACATTTTATGCAGTTTATGTGACAAAAAAACAAATGGCTTAGCCTTAATTAATACCATTTGTATTGTTAAATAAATAGTGTGTCTCTCTACAGAATATGCATGAGACATATGGTCGAGCAATATTCACGTGAAATTTTGGAACTTTTACAAATGACAAATATAAGGAGCACAAATAATGCAGATAATAATTTGTTTCCTTGCAGAATCCACATGACACTAATTGGTGTGGTACAGTCCTAGGTAAACTTGTGTCAACTAAAACAGTCTAGTAAATTTGTTTTAACCACAAAACCGAACCGCCGTAGCTAAAAAGAAAAATATTCCAGCAATTTGTTGTCACAAATCATGTCATCAAAATTGCAAGTTTCGAGCTTATCGACATCATTTTATAGTATATGAAGGTTTGTAGTAATAATGACTGCAACCGCGACTTAAAACCATGATAGATATATTGTAGACGAGAACAAATGAAATTTGTGTTGTATTTGGTTTATCCTAGTGAAGTAGAAAATGTGAACTTAACAAACCTGAAAAACATTATCTGTTGGTGTTTTCTGAAGTTCTCTTGGTTCAATAGCTTGATAATTTTGATTCTTCGCCGAGTTCTCTCTAAGCATGATCTTCGGAACAGGATTGGAGATAGGAGACTCAACAAGTTTGGAATATTTGGCAAAGTTGATGATTCTTGTATCATCAAGAGTAACACTCTTTTCAATCCTCTTAGGTACAACAACAGAACGAGGATCACGTGTGTTCATACACACTGCTGTTGAGGATTGTGAATGGCACATGAAACCTCTTCTCATTTTCTTGTTACTTGTTTTCAAACTCATGGTAAGCATATGAAATGGTGAATAAAAAGTGCAAGGTTTGTAAGCAAGAAAAAAAGGGTATTGTGAGAGAATGAGAGAAAGTGACAATAGAATAGAAGAGAAGAGAAGAGAGATCAATGCTGAAGTTTCTAACTATAGGTTACTGTTGTTGTAAAAATGGTTTTGTCATTTTGTTTATTAAAATTTATGCATATAGTGTCTATATAGTGTGTCCAAAATCTTGTCATTTTCAATGGTTAATGCTTAGAAAATGACCTGTATCTTTTTTAATAATCACTAGAAACTCAAGTATATGAGCATAGTGAGTGATGCATTAGGATGAAAAATAATAATTTAACAACTAAGTAAGTAATACTTATATGTAATAAAAAAAACAAAAAACAATTTGTTGAAGTTTAGTAATGTCATATTCTAGCCAGCTCATATTATTTCTCCTATCTAGGGGGTATCACTGAAGTGATACAAATACAAACAAGAACCTGATATGTATCCAGCACACAAACAGAGTAACCTCAGGAAGCTAATACTACCTCGTTTGTGGATCTAGTACTCTTACTTGCATTGAACAGAAAAGGTAGAGTATTCATTAACCAAGACCAAGGGATTTTGGATAGAGTGATAAGAAAAAGTGAAAATGTTGTTGGATGAGAGTTAATGATGAAAGGAGGATATACTGACACACAGAAATGTCATATTTCAAAGGTTGAGTCCCTCGTATGACACTGCTGCTAACAACCAGTGCTGTTCTTCACATGTTCAATAACAGCATTAATTGACCTTCTTTATTACTTGTTCTTATTTTGTTTATTACTTCTCTGAATTTTAATATATCCCTGGCAAACGGGTATGATCGCGGATTAAATCCGCTCTGGCAAACAAATTAATAAATAATAAAATATAAAAATTAAAATTATTTTTGATTAAAAAATTTAAATTTTTTAATAAATATAATTATTAAAAGATATAAAATATTTAATCACATGATATTTACGTCACAAACATAAATAATAATAAAATAAAGTGTCACGTGATATTCACGTCATAAACATAAATAATAATAAAATAAAAAAATTATTCATCATCACTACTAAATATACCATCTTCATCTTCTTCATCATCTTGGACAGAATAATTCGATTGTGAGACAAAAAATTGTCGCATTTATGCCTTCATGTCGGATTGCCTCTTCTTCATTTCCTCTATTTCAGCATTTTACTTATTCCTCATTTCCTTTGTTTCGGTCTTTAGCGCCGCCTCACGTGTCTCCGCCTCTCGTCTCGCCTCAGATAGAGCTAACTCTCTCACTTCCTCATCTTTCAGTCTTTGAAATAAAGTTCGGCCCTCCTTTCTCCTTCTCCATTGACTCCCTTCTCGCCTACTGTTAAACTCCAAGTATAAAGATCCACGCGTGGATCAAGCGGTGCATTCACAATCTAAATATAATGAGAATTTTCAGCTAGATATTAGGCAAGTAAGGTCTAATACAATTCCTACACACACATAAAAAAACTAAATTAAATATAGTTTAAAGAATTTAGTTATGTATAGTAATGAAATAAAATAATGAAATATAAACAAGTTATTAAGGTTGATTTGGAACGACCGTCAACAAACTCCCTCGATTTTTTGGTTCGGGTCTTTACAAATAATTCATTAATTCGTGGCTCCCTCCCCAAATCCTTTTTCTAATTAAAATAATTAAGTTTAATAAAATATATATATATATATATATCTATATATATATAAATATATATATATATATATATATATATATATATATATATATATATATATATATATATATATATATATATATATATATATATATATATATATATATAATAATACAAAATAGAACTTAAAAAAATAGTTATAATTACCATTATGTTCGTCGATACTGATACTTACAAATAAATAACATTAATAACCTAAATAATTTTATATATTTCATATTTAACATATATATTTTGTTTATACACAACAACAACCAAACAACCTCATATATAATTTCATTCATATAAATTCAAAAAATAAATAATTAAAATTACATAAATACCTGAATGAAGCAATAGCAAAGTTTAAATCTTGAATCTTGTTTGATGAACTCTTGCAATCTTTCAAATATTTTTCTTTAAATAAAAAAAATAAAAAATTTAAAATTAGAAAAGTATTAAAATAAAATTAAAAACAAAAATAAAATAAAAATAAAAACGAAAATATGTTAAATATAACCTTTAAAATATATTAAATATAACCTATAAGTTCTGTTTTTTTTTAATTCTGTTTTTAAAATATAAAAAATAACTTATGATAGAAAATATAAAATATAACTTATAAAATATAATATATATTTTGTTTTTAATAAAAATAACATATTTGAAAAAAAATCTATTTTTACTAAACAACAACAACCAAACAACTAAATAGATAATCTTATAAAACCTAAATAATTTCATATATAATCAATATATTCTATTTTTACACAACAACATCCAAACAACTTCCATATACAATTTTATTCATATAAATCTGAAAAATAAATAATTTAAATTACAAAAATACCTCAATGAAGCAACAATAAAATTTGTATCTTAAATCTTGATGAGCTCCTCTTAAATCTTCCAAATATTTTTCTTTTAACAACAAACATTAAAAGTTTAAAATTAGAAAATATTAAAATAAAATGTAAAACGAAAATAAAAATAAAAAGAATAAAAAATAAGGAGGAAGAAATGAATCATACCTTTGATTGAAAGTGAAAAGTTGGTGTTAAAATGGTATGGTGTGGAGGAAATGATGAGCTTCTCTTGAAGAGAGAAAACATAAACGAAATGAAGAAGAAAAGAACAATGAAATGAACTGGTGAGTTCTGGAGATTGGGGATAATATATAGTGAAGTTTGTGACGTGGTTATCACGTGGGAAAGAAGCCACGTGTTTCCCACGTCGAAATACATTCTAGGTAATAAATATTTTAATGTTACAGTCTCAACGGTAATAAAATTGGATAGGCCAAAATAAATGTATTGATGCTAGCGACATGGGAATCACGTCGGAAATTTGTCACAGGAACTCCACGTCGGAACACTTGTAATAAATAAGTCTCAGGTCCGACCAAAATAAATATTTCTCAACGGTAATAAAATTTGGCAGGCCAAAATAAATTAATGGAAGATAGCGACGTGGAAATCACGTCAGAACATACTCACGTGTATTCCACGTCTGAAAACCTGCAATAGTAAACGTCCTTGGTCAGACCGATCATTTCACAGACAGAGATGTTTCCTACTATTTTTTTATTTTTGAATTTTATTTTCACACGTAGATACCACGCCACAAATGAAATTCTGAAAAAATCCAAGCTTCCCTCCACGTGAAACCTAATAGTTTGATTTTTAAGTTTTAATTTTTGTGTTGCAGCGTGGGATTCACGTCACAATTATTTTTTAAATAAAAACACCTGCATCCACTATTTGCAAACCAAAATCTCATTTGTTTATTAATAAAATAATTTACACTACAAGAAAATATGAAATTAGCTAGGGGCATGGGCTAGGGGGAAAACCTCTCACTAAAACAAATCACTTTGCTAGGGGTTAAACCCCTCGCAAAACACAAAATAGAAAGAAAAAAATAAAAACAGTTAGTTAGGGGATACCCCTCGCAAGCAAGGAGGGAAAGTTTTTTGAAATTTGAAATATGCTTTTACTAGGGGTCAGCGCAGAATTTGGTGGGAATCATGGACATTTGCGAGGGGGTATCCTCTTACCATGTCATGCTTCACAATTTGCGAGGGGCCTCCCCTCACCATTTATCATGCTTTAGTCAAATCCACCTGCAAAAGCATTTATTCCACTGCCACATTACCTGCAACACGCCAACACTGGCTAGGGGTATCCCCTCGCAAATGACATATTCCCTGCCTGCGTGGAGCATCCCCTCGCAAGTTCTGCCACGTCATTGTGACCGTTGGGATTGGCGTGGGGCAGCCCCTCGCAAATGACAGTCATAAATTCCAACGTTTTTCAATTATATCTGTCATATTCAATTAATTAGTTCTCATTCTTCTTCTCTTTCTTCCTCCATTTTTCTTTTTCTCCTTTCTTCCTCCATTCTTCTTCTTCTCCTTTCATCTTCCACCATTTTTTCTCACTCCATAAAATTCAAAGTAAGTATTTTTAATATGTTATATTATTTTTGTATTTGTAATTTATTTTATTGTTTAGATTTATTAATTAATTTCATTTATTTATTTGTTGTGTTGCATGTACTGTGGATAATATATAAAGTTCTCAAATTTTTCCTAAAAGGAGCTACAAATTTAGGGGAGCATCAAAAGGTACATACTTCTTTTTTTTCTTAAAACTTTAGGTATATTTTTATTTCAAAATTTATGTTGATGTTGGTATAAGAAAATGTATTGTTGATGTTGGTATTAGAAAATATATGTTATTTTTTATTTTGAAATTTATGTATATATTTTTAGTATATTGTTTTTGAAAATATTTTTTTTATTTTTTAAGTTTTTCAAATTTATATTATAATAGTTTTAAAATAATTGTTAAAAAAAATGTAAAAATATATTTTGTTTATATTATATTATATTTAATTTACAATATAATATAAAAGAGTGTATTGTAAAGAAAATGTTCTGGCCTGGGCCCCGACTTGACCGGGCAGGCCCAACCCAACGATACTTAGTTAGGCCCAATTCGACTTGGGCTACATCCGCCGAGCACATGGTTCCCGTCGGGCAGACAATGGTCCCTCTGCGGGCAGAACCTTCTCCTTTGTCGAGCAGAACAACGTGTCCTTCACACGTTCTCCACATGCTCCCCTCTGCGGGGACACGTCACCAACCAACTGCCCACCTCCGAAAGGGCAGGTCAAACCCACTTTCCGGAGATCACGGGACAGTTGAACTAGGGCGAAGACCACGTTCTGGTCTTCACTACGCCACGTAAAGCCCTAATAGTCACTTGGGTTGGGCATGGCCATCCAGCCCAACTCAAATGACCGGTGGCCCTGCACTGGGGTATCTCTATAAATACCCTCTTTCACAAGAGGGTCAGGTATTCTCTTCTTATTCTTTTCTGTATTTGCTGTCACTCTGTCTAAACTCTTACTTTGGCATCAGAGTGTCTTGCAGATACACCCCCCATCTCCTTCTCGACACCGGAGAACAGGCAGCAGATCAACGACGTGTGGCAAGTCCATTGTGCTCAGGACCGAGCAGCCCGTCAAGCAGCTTCTCGGCTGACCGGACATGGCTGGACGAATGCTGAAGTGGTCGTTGGAACTATCTGAGTTTGACATCGTCTACGAAGGAAGGAAATCCCTCAAAGCTCAAGTCCTAGCCAACTTTGTCGCTGAGATGACCCCCTCGCCGGAACCTACCCCAAGTAGTCACAAGTGGACTATCTTCGTCGATGGCTCCTCAAACTCCTCGGGTAGCGGCGCGGGCATCATCCTTGAAAATGAGGAAGGCACCATCATAGAGGTTTCTCTAACGCTAGCCTTTCCAACGACGAACAACCAGGCCGAGTACAAAGCATTCCTAGTCGGGCTTCGCCTAGCGGCAGACCTCGGGGCCAAGGAAATAAGAATCTTCACGGAATCTCAGTTGGTCGCCTCACAAGTACGGGGGGAGTATCAGGCGATAACCTGACCGAGTAACTGGCCCTCATTACAGAAAAAATGCAAAGTCTTGACTCCGCGGAGATCCAACACATTCCGCGCGAGCAGAACACTCGAGCAAATATTCTCTCAAAACTGGCAAGCACCAAAAAGAGGGGCGGACACAAGTCGGTCATCCAAGAGATCCTAGCGCAACCAAGCACGGAAAAGGCTAAAGCACTGCTCGACGTCAGCGCCATAGGGGACATCAACTGTTGGATGACGTCTTTGCACACCTACCTCAGCACAGGTCGCCTTCCCGCCGACCCCAAAGAGGCCGGCACGATCAAACGAAGTCAAATTAGAATGTTCCTGATCAGTGTTTAGAATTCTTTGCAAAAATGATGTTGGATGCGACTCCTGTGAAAGAAAACATGCCTACAAGTTATTATGATGCGAAGAGAATGGTGTCGAAGTTGGGACTAAAAATGAAAAAGATTTATTGTTGCATTGGAGGTTGTATGTTGTTTTATGATAACGAGTTTGGTACAAATGATGGGGGATTGGAGGAATGTAAGTTTTTTCAGAGTCTGAGGTATTTAGCTCACAGTAAAGGTGTTGATCGAAAACAAAAACGAGTTGTAGTGAAGTCCATGTTCTATCTGTCAATAATTCCTAGATTGCAAAGGATGTTTGCGTCAATTCATAGTGCAAGCCAAATGACATGGCATCATACAAATTCCAATAGTTCAGGCATGATGCGACATCCATCTGATGGCGAGGCATGGAAACACTTTGATAGAGTACATACAGATTTTGCAGCAGAACCCAGAAATGTCAGACTCGGGTTATGCTCAGATGGTTTTACTCCTTATATCCAATCGTCAGCAATTTCCTATTCTTGTTGGCCAGTTATTGTTACCCCGTACAATATCCCTCATGAGATGTGCATGACGAAACCTTACATGTTTTTGACATGCCTCATTCCAGGACCGTCGAGTCCAAAAGCGGGAATAGATGTTTCTTTGCAACCTTTAATTGATGATTTGAAGAGGTTGTGGAATAGAGAATGGACTTATGATGTGTCTCACAGACAAAAATTTAATATGTGAGCTGCTTTGATATGGAGAATTAATGACTTTCCTGCATATGGCATGTTGTTTGGTTGGGGTACGCATGGCAAAATGGGATGTCCATATTGCATGGGACACACAAAAGCGTTTACTTTGCAAATGGGTGGTAAAAGTTCATGGTTTGACTGTCACCGTAGATTCTTACCTATGAACCATGTTTTTAGAAAAAATAAGAATGCTTTTAGAAAAGGGATAAAAGTAACAGATCTTCCTCCCCCTCGTCTGTCATCGACTGAAGTATGGAATAGTGTTAGTGACCTGCCAAAATTCACAGATAATGGTAAAACATACAGAGTTCCAGGATATGGGGATACTCACAATTGGACAAAAAGAAGTATTTTTGGAGACCTCCCATATTGGAAGGATAATTTGTTGCGACATAATCTTGATGTTATGCATATTGAGAAGAATTTTTTTTATAATGTATTTAACACAGTGATGGATGTCCAAGGCAAAACAAAAGATAATGAGAAGGCTAGAAAGGACTTGGAACTTTTGTGTAATCGAAAATACATGGAGTTAAAACCCCAACCAAATGGAAAATTATTAAAACCCAAGGCTTGTTACACTCTTACTCCCCAAGAAGCAAAAACAGTCTGTCGATGGTTAAATGAGTTGAGGATGCCCGATGGTTATTCTTCTAACTTAGCAAGATGTGCTGATGCAAAAACAGGAAAGTTGCATGGAATGAAAAGTCATAATTGTCATGTTTTCATGGAACGATTGCTTCCAATTGCATTCAGTTCACTTCCTAAGCATGTTCTTAATCCACTGATTGAGATTAGTCAATTTTTTAAAGACATTTGTGTGTCAACTTTACGAGTGGATGACATCTTTAAGTTGGACCAAAATATTCCCATCATTCTCTGCAAGTTAGAGCAAATATTTCCCCTAGGTTTCTTTGATTCTATGGAGCATCTCCATGTGCATCTTGCTTACGAAGCTTACCTTGGTGGACCTGTTCAATATAGATGGATGTATCCATTTGAATGATTCATGGGTGATTCAAAGTGATCTGTGAAAAATAAGGCAAGAATTGAGGGATCAATATGTGCATATTATTTACATCGAGAAACTTCACATTTTTGCTCTCATTATTTCAATCATATGATGTTGACTCCGAGAATCATAAGGAATGAAGTTCACTTTAGTGAAAGAAGTCAATTCACCTTATCGATTTTTGGTCGTCCCAGTCGTCCTTCTGGAAAGACAAGTGTGTATTGGTTGTCTGAAAAAGAAATGAAATCTGCTCGTGTTCATGTGTTGATTAACTGCATTGAAGTTAAACCATATATTGAGTAAGTATATTAAATTAAGTTTGTATTTTTTTTGTTAAATATACTTGTCAGTTTAACATAGATTTTTTCTTCTTCGAAATAGGGCATTTAATACTTATTATTTTCAAAGCACGGGTGAACAACCATCGACAGGTTACACACATGCCTATTTTCTAGCATGGTTCAAGCAACAATTATATTGCATTGTTGCACCAAGTCCTGAAATAATCCATTTGAGAAGTTAATCTGAAGGCCCTCATCAGCGTGCAAATGAATGGCATACATACTTTGTAAACGAATATAAATTTCACACTCAAACATGGACAGAAGGGAAGAAAACAATAAACAATGGTGCAGTTGTAAAAGGAGTTACAGAGGGTGGTGAGGACGACTTTTATGGTGTTATCACACATATTTATGAGTTGGTATATAATTATATGGACTCGGAAAATAAATTTGTCTTATTTTATTGTGATTGGTATGATCCATCTTCTAGAGGAACTAAAATAGATAAAAAAATAATATAACACTGTTGAGATACGAATGGATAGAAAGTACGAAGAGTACGACCCTTTCATAATGGCACATAATGTTAGGCAAGTTTATTATGTTCCTTATCCTTCAATTCAACCAAGTAAATGAGGATGGTGTGTTGTAATCAAGTCCAATCCAATGGGTTATATTGAATCTGACGGTGTAATGGAAGATGATGTTGCATACCAAGATGATGAGATTTCACCAGTGAATGGGATAATTAAAATTGAGGAGATTACAAGTTTGGGTGATATTGTGGTTGTGGGTCAACAAGTTGATGCAACCATCTTGTAATCAGCAAATCATGTGGAAGAAGAGGAAGAAGAGTCAGGAGACTCTGAAGACAACAATATCGTATCTAATGAAGACAGTGATGATTACAATGATGAATAAATTAAATAATATGTATTATGTAATTATACTATTGTGTAATAATACTACTATGTAATATGTATTGTTATATATAATACGTTTGTATAATTGCTTGAATTAATTTACTTTTGTCATTTTATGAAATATTTTAGTTTTGAAATGCCACCCCGAAGTGAGGAAAAGGGCAAAGGTAAGGCTCGCCGCACAAGGTTCGTTGTAGAAGAGGTTCCGGATTTGTCTATGTTTATTCCTATGCCACTTTCGAGTCAGGTGCATCCTACTCCATTGTCTGTGCACCCTACTCCACCGCCTATGCAGACTTCACCCATGTCTGGCGGATCTTTCACCGGATTACTATCCACACCTGATTTTCCATCACTCTCACCGATATCTGGGACGACCTTTATTAGTCCTCCTGGATATGCACCTATTATGCATCCCAGTACCCCGCATCCCTCATATTTTCTGATGCCTTCCATGAATTCAAGTGGGCCTAGCGTTTCGATGCCTTCCATGCAGTATTCTATGCCATATACAGAGGCTGGTGGATCTGGCATGCCACATTCATCACCTGTGCATTCTACGCATGTTGAGCAGGATGATGAGGGTGTTACTAGTGCTCATGGTCATGGAGATACTATTCCTCATTTCCTCCATTTCGATCTTTAGCGCCGCCTCACGTGCCTCCGCCTCTCATCTCGTCTTAGATAGAACTAACTCTCTCATTGTTGCCAATATTTTTGGTGTTAATTCTACCGGACGAGATCCTTCTTCCTCATCTTTGATTCCCTTCTCGCCTACTGTTAAACTCCAAAGATCTACGTGTGAATTAAACAGTGCATTCACAATCGGAATATGTTGAGGATTTTCAGCTAGATATTGGACAAGTAAGGTCTGATACAACTCCTACACACACAATAAAAAAATTAAATTAAATATAGTTTAAAGAATTTAGTTATGTACAATAATGAAATAAAATAATGAAATATAAACAAGTTACTAAGGTTGATTTGGAACGGCCGTCAACAAACTCCCTCGATTTTTTGGTTCGGATATTTAAAAATAGTTCATTAATTTGTGGCTCCCTCCCCAAATCCTTTTTCTAATTAAAATAATTAAGTTTAATAAATAGGTATATAATAATACAAAATAGAACTTTAATTTAAAAAATAGTTATAATTACCATTCGTCGACGATATTCGTCGATACTCATACTTACAAATAAATAACATTAATAACCTAAATAATTTTATATATTTCATATATAACAAATATATTTTGTTTGTACACAACAACAACCAAACATCCTCATACATAATTTCATTCATATAAATTCAAAAAATAAATAATTAAAATTACATAAATACCTGAATGAATCAATAACAAAGTTCAAATCTTGAATTTTGTTTGATGAACTCTTGCAATCTTCCAAATATTTTTCTTTAAATAACAAAAATTTAAAATTTAAAATTAAAAATTAAAAAAATATTAAAATAAAATTAAAAGCGAAAATAAAATAAAAATAAAACTGAAAATATATTAAATATAACCTTTAAAATATATTAAATATAACCTATAAGTTCTGTTTTTCTTTAATTCTGTTTTTAGAATATAAAAAATAACTTATGAAATATATAAAATATAAAATATAATATATATTTTGTTTTTAATAAAAATTACATATTTGAAAAAAAAATCTGGTTTTACACAACAACAACCAAACAACCAAATGAATAATTTTATAAAACCTAAAAATTTTCATATATAATCAATATATTCTATTTTTACACAACAACATCTAAACAACTTTCATATACAATTTTATTCATATAAATTTAAAAAATAAATAATTTAAATTACAAAAATACCTCAATATAAAGTTTGTATCTTGAATCTTGATGAGCTCCTCTTAAATCTTCCAAATATTTTTCTTTTAACAACAAACATTAAAAGTTTAAAATTAGAAAATATTAAAATAAAATATAAAACGAAAAAATAAAAAGAATAAAAAATAAGGAGGAAGAAATGAATCATACCTTTGATTGAAAATGAAAAGTTGGTGTTATAAAATGGTATGGTGTGGAGGAAATGATGAGCTCCTCTTGAAGAGAGAAAGCAGAAACGAAACGAAGAAGAAAAGAAGAACAATGAAATGAAATGGTGAGTTATGGAGATTAGAGATAATATATAGTGAAGTTTGTGACGTGGTTATCACGTGGGAAAGAAGCCACGTGTTTCCCACGTCGGAATATATTCTATGTAATAAATATTTTGATGTTACAATCTCAATGGTAATAAAATTGGACAGGCCAAAATAAATGTATTGATGCTAGCGACTTGGGAATCACGTCAAAAATTTGTCACAGGAAGTCCACGTCGAAACACTTGTAATAAATAAGTCTCAGGTCAGACCAAAATAAATATGTCTCAATGGTAATAAAATTTGGCAGGCCAAAATAAATTAATGGAAGATAGCGACGTGGGAATCATGACGGAACATACTCATGTGTATTCCACGTCTGAAAACCTGCAATAGTAAACGTCCTTGGTCAGACCCATCATTTCACAGACAGAGATGTTTCCTACTATTTTTTTTAAAATTTTTGAATTTTATTTTTCCATGTGGATACCACGCCATAAATGAAATTCTGTAAAAATCCAAGCTTCCCCCCACGTGAAACCTAATAGTTTGATTTTTAAGTTTTAATTTTTATGTTGCAGCGTGAGATTCACGTCACTACTATTTTTTAAATAAAAAAACCTACATCCACCATTTGCAAACCTGAATCTCATTTGTTTATTAATAAAATAATTTAGTGACGTGATATACACGTCACAACCTCCATTATTTTTCACATGAATATCACGTCACTAAATCACGTAGGAAACTCCATATTTTCTTGTAGTGTGTTTGTGTGTGTGTGTGTGTGTGTGTGTGTGTGTGTGTGTATATATATATATATATATATATATATATATATATATATATATATATATATATATATATATATATATATATATATATATATATATATATATATATATATATATATATATATATATATATATATATATATATATATATATATATATATAGTTCCTCTATTTTACATGATTCACGAAATTTATCCTTTTATTTTAAATTTAAACAGTTTTGGTTCCCCTATTTTAAATTTAAACAGTTTTGATCTTGTCATACCTTAAAATTTGTCCTACCTATTTTCATTTCCATCTGGCTCATGCTTAAATCATTTGCATGCATGGTTATCGAGTTATTCAATTACGTCATTCGTTTTAGCGTTTTATTCATCGCATTTCTCATATTTCGTCAGTGGGCCAAAGGTTATGTAATAATGGGTTTAATCAGTTTAAGTGGATTTTCGGAGACTGATATTATTTGGTGATTATTCAAGTTTATTTTCCATATTACTCGTGGTGCGGATCATCTCTTTATTCGAGATTCATGGTTAGCAGGGGGGGATTTGAATGATTGTTACATAATTCAAAAGATTGTTTGAATTCAAAGAAAATGACAAAGTTGGAATAAAAAGAAGATTTCATTCATTTATTGGAAATTCATGGTACAATGCATATTGCTTGAGATAAAAATCAAAAGAATGGATTACAAGGAAAGATGGTAAAATTAAAAACTACATATTTTGGGTACAGTTGACTTTTTGGTCAAACAATTGACTTTTTTTGTCGACTGTTGACTTTTGGTCAACTATTGACTATTGACTCGATTTTGACACCTGAATTTTCCTAGACTTATTTTATAGGCATTTGTTCAAAAGATTCATCATTATTCATCAAAAATGACTTATGTCATGATTTTGTTATAAATGTTAGTTTCCAACAATTTCTATCTTCCATCAAACTTCACTTCATGACTTGCTTTTCACTTTCCAATGTTGTTTCAAGTTCATTCTTCCACTACAATGCTCGCTTTGCTACAAAGAAAATTGGGATCAAGTTAATCTCAATAAATCCAGTGTTAATTGGTTTGGGCATCGGATTTCTAAAATTTTACCCGCGAGCCCGTCTACCCGAACCAATCAAAATTAATTCGCATGATTCATATGATCATTATCATGGAAACTAGTACAAAGTATTCAACTTCAAAAATAATAATGAAATATTTTTTGATTCGTTCACAACATAGATAGATAATCGAAAAAATTAAGAATTTTATAATATTATGGAAAATTAATTAATATAAAAGTTATTTTTTAACAATATTTTACACATTTATTTTTAGTGTATCCGATAAATCCAACCCAAACCAACTCGTTGTTTCTCAATTTGGATCGGTTTGGGCTTTATCACAAAAGTGTACAAATTCAATCCAAACAAATTCATATATTTTTAAACGGTTTAGGCATCAGATTCTCTTAAAACCGAACTAAACCGGCCCGCAAACACCCTTAAGCGATTCCAAGACTTGTCTTTCAACACTTTCCAATCTTGGTTCATGTCAAAAAAAAATCAGAATTTGATCTCTAAGTTTACACCATTCAAAAGTGTTTATTTTCAATACATAATCACTTCTCAAAAGCACTTAAAGTCATAGAATAATTCACCAAAAACTCAAGGCAAATGTGGTAAAAAAATCAAAGGCAAAAGCATTCAAAAATTCCAAGTTTCATGCATAATCACCAATCTTTTATCTTACATTCTGATCTGACCTGATCAGAAGGGGATCACGGGCTGGCCACACGATGTTGGACTGCTACCTGTTCACCGGTGATGAGGAGGAGAAGGGGGTGTACCTGCAAAACACTCTGATGCCAAAGTAAGGAGTTGGGCAGAGTGAGAGCAAAGTACAGAAAATGGGTAAGAAGTGAATTACCTGACCCTCTTGTGGAAGAGGGTATTTATAGAGAGACCTCAGTGCTGGGCCAACAGTCACTTGTGTTGGGCTGGATAGGCAGGCCCAACCCAGGTGACTGCTAGGGCTTACGTGGCGTAGTGAAGACCAGAATGTGGTCTTCGCCCTAGTCCAGCTGTCTCGTGATCTCCGGAAAGTGGGTTTGACCTGCTCTTTCAGAGGTGGGCAGTTGGTTAGGTGACGTGTCCCCGCAGATGGGGGTACGTGGAGAACGTGCGTATGACACGTTGTCCTCCCCACGGAGGGGAGCCCGGGAGATTCCCCGGGGGTCTGGCTTGATGGCATGGGAATACCGCCCGCGGAGGGCGGTGCTTGGTCGCGCGGGTGATTCACTTTCCAGGCGTGGTTGGGATGGTTCTCCTCCGCGGGGAGATCATTCTAGCATGTCGGGGATCTTGTGCCCGATGCGGTAGCTCGGACCGGGCAGGGCCTGGTGGAACATTATTGGGCTGGGCCAGCATAGTTCAGCCCGGGGCCTAGTCCAGAACAGGAGCCCCCCAAGTCGTTGCTCCGAGGATGGGAGTGAGAACTTGATGACGTCGTTCCGGGGAAGTGGACCGGTCCAGGAAAAGACTCCCCCGTGCAAAGACGCGTGTTTATTGTCGTTGGTCGGCCAGGCTTGAAGGCGGGTATTGGCGGGGAGAGGTGAAGAGACGCGTCTGTCTGCTTCCGCCACGTGTCACGTTTTGGGTGGATGCTAGGGCGGCTACCCTAGGGTACTCAAGTGTCTAGCGACGCTTCGAGTCCCGTGCAGGGGTATAAATGAGCGGGCCCCTGCTCATTTCTCACTTTTCGCCCTCTGATTCTCAAATTTCTAGCCTGTTGTTCCGCCACCGTCCGATATCTCCGCCGTTGCCGCCGCTGCGTTCTCCGTCCCCGATTTTACCATAGTAAGTTTTCCCTTTCTTTTTCTCTTGCTTTTATTGTTTGTCTCTTGAGCGTGGCCGGGGCTGATTGAATGCCCCGATGAGCGGCGAAATCTCCGCCGTTCTCGAGGGTTTTTTAGGGTTTTTATTATGAATGTCCCGGGGAGAAGGGCTAGATCCGATGAGTGCCCCGGGGACGGAAGTCTTTTCCGATGAATGTCCCGGGGAGGGTAGCTTTTTCCGATGAATGCCCCGGGGAGCGCTTTTTTATTCCGATGAATGTCCCGGGGAGCGACGTCTGTTCTGACGGATGCCTCCGAGGTGGGTTTGCAGTTCGGGTCATACGGAACCGGGGAGGTAGTAGGTTAGGGCAGACCCACCGGAAACGATGCTCGGGAAATCCTCGTCGCCCTTTCACTTGACTTGCGGTGGAAGGGTGAATTTGATCTCTATCATCGAATTCACCGTTACCTTCTACTTTTCAGGTGTTTTAATGACTACGCTCATCTTGGGCACAATGGCCGAGGATAATGAGCCGTACGTTCCCTATTTTGACGAGCACGTCGTTCCGATCATAGACTGGGTGGCCGAGGAGCCCCTCACCATGCCCTCCTGCTTTGCTTCTGATCCGACGGGGGCCTACGCCACCGTGGAAGACCGGGAATAGGGGGATCCTCAAAACTGGCAAGTCTATCGCCCCCGGCCAGGTCATCGGATCTGCTCGAAATACGGGCGGATGCGCTTTCCGATGTACGAGTTTTACTTCAAAGAGGCTAGGCTCAGGTTGCCTTTTTCGGACTTTCATCTGGGCCTCTTCGACTGGCTGAGGCTGGCCCCGTCACAACTGCACCCTAATGCCATGGCTTTTATTCGGGCCTTTGAGCTCGTGTGCCAATACCTCCAGGTCGGCGTCACGCTGCCGTTGTTCTTTCGTATTTTCCATCTGCAACGGCAGTCGGTGGGAGGTCGGCATGGTTGGGTGTCATTCAAGCAGCCAGACAGGCTTTTTAGGACGTACATGGATTTCGTCCGAGATTTCAAGAGTCGTTTTTTCGTGGTCAGCCCTATTACGCACGAAGGGGTCCGCTCGTTATATTCGGAAGGGGAGAAGATAGTGGATGGTCGTCGCGAGGCCGTCATGCTGCCCCGGGTGCACGTGGAGTGGTCCCTGGACCATTATTCTCGGGGAACAGGTGGGTACATCGTGCGGGCAGGGACGCTTGATGAGGAGGATATGGCCAGCTACATGAAGATAATTTCTTTCGTGCGAAACTTACCGCCGTCGAAGCTGGTCACCCCTGATGGCCAGTATATCCTCGACAGTTACGGAAACATTCGGGAGACGGCGAGGCTGATCAACACAAAGGCTCTGCTCGAGTGTGCCTTAGAGGAGGACGCTCTGTGTTACCTAGGTGGTGGTCGCCTCGTTCCCTTTTGACCTGATATCCTTAGCTTTTTATTGACTAGTTTTCTTTTGTCGTGCAGGGAACATGGCTTCTGTCGAGGAACGAGTGAAGAAGCTGCGCATGTCGAGGGCCGCTGCCCCTCCGAAGACGCGGGTGGCTCAGTTGGCCGGGCAGTCTTCTGCAGAGCAAGATGGAAGGGGGTCGTCGGTGTCCCCGACCGGCAGCCAGTCGCCTACTTCCCAAGGGGTTTCGAAGAGAGCGAGAGTTCAGGAGGATACGCCCATGGTCGATTTGTCGGCGGAGTCTTCCGAGGAGGGTTACCCCATCGCTCCCTGTCACCAGCATCCTGGCTACTTCCATGGGGCTAGGTCGCCCAATATTCCGGCGGGGGAGGTGAAGGCGGTCCTAGGCGCTGACCGTGCAACGAGGAGGCAGGTTCTGACTGAGGATTTGGCTGCGTTGATGCGGACTTTCACCACGGCGATGGTTCTGAGCGAAGAGAGCTACTCGGTCGTGGAACTGTCGAAGCTGCAAGGGGATCACGCGTTCGCGCAGTCCCGTCTGAACAAGGCGGCCGAGGATTTGGAGGCAAGCCGAGGGAAAGTGACTCAGCTGACCGGCGAGCTGGAGAAGGTTCGGGGGGAAGTTGACCTCAAGCGCAAAAGATGCAGTGGCGTTGAGGAGAAGCTGAAGGTTGCCGAGGAGGAGTTGCGGGCGTCGAAAGCTCGGGTGGCGGAGCTCGATGGCGATCTCTTTCCCGGTGATGATGAGACCGACGATGACCGACTGCTGGTTACCCGAGCTAATCTGCTCGCCAGGATACACGTGCTGGAAGGGGACTGCCTAGATGGTTTTGCTGCGGGCTTCAACAATGTCGTTGCTCAGCTCAGGGTGGTGAACTCCGGGGTCGCCTTCGTTGAGGACGGGATCGGCCCCTTTCATGAGATAGTTGATGGCCGGGTGGTTGACCCCAGCGCCGAGGAGGCTGGCACCGTCGTCCCTGGCGTGGAGGCTGGAGCTGATGGAGAGGAGGGAGCTTAGATTGGTCACGGGCCTGCGTGCCCGCGTATTTGGGCCTGTGTGCCATGTTTTGTATTTCGTTGTTTTCTTTGTCGGGCCTGCGCGCCCTTGTTTGTGTAATGTTGACTACTGGGCTGGTGCCCGCTTTTGATTAATATATTTTGAAAATTGTTTAAGTGTGCGCCTCGTTTTTGCATGTTGTTTATGCTCGTTTTATTTCTGCACGTATTTGTATGCTTGAGTTATATGTTTGATATGCATGTGTTAGTGGCTTTGGGTCTGTCCGGGGTGGTAGCTCGACAAAGCTTGTTACCGGCGGTGAAGGGAACTGGCTGGTTTGGCCGGCGTTGTTGCCTGACCGGTTCGGGGGTAGTTCTCCCCGTGGCGTGGACGTCCCATCGCGAGCTGGGCGTCCTACCGGTTTTTGTACGACGGTGGAGAATCTCGGTCGAGGTGTTCCCCCCGAGCAAGGCCTTCTTCCCGCGCACACAAGAGGCAGGGCTTGTTTTTCTCTGGTCATTAGTAGACGCGAGGAGGTGCGGTGGTACCATGTCGCCCCTAGTGGTCGTGACGATGGGTCGTCGCGGGCAGTGGTTAACTGTAGTACCGCTTAAGTTTCGCGGCGTTCCATGGTCGAGCTAGTTGTTCCCCATACAGATTTTCGAGGTAATAGGCCCCGTGCTCCGTCTTGTCGCGGACACGGTAGGGGCCTTCCCAATTCGCAGCCATTTTTCCCTCGTGTGAGTCTTTCTTGTTTCTTCATAGAACTAAGTCGCCGACTTAGAAGTCGCGTTTGAGGACTTTGTTGTCGGGTTTGTATTATCGTCTCCACAGGGAATATAAGATTTTACTGCCGTTCAACAGTTGTTAAATTTATAGTTTAATGGTATCCAAGGGTTTGTGTTTAAGGTAACAAGTGTTTTGCATGAAAGGAATAAATGCGATAAAAGTTAGGTTTTAACGGTTTGAATAAAGATTGTCAAAGTTAGGTTTCGGTAATCACTTTGCATGTATACTTCCAATCAACATTTAATAAACTCTTTCAAATGATCAATGCATTCACAATATCCTCTCAATATGATTATCTCTAACTCATATTGTGAAGTTTATCATTTTAATCCATTGTTGATCTCTCACACAATCTATCAAAATGACAACTTTAAAGTTCAACATTTTAAGTGAACAAAATCATCCAAGACTATTTCTAGCTCAAGAAAAGAGATGGGTGAAAACCTAGGTCAAGAGTTGGTAAATATTTCTCAATCATTAACCAACACAAAAGATTATGAATAAAACAAAGTTTTCACCATACATTAATCATTCAATAGTTTACAAATGAAAATCATCCATACAAATACAAAGTTCAATGATTACCTACATCTATCTTTGACAACAAGATGAACTTAGCTACCCATTCTCATGGTAGCTTGCAAAAGAAGTTTTAAAGTCGGTTGATGAACATCCAAGTCGAATGATCCAACTTTGATGATGATCCACCTTGTTGTTGTTTGATTATGTTAAGAGATGAAGAAAATAAGCCAAAATAGGTTTTTAGGTCACAAAACCCTTTCTTACAGCAAAACAATGTAAAAGTGAAAAAAGAAGATCTTCTCCAAAAAGTGGCCCAAGCTACTTATAGTAAGTGACAATTCTAGGCACGCTCGCTACTCACTCGCTAGGCGAGCTGCTGGCGAACGCTCGCTACAGCCTCGCCTAACGAACCTGCCAGCGAGGTCTGCAAGTTTCATTCTGTTTTGCTTCGCTAGGTGCTCGCTGCAGCGAATGAGCCAGCGAAGGGTGCCTGGGACATTGTGTTTTGCTTCGCTAGGTGCTCGCTGGGGGCTCGCCTAGCGAGCCTCTTCGCCACTTGCTCGCTGACCAAGATTGATGTTGAAAACCATTCTGCCCAAGTCTGGAGTTGTTCGCTACGTGCTCGCTAGGCGAGGCTGTAGCGAACACTCGCTACTCACTCGCCAAGTGCTCGCTTGAGCGAACCAACTTTTATTTTGCTCTTTGCTTGATTCCTTTGCCATCTTTCTTGTGCCTTCAAATAATACTCTTTCACACTTAAATCCTGCACAATAACACACAAATCAAAAGGACCAAAAGCATTTGACACAATGATGCACATTAACAAAAGCAAGGCTTAACAAATACGTTTTCGGCATAAAAAGAAGTGAAAGATGTCCATATTTGATAGCTCCAATAAGCACAATTGGGCATCTAACAACTCTCCCCAACTAGAATCATGCTTGCCCTCAAGCAAAGTATGCCTTTCGAGTAACCAAGAAGATTTGCTTAAAGAGTCAGGTTTTTCCGAGATCGGATCATATGGCTCAAATTGCAAGTGACTTGACCAGACACAAGTTTCCAATGGTTAAAAACAAAACAATGCTCCAGAACTAAAACTTTTAAGCAATACTAAACATTCATCAAATCACAACAATGATATCCTGAACGAATCACCCTAACTCTCCTCTTCGAAAAAGGATTGAAGAAAATGTCGCACATGAAAGCGCGGGGGAATTTTCACTCTCCAACAAACAATGTCAAAATCAACTCTATTCATACAATGTCTAACAATTCTACATGAAACTGTGGAAGCACGAAGATCACTAAGGTCTTTTCCGGTTATAGCTTGGTCGGGTTAACAAACAAGGGACATATCTAAGGCCATTGAACGAAGTTTCCGATGCAAAAGAGACATTCACTATACAATTATTTACACCTCTTCAACTTTGTTCTACCAATTCCTTATTTGAACCCTTCACAACTCCCTTTTGTTTTTCAAACTTTTTCTACCAAGCAAGCATTTGTTTTCTTGTTTTTCTACACCATATTCACAAAAATGAGTGTTTCTCTTCTTCTCTTTTTTTTTTTTTTAGATATATGCTTGCTAGTTTAACAAGAGTTGTGACCAATTACTCTTTACAAATTTGTTCTCCCCAACTTGTCTTTTCTTTTCCCCTAAATGAATGCCCTTTTCTTTTCTTTTTGCATCAGAAGAACAATTAATCCAAATTTCCAAGGTTTCAAGAAAAAGATTTTTGACACTCGCTTTATTCCAAGCAAGGATTCAACTGTTTTAGACTCAAAATTGGGTTACAAATACTCTCTCTGCTCACGGGTATCTTTATCTTTGGAAATGGTTATGCTCGAGAGAAACAAGTGCCTTGATCATTTCAACTACTTCCACAATTCATAATAATAAAAGACAACGCATGAATAAAATGAATCAACACAATTTATCAGAGTCCAGCATTTAAGTACATAATGGAGGTTTCCTCATAATTGGTGGTTTAAAAGTCCAAAGTGAATCATTCAATCAATTAAGTTGCAATCGGAAAATATTTTATCACAAAAGGAAGTGAAAGTTCCGCAAGCATTATACAGTTCTAACCGAAGGTAACAGTGTACCTTAACTTTCATCACTTATATAATTTTATCATCGCCATCCAAGCTCGGATGCACCTTCATTGGATACTTCTTTCAAGAGAGCAACCAATCTAGAAGGTTTGGACAAAAATCAATCACAAAAAACTATTGAACCAAAATAATTGAAAATCAAAAGTACTGAAATTAAAGAAATTAAAGAAATAACAATGTGCGTGGGGGACAAAACACCCCAATAGTACAAGTACAAATCAAAACACACTAAAACTGAAAACAGAACAAATCACATCACTCCTCTCCGTCCTCAGTCCTCAGACTCATACTCCGAAGTTCCCTCCTCATCAAAATCTTCTTCACCCTCAACCTCTTCATCATCATCATCTGTAGCATCCGCACCTGCCCCCTCAGAGAAAACAGGCTTGTCCGCAGGCCAGCTCGCGTGCTGCATGAACTGCTCACGCGTCATAATAGACTGCTCTGAAGCAGGATCACGGTTCTGCATCTGCAAGACCTGTATCGAATCATGTAAGTCCACCATTGTGCGCTGAGTCGCGTCCATCCAATCCCAATTATAGTTGCATACTGCTCGCTGGAAGGGATCAAACCCTCGAGATAAACCACCAGAACCATCAGTAGTCCTGGCACCATCAGCAGATGAACCACTCCTATTAACTCTTGGCCTACAGTACTTATTCATGTAGCTATCATCAATTGCAGTTGGTATCTTGACCAAACTTCTGGAGGGAAGCTTCAGCCTGGTTTGTGCACATAATGCCATAATGAGGCAGGGAAAAGCCAGGGGGCAATTAGCCCGCGCCCCCGACTTAAGCCCGCTTTCAATGATAGACTTCAATTCACCTGCAATAAGACGAGCCACATCAATTTGCACATTAGTTAAAATAGCGTGAACAAGCCATGCCACTGGGATCGGCACGGTGGACGTGTGAGACTTCGGCTTAATGTTGGACAGAACCAACATCAAAATCAACTGAGTCATAGGTGTCATGTCTTCCCTTTTAAACCTCATAGCTTCACCTGAGTGATTCCTCTCAACAGTTCTGCCTTGCAGTAAGAGAGCAGATGACATCTCATCAATCTTCGGATGCAACCTCAGAGTCCTTGAATACGCATCCAGTTCATTAGGACCTAAGTGGAGGGGTTCTCCAAGAATATGGTTGATGGCGTTCCTGTCAAAAGCTATCTGACGGCCGAACACCCTTGAAGACCAGGTGAACGATTCATCATCGTCAGGCAGCGCGTTCGCATAAAACTCGCGCACCACCTCTAAACTGTAGCTCTCCACATGGGACGTCAACATGCCCCATTTTTTGTATCAATTAACCCTGCAAAGTTGCGGTATTCTCCCTCAGAGTCAATCACGAACCTTCTCTCCGGCAAAATCTTTCGCTTTTGCAGCGCCTGGTAACGGGCAGCTTGCTTTGCCCCCACAAATTTGTCCGTGTCGAACTGGATAGGAACCGTCCTAGAGGTGGATCCCACCTTTCGTTTTTTTCCGAAATTACCTGAGGCCATCTGCATTCATAACATCAGAGAAACAACAGCATAGTAGAACGTTAGCAAGCAGCATAGAATAAACAAAGCAGAGTCTGCTACGTTCGCTACGGCTTCGCTTAGCGAGATGTCAGCGAATGCTCGCTGCGAGCTCGCCTAGCGAACTGCTAGCGAAGGCTGCGAAATTTGCAGAACAGCGACTGTTGGTATCAGAAACCCTAACGGAAATTGCAACAATCCAAACACTAGATATCATACGTTTACTATGCTTAGGGTTGTTCTAAATCCACATGCAACTCAAAATCTCTCAAACCGTAACATGCACAATATAACCTAAATCCCTCAATTCAACAAAATAAAAAACAGAGAAAGCAAAGAGATGAGGAACTAGTCAAACCTGGTGCAGTAGTATAGATAATCTGAAGCACAATTAGGGTTTCAAGATTAGGAACAAGAGTAGAGCAAAGAATAGAATATGTGAGAGTAAAAGTGAGTGCAAATGAGAGTGAGAGTGAGTAAGGGACGGGGGAAACAAAATAAAAACAAACTAACAAACTTTTGGGCCCAATAAGTGGCCCACCACATAAACCACAATTGCCTGGTTCGCGAGGTTCGCCTAGCGAGAAACTAGCGAACGCTCGCTGCATGCTCGCCTAGCGAGAAGCTAGCGAATGCTCGCTGCGTGCTCGCCTAGCGAGAAGCTAGCGAGCATGACAGAATTTTGAAAAATACAGCACAGCAGGCAGATCCCAATTCAAGCATAAATCAATATCAGCCCCCACATAACATATTAGAAAACATAAAAAAAAACTTACAATGTTGAGGTGCCTCTCAACCAGCGCTTGTTTAACATCGGATAAGCTCGACGGTCCATGATGTTCAAGCTGGAACATCAAGGAGAATGGTACAGCTTCCTCGGTGCACATGCCCGCTGAGGTAAATCTTTAGGCGCTGACCATTCACAGTCCAGTTGTCTTTCCCATCCATGTCCTCAATTACCACAGCTCCGAAAGATTTCACTTCTTTGACGCGGAACGGACCGGACCACTTGGATTTTAATTTTCCAGGGAATAACCTCAACCTGGAGTTAAACAAAAGCACAAGCTGCCCCGGTGCAAATTCTTTCTTGCGGAGCTTTTTGTCGTGGTACTCCTTCACTTTTTCCTTGTACAACCAACTTGAGTGGTATGCGGCATTGCGCATTTCTTCCAACTCAAGAAGTTGCACTTTTCTCTTGTCACCGGCTAACTCTTTATCAAAGTTTAAAAATTTTAACGCCCACAAGGCCTTGTGCTCCATCTCAACCGGTAAATGGCAAGTTTTACCAAAAACTAATTGGAATGGAGTTAGCCCAATCAGAGCTTTATAGGCCGTGCGATATGCCCATAAAGCTTCGTCTAACTTTTGAGACCAATCCTTCCTCGAGCTAGACACAGTTTTTTCCAAAATCCTTTTGATCTCTCTATTCGAGACCTCGGCTTGACCATTTGCTTGTGGGTGGTACGGAGTGGTCACTTTATGCGTTACACCATAATGTTGCAAAACTTTTTCAAGCGGCGCATTGCAAAAGTGTGAACCTCCGTCACTAATCAACACTCGAGGGGTTCCAAAATGGGAAAAAATATTTCTTTTTAAAAAGCTTATTACCGTTTTAGCATCCGCTCTTTGTGAGGCAATCGCCTCAACCCACTTCGACACATTGTCAACCGCTACCAACAAATACTCATTTCCAAAAGACGGTGGAAATGGTTCGACAAAGTCAATGCCCCAACAATCAAATAATTCTACCTCTTGAATATTTTAAAGAGGCATTTCGTCTCTCTTTCCTATTCCACCACTCCTTTGACAACTGTCACAATTTTGCGCATGGGCATTTGCGTCTTTAAAAATAGAAGGCCAATAAAATCCCGATTGAAGGACTTTATTCACCATTCTAGCCCCATTGAAATGACCACCATAAGGCGAGTTGTGACAGTGCCATAAAATACTTTGGGCCTCATCGCCCGTAACACATCTTCTCAATAAATTATCACCGCCCAGCTTAAATAAATAAGGATCATCCCACACATAGTATTTGGCATCCGAGATGAATTTCCTCTTTTGATTAGGAGTTAGGTCGTGCGGCACAAAACCGCTCACCTTGTGGTTTGCAAAATCCGCAAACCACGGCCTCACTTGCACTTTAAAAAGCTTTTCATCAGGAAACTCTTCTCGGATGTCTTTTTCTAAGGCGGTCACCTCATCATTGACAAGGCGAGATAAATGATCTGCTACCACATTTTCGGATCCTTTTTTGTCTTTAATCTCAACATCGAATTCTTGCAACAAAAGGATCCACCGGATAAGCCTTTGCTTAGAATCCGGCTTGGTTAGCAAATATTTAATCGCCGCATGGTCGGTGTAGACAATAACTTTTGAGCCAATGAGATATGAACGAAATTTCTCAAGTGCATACACTATTGTGAGGAATTCTTTTTCAGTAGTGGCATAATTAACTTGTGCCTCATTAAGGAATTTGCTCGCATAGTGTATGGTATGAAAATTGTTTTCTTTTCGTTGGCCAAGCACCGCTCCAATTGCATAGTCACTCGCATCACACATTAGCTCAAAATTCAAATTCCAATTTGGAGCGACTATGATAGGAGCGGTGACCAACTTCTCTTTTAATGTCTCAAAAGCTTTTAAACAATCATCAGTTAGGAGAAATACCTGATCTTTGGCAAGCAAATTACTCAAAGGTCTAGCCACCTTTGAGAAGTCTTTGATGAATCGCCGGTAGAAACCGGCATGCCCAAGAAAACTTCTGATTCCCTTTAAGTTCGCCGGAGGAGGCAACTTCTCTATCACCTCAACTTTAGCACGATCCACTTCGAGTCCTTTTGACGACATCTTGTGGCCGAGAACAATACCCTCCGTCACCATAAAGTGGCATTTCTCCCAATTCAACACCAAGTTTGTTTTCACACACCTTTCAAGTACCGTCGTCAAATTTTCCAAACATAAATCAAAAGATCCCCCAAACACCGAAAAGTCATCCATAAAAACCTCCATTGTTTTCTCTATAAGGTCGGCAAAAATGGCTTGCATACACCTTTGGAAAGTTGCCGGCGCATTACATAACCCAAAGGGCATTTTACGGTAAGCAAAGATTCCAAATGGACATGTAAAAGTCGTATTTTCGTGATCGGCCGGGTCAACCGCAATTTGGTTGTACCCGGAATAGCCATCAAGAAAACAATAAAATTCTTGTCCCGAGAGTCTTTCAAGCATTTGATCCATGAACGGAAGTGGGAAATGGTCCTTCCGAGTTGCGGTATTTAACCGCCTATAGTCTATGCACATCCTCCACCCCGTTGCTACCTTAGTAGGAATCAACTCATTGTTCTCATTGCGAATAACGGTAATGCCCCCCTTCTTTGGAACAACATGCACCGGACTTACCCAAGGGCTATCCGAGATAGGGTAGATCATTCCCGCATCCAAAAGTTTTACAACTTCTTTTCTCACAACCTCTTTCATTGTTGGATTCAAACGGCGTTGTGGTTGAGCTACCGGCTTGAAATCCTCCTCCATTAAGATCTTGTGCATACAATAAGAAGGACTAATTCCTTTTAGATCGGAAAGAGTCCATCCCATTGCTTCTTGATTTTTCTTCAACACATCAATTAAAAGAGATTCTTCATTTTTTGACAAGAGGTTGCTAATGATAACCGGCTTCTCCTCGGCTTCATCCAAAAATGTATATTTCAAATTGTTGGGTAAATCTTTTAATTCAATGCTTGGCTTTTCTTCATTGACCTCTTTTTTTAAGACTTCTTCCTCTACTTCCCACAGTTGCAAATCCTTAAGACTATCAAGCTCTCTCAAGCATTCATCTAGAGCTTCCTCTTCTTCAAGAGTGAAAACTTCAAAGGAGTCATTAAGGGCTAGCTCCATGGGGGTGATGTCGTTAACATGCTTTGCAACTTCAAAGGAAGCTTCCTCAATTACGTCAACTCGGAAACTATCATGCTTGTCCTTTGAATGCTTCATTGCTTCAAAAAGGTCAAAAGTGACCTCTTCGTTTTGAACTCTTACCTTCATCAAACCGTCATCCACATCAATCATCATTCGAGCGGTTTTCATGAAAGGCCTTCCAAGAATCAAAGGCACATCATCATCTTCCTCCATATCAATCACAATAAAATCCACCGGGAAGAAAAACTTGTCCACTTTAACCAACACGTCTTAAGCCACTCCATGAGGATGAGTAGTAGACTTATCGGCTAATTGTAACGTCATTCGGATGGACTTGATCTCAATGTTGCCAAGCTTTTTCACGATAGACAACGGGATAAGATTTATGCTCGACCCCAAATCAATCAATCCTTTTCCAACATAAACGTTACCAATGGTAACCGGCAATGTAACTCTCCCCGGATCAACTTCCTTTCTTGGTAGAGTACGTTAGATGATAGCGCTACAACTTGCGTCGAGTACTATTGTTTCCGGTTCCGTGTACCTCCGCTTCTTTGTAAGTATGTCCTTCATGAATTTGGCATACTTCGGCATTTGTTCCAAAGCTTCGGCGAACGGAATATTGATTTGTAATTGTTTAAAAATGTCCATGAACCGTGTGTAATGCCGTTCATTTTCTCTCCTAGATGGAGCGTGCGGGTAAGGCAAATTTTGAACCGGAGTGGTGCTCACCATCTCCTTGCTTCTAGATGCTCTTGGGTTCCTTTCTCTTTTCTTTTTTACTTCATCCACTTTTTCTTTATCATTTTCATTATTTTCAACTTCACCATTTTTTTTATTTTCAACTCCAACCACTATGTCTTTTTCAACTTCACCATGTTTTTCTTTAATTTCTACTTCCTCCTCACTCCATTCACCAACTTCACCATCAAGTTTATCATCAATTTTTTTCTCTACCTCTTTTTTTTCACTCTCGTCAATCAACTCCCTCCCACTTCTCGTCCTTATAGCCTTACAATGCTCCTTCGGATTTTTTTGCGTATTTGCCGAGAAAGATGGTCCGGCTTGTTGTTCTGCTAATTGCTTAGCGAGTTGACCAACTTGAGTCTCAAGATTTTTTATAGCCGCATCATTACTTTTTTGGTTTGCCATAGACATTTGCATGAATTGTGTCAATGTATCTTCTAGCTTAGAAGTCGTAACCGGCGGTTGTTGAGGTACATACGGATTTTGACGGTTAGAGTTTCCTCCCCCATAACCTTGGTTATTGTGGTAGTTACCTCTAGGTTAGTATCCTTGATAGTTTTGTTGTTGCTGTTGTTGAGGATGATGGTATGGTTGTTGTTGTGGTTGCCTTTGTTGGTAATCTCTCTGGTTAGCCATGTAGTTCACTTCTTCGAATCCGGGAGGCGGACAAAATCCAGTATCATGTTCGCCTTTACAAAGCTCGCAACAAGCTATTTGTTTATCTTTTGACGGTTCTTTTAGCTCCTTGATTTGTTGAGTTAAAAGTTCCACTTGTTGTGAGATGAGCTTGTTTTGCGCAAGTATAGCATCATTTGTTCCTAACTCAAGCACACCCGACTTTCTTTGAGCTACCCCTCGGTTGTGGTTCCCTTGGTGATCATTAAGTGCCATTTTATCAATGATCGCAGTTGCATCTTCGGCGCTTTTTGACATTAAAGAACCTCCCGCCGTAGCATCCAATAAGGTCTTATGAACCGAAAGGAGTCCATTGCGGAAAATATGAATTTGAGTGAGCTCATCGAAACCATGTCCCTTGCATTTTCTCAACATAGATTTGTAACGCTCCCAAGCTTCATTGAGTGATTCACTAGCTCCTTGAGAAAATACCACAATTGCAGTTTTAGCCTCCATGAACCGGTTATGTGGAAAGAACCGTTCAAGAAACTTTTCTTCTAAAAGATTCCAATCGGTCATGACTATTGTCGATTGGTCAAGATACCACTCCTTCGCTTTCCCAATTAAGGAATGAGGGAATAGTCTCATAAACAATGACTCTTCGTCAGCTTCGGTAGCTCCAGTTGCGCCCGCAATCTCATAAAATTTTGTAAGATGAGTAAACGGATCCTCATGGTCTAATCCCGTGAAAGGATTTTGGTAGACAAGAGCTAGGATTCCCGTTTTCATCTCCGCTTGTCTTCCATTTTGGAGATTACGTGCAAACTGAGCTGTATGTCTGGGACTGTTTGTGCATGGAGTAGAAACTGGTGGAGGGGATGGTGGTTCTTCCATGATTGGTGTGAAATGTAGTGGTGATGTGGTAGTCGAAGAACTTTCTCCTTGATTTTGTCTTTGCCTGGCTTGTTTCCTCCTGCGTCTTGCTCTACTGTTCAGTCTCCTTGCGGTTCTTTCGATCTCAGGATCAAAAAGAATTTGGTCCTCAGAAATCTGTCCTCGCATAAACAAGGGTTGCACACTAACCAAACAAATTACAAGCACAAGTAAAAATTTCAAAACTAAAAATTCGGCAACTATTGCGATGCTAGCAATATCAATTTATAGTCCCCGGCAACGGCGCCATTTTGTTAGAACAGTGGTTAAGTGTCGGGTTTGTATTATCGTCTCCACAGGGAATATAAGATTTTGCTTCCGTTCAACAGTTGTTAAATTTATAGTTTAATGGTATCCAAGGGTTTGTGTTTAAGGTAACAAGTGTTTTGCATGAAAGGAATAAATGCGATAAAAGTTAGGTTTTAACGGTTTGAATAAAGATTGTCAAAGTTAGGTTTCAGTAATCACTTTGCATGTATACTTCCAATCAACATTTAATAAACTCTTTCAAATGATCAATGCATTCACAATATCCTCTCAATATGATTATCTCTAACTCATATTGTGAAGTTTATCATTTTAATCCATTGTTGATCTCTCACACAATCTATCAAAATGACAACTTTAAAGTTCAACATTTTAAGTGAACAAAATCATCCAAGACTATTTCTAGCTCAAGAAAAGAGATGGGTGAAAACCTAGGTCAAGAGTTGGTAAATATTTCTCAATCATTAACCAACACAAAAGATTATGAATAAAACAAAGTTTTCACCATACATTAATCATTCAATAGTTTACAAATGAAAATCATCCATACAAATACAAAGTTCAATGATTACCTACATCTATCTTTGACAACAAGATGAACTTAGCTACCCATTCTCATGGTAGCTTACAAAAGAAGTTTTAAAGTCGGTTGATGAACATCCAAGTCGAATGATCCAGCTTTGATGATGATCCACCTTGTTGTTGTTTGATTATGTTAAGAGATGAAGAAAATAAGCCAAAATAGGTTTTTAGGTCACAAAACCCTTTCTTACAGCAAAACAATGTAAAAGTGAAAAAAGAAGATCTTCTCCAAAAAGTGGCCCAAGCTACTTATAGTAAGTGACAATTCTAGGCACGCTCGCTACTCACTCGCTAGGCGAGCTGCTGGCGAACGCTCGCTACAGCCTCGCCTAGCGAACCTGCCAGCATGGTCTACAAGTTTCATTCTGTTTTGCTTCGCTAGGTGCTCGCTGCAGCGAATGAGCCAGCGAAGGGTGCCTGGGACATTCTGTTTTGCTTCGCTAGGTGCTCGCTGGGGGCTCGCCTAGTGAGCCTCTTCGCCACTTGCTCGCTGACCAAGATTGATGTTGAAAACCATTTTGCCCAAGTCTGGAGCTGTTCGCTACGTGCTCGCTAGGCGAGGTGTAGCGAACACTCGCTACTCACTCGCCAAGTGCTCGCTTGAGCGAACCAACTTTTGTTTTGCTCTTTGCTTGATTCCTTTGCCATCTTTCTTGTGCCCTCAAATAATGCTCTTTCACACTTAAATCCTGCACAATAACACACAAATCAAAATGACCAAAAGCATTTGACACAATGATGCACATTAACAAAAGCAAGGCTTAACAAATACGTTTTCGGCATAAAAAGAAGTGAAAGATGTCCATATTTGATAGCTCCAATAAGCACAATTGGGCATCTAACAGAGGGCTGCTCCTGAGCGAATCTCTTCGACGAGGTCGAGCTCTTCAGGTAAGGCGTCGTCGTTGTCGTCGTTGTCGCTTCAGTTCGTCTGGATGGCTCGCGTATCTCGACCGGTATCACGGCTTCGGTTCCATACGTGAGGTGGAATGGGTTTCCCCCGTGGTTGAGTGGGGAGTGGTGCGGTATGCCCAGAGGACTCTGTGGAGCTCCTCGACCCATGCTCGCTTTGCGTCACCGAGTCGTCGCTTGAGTCCCCTGAGGATGACCCTGTTCGCGGATTCTGCCTGGCCGTTTGTCTGAGGGTGCTCGACCGAGGTGAAGTGGTGTTTGGTTCCGAGCTTGGTGACGAAGTCGCGGAAGTTTTTGTCCGTGAACTGTGTGTCGTTGTCGGTGACGATGGCGAGCGGGACCCCGAACCTTACGAGGATGTTTCGTTTATAGAATCGGAGTATGTTGTGGGCCGTGATTTTGGCCAAGGCTTCGACTTCGATCCACTTGGTGAAGTAGTCTACGCCCATGATGAGGTACTTATTCTGATAGGACCCCAGGGTGAAGGGCCCGAGGATGTCCAACCCCCACCAGGCGAATGGCCACGGGGAGGAGAGGGATTTGAGTTCGGTTGGTGGGGCGAGGTGCATGTCCCTGTGTCTTTGGCATTTGTCGCATCGTTTGACGTGTTCCTTCGCGTCCGTTTGCATCGAGGGCCAGTAGTAGCCTGCTCGTAGAGCCTTTCTCGCCAGGGACCATCCTCCGAGGTGCTGCGCGTTGATGCCATCGTGGATTTCCTCTAGGACGGCTGCGCTCTGGGAGTTATCGATGCATTTGAGCAGTGGGATCGCGAAGCCTCGACGATATAGTTTGCCTTCGAGGAGGACGTACGAGCAGGCTTGTCGCTTGGTTGTGCTTGCCTCTTTAGAGTCGGCTGGTAGGTGGCCGGTGCTGAGGTAGGTGTGTAGTGGTGTCATCCAGCAGTCGGTATCTTCGATGGCGTTGATGTCGAGCGGGGCGGTGGTCGCTTTGGTGCTCGGTTGCGATAAGACTTCTTGGATGACCGACTTGTGGCCTCCTTGATTTTTGGTGCTCGCCAACTTGGATAGGATATCGGCGCGGGTGTTCTGCTCGCGCAGGACGTGCTGAATCTCCGCGGAGTCGAAACTTTGCAGTTTTTCGGTGATAAGTGCTGAGTACTCGGCGAGGTTGTCGTTTTTCGCTTGATATTCTCCTCGTACTTGCGAAGCGACAAGTTGGGAATCTGTGTAGATTCGGATGTCTCTGGCCCCGAGGTCTGATGCCAGGCAAAGTCCGGCCAGGAACGCTTCATACTCGGCTTGGTTGTTAGTCGTCGGGAAGGCCAGCGTGAGGGAGACCTTGATGAGGGTGCCCTCGTCGTTGTCGGGGATGATGTCGGCTTTGCTTCCCGTGGAGTTGGAGGAGCCGTCTACAAAAATGGTCCAGATGTGGCTCCTGGTGGTGGGGTCGGGTGAAGAGGTCATCTCGGCGACGAAGTCAGCCAGGGCTTGAGCTTTGATGGCGTTCCGGCCTTCGTAGACGATGTCGAACTCAGATAGTTCTAACGACCATTTCAGCATGCGTCCAGCCATGTCGGGTCGGCCGAGGAGCTGGCGGATGGGCTGATCGGTGCGGAGCACGACAGTGTGTGCGAGGAAGTAATGTCAGAGTCGTCGCGCTACGGTGATGAGGGCTAGGGCGACTTTCTTGATCAGCTGGTATCAGACTTTGGGACCGTGGAGGGCTTTGCTCATGAAGTAGATTGGTTTTTGGCCCTTCTCGGTTTCTCTGATGAGGACGGCGCTGACGGCTTCGTTAGCCGCGGCCAGATATAGGTATAGGGTTTCGCCCATCACGGGACGTGTCAGCACTGGTGGTTCGGACAAGACGCGTTTGAGGTGGCGGAGGGCTTGCTCGCATTCCTCTGTCCATTCGAACGTGGTCTCCTTCCTGAGTAGTTTGAAGAAGGGGAGGGCGTGCTGGGCAGATTTGGCGATGAACCGGGAAAGTGAGGCGAGCACGCCGTTGAGGGATTGGATGGACTTCTTCGTGGTGGGTGTGGTGACTTCCGAAAAGGCGTGGCATTTTTCCGGATTGGCCTCGATCCCACGCTCGGTCAGGTAGTAGCCGAGGAACTTTCCTGCACGGACACCGAAGGTGCATTTCTCCGGGTTGAAGCGCATTCGGCATGTCATCGCGGTATCGAAGACCCTCTTGAGGTGGGCCATGTGGTCGACTTCCGTGCAGGATTTAACGATCATGTCGTCCATGTATACTTCGAGCATGTCGCCGATTTCGCCCCGGAAGACACTGTTCATCATCCGTTGGTATGTGGCGTCGGCGTTCTTTAGGCCGAAGGGCATTACGTTGTAGTAATAGTTGCCCGACGCCGTCATGAGGCCGTGCTCTGTTTATCGTGCTCGGCCATCGGGATTTGGTTGTACCCTGAGTATGCATCCATGAAGGACAAGAGCCTGAAGCCCGCAGAGTTGTCGACGAGTTTGTCAATGTTGGGGAGGGGGTAGGCGTCCTTAGGACATGCCCGGTTGAGATCGGTATAATCAACACACATGCGCCATTTTCCATTATTCTTTTTAACGAGTATAACATTGGACAACCAGGTTGAATACCGGGCTTCCGAAATAAAATTTGTCTCTAGGAGGTCTTTTACAGCGTTCTCGGCTGCTGCCGATTTTTCGGGGGACTGTCTACGCCTACGTTGAACTACGGCCTTCGCGGTCGGGCTAATGGACAGCTGGTGGCAAGCGACCTCGGGGTCGAGTCCGGGCATTTCTGCGACGCTCCATGCGAAGAGGTCGGCGTTCTCGCGGAGGCAGGCTTACAGCTGTCTTTTCGCCAAGTCTGGGAGTCCGACGCCGATCTTCACGGTTCTGCCCTTGTCTTCCCCGAGGGTGATGATCTCGAATTCGCCGTCTGGGATGAGGGGTGCCGGGTGGGCGGGCTACTCGTTGGCTTCGTTGATCCTTGTTTCGTGATCGCTCTCCTCGGTGAAGCGGCTGTCGAGGTCCACGGATCCGACCAGCTCCTTTGGTTCGCTCTTCGGCGCTACGATTGGGGTCGCCTTCTTGGTTGTTGGAGCGATGGTGTCCAACCCTTTCAGCGCGGCCTCGAAGCACCTCCGGGCAGCCTCGATGTCTCCGTTAAGGGTCACCACGGCCCCCCGTTTCGTGTAGTACTTCATCTTTAAGTGGACGGTGGAGGGTACCGCGGTGAGCTCTGCTATCGTTGTTCTGCCCAGGATGCAGTTGTAGAGGGATGGGCACTCGATGACTAAGAAACGGGTGCTGATTTCCTTGGTCGTTTCCTCTTCTCCGAAAGTGACTTTCAGCTCCACGTACCCCTAAGGTCTCGTCGTCGTCCCGTTGAACCCCTGGAGGTCGGAGCCTACGTAGGGGGAAAGGTTGGATTCGTCGAGTTGGAGGGTCGTGAAGAGGTGGGTGTACATGATGTCCACCGAGCTGCCTATGTCGACGAGGATGCGCCTGACGTCGAAGTTCGCCATCCGCGCCCTTATGAGCAAGGGAATGTTGGAGTTGGGGGATCCCCTGGGGAGTTCCTCGAGGTAGAATGTGATCGGATTGCATCGACCGCGGAATCTTTCGAGCGTGCTCATTTTTCCGGGGTTGCTTGTGATAAGCTCGTCGAACCTTCTTTTCACTGATCCTATGGACAAGCTCCTTGTGGCGCCACCCGAGATGACCATGGCTCTGGCGAAGTATTCTCACTGGCTGGTTGGCCGGACTGGCTCACTGGGTAGGTCGGGGCCTTCGGGGAGGCCGAACTCTCTATCCGCGAACCAGTCCTCTGGGCGACTGACACACAGCGCGACCTGGAGTCTGTTGTCGCCGTCAGAAGAGGGGAGTTCTTCGATTTTATTGGTCTCGGGGGCCTCTTGCCTCGGGGCCTCACCCCCCCCCCCCCCCGGTGTATGCCTACGGCCTCATAGAACTTGGAGTCGTGGCGTAGACCTTGTTCCATTAGGTAGCGCTTCATCTCGTCTGACGTCGTTACCTGCACCGCTTCCTGGGTGAATCTTTCAATGTACTTTCGGAGAGGTTCGTCGGGGGCTTGGATTATCGCCCCGAGGACGGCCTCCGTCTTCGGATGGCGTCGGGACGCTGTGAAATGTTTTGAGAACAGGTCCTTCAGGACTCTCCACGACGTGACCGATTTGGGCTCCAGAATTTTGTACCACGTCATGGCGCCTTTCCTCAGGGTCGTCGGGAATAACCTGCACTTGATAGCTCCTCGGACGTTTCGGTAATCGAGCATGGCCTCGATGTCTTCCAAGTGATCATCTGGGTCGGATGTGCCGTTGTACATCGATAACGTCGGGGGCTTCTCCATCCCGTGGGGAATGGGGGCGGCCATGATTTCCCGAGACAACGGAGTCCGGTAGTCGTCTTCGTCGCTGGGGGCGGATGACTGGGGAGGAGATGAACCGTTTAGGATAGGCACCTGGTTTCGGGTCCTCGGCCTCCTGCCTGGGGGTTCGACGCGCGGGTTTCTGGCCGCGATCGCTGAAGTGTTCAGCCGTCTCCCGCGAACTTGTCTCGCTGGGGATCTGGTGCGCTCTCGCACCATTTCCGTTCGGGGCCTCTCCAACCGAGGTCAGCGATTTCTAGGTTGAGGTGAGGGAATACCGCCCGCGGAGGGCGGTGCTTGGTCGCGCGAGCGATTCACTTTCCCGGCGTGGTTGGGACGGTTCTCCTCCGCGGGGAGATCATTCTAGCATGTCGGGGATCTTGTGCCCGACGCGGTAGCTCGGACCGGGCAGAGCCTGGTGGAACATTATTGGACTGGGCCAGCATAGTTCAGCCCGGGGCCCAGTACAGAATACATTCCAACATATTACTTTTGCAAAAATCAAGCACCACTTGTCTCTAACTACCTATGCATCCACAACCATTCAGTTACACAATTAACCCTTAACTACCATAACTACCAAGCTAACACATAACTACCAAACAAACGCAAATTCTAATTTCCATTTTCAATCAAATTTTTATTCAATCCTAACCATTTAACAATCAATCCAAGGGTTGAGATTAGTGATCCGCAACTAAGATTTAAATTAATTTCAAATCATTGATAAACCTCTTTTTTGGATCACAATCCTAGTGTGCTCGTTCATTTACAAAACCTATATAAATATGTCATTTTTCACAATTTTAGGTTTAACTCATATTAACTTTTTAACTTATTTTTTTCCACCATTTTTTCTCAAGTTCTCTCATAATTCTCTATTTTATTCACTCCCTCGTCATCACCAAAGTTCATATTCATCACCATACATTGAAGTTTTAAATTCGGTAAAACTTAACCACAATCCACTTTCAACAAATCATCAATCAAGTTACAACAATTCAAGCATTATTATCCTCCAAAGTTCATCAAGATTCAAGCATATTCTTCAATATTATACATTCAAAATTCATCTTTTATATTCATTCATCATCAAAAATAATTATCAAACTTATAAACTATTAAAAGCGTAGCAAAAAGGCTTACTTTTGAAGTTTTTCGGATTTGTCTTCGGCACTCCGTTAACAACCTTTAACCGGAACAAATCTTTTTTCTATCGGTGATTTTCCATCTCTCTTCTTCCATATCATTGTAATAAATTGTTGAATAATTCTTATTGGTTAATTTAAGCCACTATTATGAAATAGTTTATTTAATATGCACTTTTTTCCATAAACCAAAAATTCTAAATTCAAGTAGCATAAAAATTAACAAACTCATCATCTACCATATTGTTACTCTGCTCAAATCTCATTTCATCCCTCACTTTCAAAGTTCATCACCCCTACTACAAGAGTTTCAACACCTGAAACTCTTAACAGTTGAGCTCAACCTCTACCATATCTCTCAACCTCTCTGCAGTAACAATAATCATTGCTCATTCCTAATTCTACCAACAACTATCAACAACCATAATTCAGACTCAGCAAGAAAAGGGGAAGAAGAAGAATACGAGTGGATAATCTAAAAGCATATGGAAACGAACTCTTATTTGGATATCGCAGCATCTCTGGGTTTCTCTTCTACTCGCCGGCACCAGAAACGCAACACTTACCGGAGGAAATCCCCCCTCTGTTGGTAAGCATTCCAAACCTCCAGTTTTGCTTCATGTTCTGTCAATTTTCGTTCCATGATCTTGAAATTGAACCGAATTAGAACCGAAATGAATTATGAATCAATTTGAATGTGAACCAAGATATCATTCCAAACATGAACCATTCTGAGTTGAACCAAAATCGAGAGAGAGGAACAAATGCTTAGTGTCGCGTTGAGAACCGTTGGTTGATTAAGAAGCGTTTGAAAATCGCGCTTTGAATAAGCGATTATGCAAACGTGTTTTGGTGTATTTTCCCTCACTCGCTTTTTTCATGTTTCACGGTGTTGCTGTATATTTCTCTTTTCCTTCTTTCTATTGCTTTTTTCCATTTTTTTTATTATTTTGTTTTCATCTTATTCAATTGAATGCCACATGTCATTATTCTGTTGGCTATTGGATTTAATTTTAGAAAATAATTATTCATGTGTATACACTCATAAACTTTACCATGCTCCCTCAATCAAAGTCATATGATCTTAATCAAATGACCACCTGGTTTTTTTTTGTTTGAATAATAATTGGACTGGTTTATTAGGCCTAGATAGAATTACCATTCCACACCCCTTTAGCAATTAACACCCAGGATTTTTATTTATGTCTTTTATTTAGGATTTCATTAGAATTTTCTTTTTATATATTCTCTTATAAGAAAATAATAATGTAATGGTAATATCATGATAAGTTAAGATTAAGTTTTGGTTAGAAATCATTCAATTAGGATATCATTTTATGCATACCTTTTAATTTTGAACATGATTTTGATTTAGGGCTTTTTAATCACTTTAGTTATTGTTGATTTTAGTCCAATTTGATCATGATTATATACTATCTCTTTTTTGATTCATGACTTGGTTAACTTGTGAATTGAAAATTCTTTGATAATGCTTGGATAACTTGGATAGTACCTCCCTTCCTTCTTTAGTTAATTGGTTAATTATTGAACATGAGTCCTTAGGAGTTTGGCTGTTTAAAGCACAAGATTAACTAGATTTTGAATTTAGGGGTTAACTTTAGATGAAATATTAGGATTTGAATCCTTTTGGTGTTGCATGAAAAAAAGTGCGATTATCTTAGTATTTTATCTAATTCTTGGAAATTGTTCCGGCTGACCCAATGGCTAAACATGGCCTAACCCACTTCTGCTCCCAGAACGGCTCAATTGCCTAAGTCCAACCTTATTGGGAAAAAGTTTACCTTTCTGCCCCTCCAATAGGGGAGGCTGACCTATTTACCCTGGGTCATAGCACTTCTCTCCGCCAGTCTCTGCCCATCACGCACGGTTCCACCATCCAGAAACAGCCAAGACGCTTGTTCCCGTAACTACGTCTTTGCCCATGCCAACGACTAGTTATGGGCACGTATATCCGTACCAACGACTATTTCTAGCAGTTACCTATTCTTTGGAAAACGGTTATCTCGCCCCAAAAATAGGGACCAATGGCCAAGCGCTTGGGGCGTTATAAAAATCCTCTCATTTGAGAGGGTCAGGTATCCACTTTCTCACCTTGAAACACACATATTTTGTACTTTCGCGCTCTCTTACTCGTTTTCTTACTTTAGCATCGGAGTGCCTTGCAGGTACACCCCCTCCTCCTCTTTCACACCCAGCATCACTGACGTTTGTCATTGGCCCATCTCAGATTCTGATCGTTCGGTAGGATCAGTAATATTCATTCTTTTCGTTATAGCACAATAAAACTGAAGTCCATTTTCACAAATAAATTCAAAACACATTAAAAATATGATGTGAATTATGTGCCACGAGCCTTAAGAAATGGAAAAGAATGAGAGGGATATATTTCTACCCTTATTCTGAGTATCTTTGGATATGGGACGCCTGACCCAGTTGTTCAAATATTCACCTTCATTCATAGAATTTAGTGCAATTCAAATCAAGATAAATTTTTATAATAAAAGGAAGAAAAAGGAGGAGAATGTAGACTCTATCTCCCTGAATATTCATATATTATTGTAAAGCTCCCTGCCTAAATATCTGTCTTCAAACTGAAATCAATCACAACCAATCAAATTCAATTTTTCGCCTTAGGGCATTCAAAAGCTTGATGTGTTATTTCCATTTTACCGCAGTACAAACAACGCTTAAACCTCTCACGCGCGAGTATATAAGTAACGTTTAACTGCTAGAATGCGAACGTTAAAATCGTTCAATAAAAACAACCAACAAACATTTAATTTCAACTTCACAAACTATAGACCTCTGATTTTCTCATTGCACTATGAGAATACTTAGGCACAAGATTTTAAAATCTTGGCAAACACATTAATTAAAAACTTATTTTCCCTATATTAAAACCAATGCAAGTAACATTTATATAATAACACTCATTTGCGCAAAGAACAATCAAAACCATTATCGTTGAGTACAACAAATATGATGAGTGTTAATACTTTCCCCTTGCATAATCGACTTCTGAATTTGAATTTGGTTACGACGACCATTTTCTTTTTTCTTTAAGGATTTTATCGATATTTTTCCTTTCCTTTGAAACATACAAAGTTCGGTAGCGATTATGTATTTTCGCAGTGCAACAGCTGGCAACTCTGTTGTATTTTCAAGCATGTGATGGGCTCGAGTATTTTTCGCACCACGACAGGTCCCCTTCTTATACTTCTGCACTTAAATATAAATTTTTTTATTTTTTTTAAATGACTAGTTACTTGTGAAACATGACAAATCATCATATATAAATATATTATTGAATCTTATAGATAAAAATATAAGTTAAAAATGAGCATCTCATCGATTTTCTATAATAAAAAAAACATGATAGGGAGATGTTGCAGTGAAAATCAGATATCAAGCTATTGATTAACTTGAATCATATTTCTTTTACAACCGAACTTTAATTTATCCAAAGGAAAGGTCTAAAGAAAGAAAGAACCTTTTTCGCGATGTAAAACAATGCTTAGAGATTCGGGGGTCGGGGGTTGGTTATATCTAGGGAAGGTATTAGCACCTAAATGGTATAAGGGAAAAGGTAAAGACCTAAAGAAAGTTTCTAAGTTGCTCGCAAAGGCATCGCACCTTCTACCTACGTATTCTAACTAGGATAGAATCAGAGCAATCGTAGTTCACCTCACGAGGGAAAGAACACTGATTACGATCAAGGTTCAATAGGGAACAAGCATGAAAATGCTTATGTGGAGTCTAACAAAACTCCCTAAACTAAGTTGTATACTCAAGGGGAAGTAAGATATCATGACGATGATTCTTACGTAGAGTTGACGAACTCTGCCCTAGGGTTCTAGTTGAAGAACGCTCCTAGTATGGGTGGGTCCTTTAGACTTAAGCAAAGTCTAGGGCTTCTAAACTAAAGTTCAAGTGACTTAACAAGTCAAGGAGAAGGGTAAATGATCTATCCATGACATGAAGTCAAATGGAAAGACTTTTCCTTTGAAAGGAGAAAGGGAGGCGACTCGGACGAGAATTAACGAGTTTCGTCACTTGGGGAAAAAGAAAAGAAATACTTAACAAGATAAATACATGATGAGAGCATGTTCATGGTGACAACCAATTAAACAACAAGAAATGATAAGGATGAAAACCTCTTGATAACAAACCAACAGATGAAATTATCGATACTGTGACGACAGATCGCATTCAATTGAAATCAACAGAGGAAAATGGTAACAACCAAAATGAACCCTAGCATGTTATATAATATATATGAACATGAATACACATAAGTTTCACAAATAAATTCAAAAGGAACCACATGAAAATTCATCTGCATACGTTAAAACGATCGCGAAACGCACGTAACTTGTACATAGTTAAAATGGATGATAAAAAAAAAGTCAAACATGAAAATACAAAAATATGATATGAAAGTAGATACAAAGATGAACAAAATAAAAAAAGAACGAACGAAAAACGATTAAAAACGAGGGAGATATGAATTTTCAAAGTTTGAATGAAAAATGACAAAAATAAATAAAATAGTTGCCCTCCTTAGGGGTTGAAGTCAGGCTTGCAAGGTGAAAGGCGCATGGTCTTACCACTGGGGTGGCTATACATCCATTGATGAAAGCCACCCCTTTAATTTATAAGGGTGAAATGTTTAGAAAGCTTGGCAAAAATACACAATAAAGGATTTTACGCTTTGTATCATAACTTTCTCGTCGCTCAACCAAATGCCACAAAATTTATATGTAACTGGCCTAGAAAAACATGAGGAGCATGATGGTGGTGTTATTTTCTGAAATTCCTCTTCTAGTAAAAAATTCGAAGGCAACTGCATTATGATGTAATGAAATGCATTTTGAATGTTCCAACTTGTTTCAAACACTTTCCATCCAAACTAAGTGTACACACAAATCATATAAATGATGATGAATGATTCTATCACTCCAAGTAAGCTTGATATCAACAGAAATTAAAAGTGTCTTGGCAAGTGCTATGCTTTGAAAAGAATGCATTTTGGAATGTAAATCTCATGACAGTTTGTTTTGGTTCAAGAAAATCATGTAAACACCCTCCAAATGATTAGTGTGAAATGTTCAAAAAGTGGTTTGGGTGGAAATCAAGCTTATGCAAAAAGTGGTATGTGAGTTGCTTGATAAATATTGACATGAACATGTAAATCAATTTCTATGCACAAAGAGGCCAAGGCAAGCATTCACACATTTTTTAACTATGAAAACCTATGTATTCAAATACTGAAACTCAGTTTTTTCAATGTTCATGCAAAAAAGGTTTTCCAACTGTTTTGGTTTTAACAGCAGATGAAAAGTAAGCAAACAATCCAAGTAATGCTCATTTTGTCATAACATGGTGATGATGTTCAAACTTAGTTCAAACAGTTAAAGTTACCTTAATCACACACACACATTGCATTCATGATATAACATAGGTTTGAATCCCAAGATATGGTAAAAACTGGCTGTGGATGAGAAATGCATTTCATGTGCAAGTGTGTGTGTGAGATACCACAGAATGGGGGCAGTCAAATTCTAAGCAAGCTCAAGTCATTCTTAACCACATATACACAATGTATACATGATATATAAGACAAAATCAGACCAACAAACAAGGCTTAAAACAGGCTGTTATGCAATGTAGCAGTAGAGTTGCAAATGAATTTTGGTGTGTTTATGACAAACATGTGAATCAACCTCTTATGCAAAATTTGGCAAGGTAAGCATACACACAAATTTCAAATGTACATTCAAACATGTTTAAAGGATAAAAACTGATTTTTCAGTGCTTATGCCCAAAATGGTTTTCCAACTGTTTGTGGATTTTCTTGAGTACAAAATTGCAACAGCAGAAGAAACGCAACATGTGATGATTTGGAATGTTTGAGTATGTTCACAATGTAATGGTGTTAACATTTCACATGATTAAAACACAACATGATATGAACAAATAATACCAAGGCTGCTAACATACTGATTTTGGGCAGAAATTGATCAATCTCATGTTTTGGCAAAATGCACACAATCAAGAATCAACAAACATGAACAACATACCAATGACAGCAAAAATTGATGAAACTGAAATGAAACAGTTAGTGAGTACCAAAAAAGTAAACTGCCACAGCCAAATATGACTCCTCTCCCAACATGCTCCAATAACCACAATATCCTTCAATATCTCAAAATCTTCTTACAGTCCAAAACAGGTATGGACAGTACACAGGTTCAAGCAACCTTCAATGTTTAAAGTCAGCCTACTAGGCACTCTTGACAGCCTCATCCCAACAAACTAGATCAACACACCAGCCAACCCCTAATTCTTCTAACCTCAACACAGACCTCATGCTCATGGCTTGTAGACCTTAATTCCATATGTCTATTAGTCATTTTATTCATGTCCATGTATGTCCTCTAGAGCAGTTTCAACTGCTATGAAACTATGGACCAAGTATGCACCTAGACTAATGATAGCAGCCTGTTATACCATAGTGTTATTAACATGACTCTTATTCCTTTCTCATCCTCACCTCAAATTGCATAGGAGAGAACAAACCAAAGGCCATCACATTCTCATCAATGGAATTCAGCACCAAACCTCCCCTGCTCCAAATCAGCCTTGTGATTTAATCCACCAAGTTTGCCAATATCAGATGGTCCAAACAGCCCCCCTCCAAAATACCAACTATAGGACTAGCTTAAAATAGGTCCATACACCACAAATCAAGTAACTTGTATTAATGTATCAAGCTAGGCACATTGGTTACAAACAAAGAAAGCAAAACATGACATCATAACTAATTTTCCCATCAAACCAAAACATAGGCCAATCTTTTAACAGTCCAAAATTTGCTTTTGACAGTATGCTAACAAGATCAAACATACCAAAAATAAAGCTTGGCAAGAACAAACTTCAACACACATGATGGTACTCATAATAACCTCTTCATTTATCAAAAACAAATATCATGAAAATCAACCAAGTGTTCATAACTTCAAAATGCACCAAAATGCTCAAAATGCAAAATCATGAAAGAATGGTGCAAGAGTCAATGTGTACAAGTTACATACCTCTTATAGACCTTGTTGAACAAGTTAAAGTAGCCATGAAACTCAGAGATCCTTAATCCCCTTCTTTGCCTTGAAGCTTTACTTCACTTTTAAGCAATATGCACTTATGATGCCAAATGAAGAAACATGAGCCACCAATGATTCCTAGCAATTTGGACAGTTGAGAAACATCATTTGTAAGGTGTTAGAATGATTGGAATGCCAAGAAACTATATGGAACAAGATATGGCAAGTTTTGTAGCTTTTGGTCAAAGTAGTGTGGGATGAAATTGACTTTTTGATTTTTGAGGTTTTTGGGTGGTTCAAGGCTTTGTACACCTTCTATATGACATTTAAGGGTTTTTTGGATGATTATTGAGGTATTTGAATGTAGGGAAATGGATATGGCAACCCTTACACCAAGACAAATTTTTGGTGAAAAAGGGAGGTTTTGTGATTTTGGGGTTTTGAGAGCAAGAACCAAGAACAGGGTTTTTTCTGATATTTAGAAGGTGTATTGTGTTTAAAATGAGGTGAGGGAGGCTCCCTTTTATAGGAAAGTGGAGTGACGAGCTGATTTGAAGATTTCTTCACTTTGAAGAAAGGTTTTGAATATTTTGGATGAAACCTCCCTAGGAGGGTTTTCTTGGCTGATAATCAAGCCTTAATGGTCAAGAAAATGATGAATTTCAGAGGCTAATTGCAGGCTAGGAGCATAGGATTAAGGCTGGTTCAGAACCACTTTACACCTCATGCTTTGTTTTTCCACTTTTGGTGCAAGTTGCAAATCCACTTGCAAGGCACTTTGCTTAGGCTTGGAAATTCATATTTCTGCATAATTCCTTGATTCTTTCATGCTAGAAACATTCCACATATCAGACACAACATGTTCACAACTAAGATTGGCCAACCTTGATGAAAGAATGCATTTTGCAATTTTGACAATGTGGGACTAAAGTGTGAAACCCCTAACTTGCCACCCATGTAACTTTCAGCTCATAAATCCTCTTGAGATGTTCTAGTACAATTTAGAAAGCCCTCATGTAGCTCTACAACATTCATGTTTGCAAGAAATTCAAATTCCAAAAGGAACTATGTGAAAAACCCCTCCAAAGTTGGCTGAAAATAAGCTTTTAAGTGAAATAACTTAGAATTTTTCTAAGTTATTTTCCCCTCTTGTAATGACTTTGATTCTGACTCCAAAAATAAGCATTTTCTGATGATGGACCACTGTGGGAATTTTGTAGGATTTGTCAAGAGCTTCCTAATGAGCGTTGAACCACTCCATTTGGATGTGTGGTTAAGGAGTTATGACCTTGCCCCTTTCAAACCCTAATTCCCGATTTTTCCGATTACTCCCTCATCTTTGATCCAATGACCATGAAATTTTATGGGCAAGTTTAAAATAATATATGGGACATTTTTCATTCACAACTTGAGGTCCAATTCTTAAAATTTGAAGGGTTGACTTTTCGGTCAACCGTACGATCGATCGGTGACTACCGAGTCACCTGTTGACATTCTGGACCTTCTGAGACTTTGAAACTTCTTGGATAGACTTCTTTAGGCTATATGAACTTCATGGAACTCAATCCCACCATTAAAACATCTTCCAATACCAAAGTCAAACCACAGTTGACTTTTCCTATCGAAAGCCCTAATCGGGTGCCCTGAAATACACTGCTCTTGATTCTGGAGTGACAACTTCAAATTGTTTTCACATTTGACCTCATATAACATCCTTGAACTTCTTTCATGATTAACCTAATCCCACATATTGATTGATCTCACTTTTGAAGCTTCGATTCGACTGCGAGAAATCTCTAATTCACCTGTTTCTTGACAAAGAAAAACTTGAACTATGTTTGGGTTATATAATCATATGCATGATCCTAGAATGATGATGAGGATCTAAGGTGGTCAAAATTTGGGGTGCAACAGTTGACCCTATTTAAATATCTTCACAAATGGAAACGAGAGATGACGATCCTCGTAACATTGCAGTGAACGGTATTTAAATACAGAAAGCCAAAAATTTTGTCCCTTAGATCCGATGATATGCAAAAGGACATATGCTAAAATTCTATGAAAATATAAATGATGCTTTATGATGCTTGAATGCAAGACACAGGAATGATAAAACAACAAGTAACTATCCACTGGGGAACAGACTCCGGGGACTCAACACACCGGGGAAATCCTCATCGAGGGACTCACACTGAGGAAAGAAGATCCGGACACAGATACCAAATAGTTCAGACGTGACTAAATGATAACACCTGAGAAGTGACTTCTACTGGGGGAAAAAACCTGACGAAGAAGACGACTGTCCACCGGGGAAAGAGATACATTCCACTAGGGAAGGAACAACTTCGAATGGGGAATAAAAGAACTAGAGACGAACCTCACTGGGGATAATCAGACGAGGTTTTCCTACAACAAAGAGTTCAAACTGGATCTTCAGGAATGGACTACAAACAAGACTGGATAACACGAAGATACTAGTAACGACTAGATCTCCGGGATCAGACTGGGGAAAGCAAAGCTCACTGGGGACACTAACACCAACCAGTTTCAGAGAATCAAACCAACAATGCTAGTTGCCACTAGACTTCATGGGGATAATGGTGACTACCAACCCAAGATAACAGGTAAGAAATCAAGCAATGCCAGTGACGACTGGACTTCAGCTGGGGAAAGGTGCCAGTTACCGCTGGACTTTAAACATCACCGAAGGTACGAAACCTGAACTCGAGAGTAAACACCATCTTCCAAAGGTACGAAACCTGAACTTGGAATCAAACATCACCGAAGGTACGAAATCTAAACTCGGGAGTAAACACAATCTTCCAAAGGCACGAAACCTGAACTTGGAATCAAATATCACCGAAGGTACGAAACCTGAACTTGAGAGTAAACACAATCTTCCAAAGGTACGAAACCTGAACTTGGAATCAAACATCACCCAAGGTACGAAACCTGAACTCGGGAATAAATACAAACTTCCAAAGGTACGAAACCTGAACTTGGAATCAAACATCACCCAAGGTACGAAACCTGAACTCGGGAACAAACCCAATCTTCCAAAGGTACGAAACCTGAACTTGGACTCAAACATCACCGAAGGTACGAAACCTGAACTCGGGAACAAACCTAATCTTCCAAAGGTACGAAACCTGAACTTGGAATCAAACATCACTGAAGGTACGAAACCTGAACTCGGGAACAAACCCAATCTTCCAAAGGTACAAAACCTGAACTTAGAATCAAACATCACCGAAGGTACGAAACCTGAACTCGGGAACAAACCTAATCTTCCAAAGGTACGAAACCTGAACTTGGAATCAAACATCACCGAAGGTACGAAACCTGAACTCGGGAACAAACCCAATCTTCCAAAGGTACGAAACCTGAACTTGGAATCAAACATCACTGAAGGTACGAAACCTGAACTCTGGAATAAACCCAATCTTCCAAAGGTACGAAACCTGAACTTGGACTCAAACATCACCGAAGGTACGAAACCTGAACTCGGGAACAAACCCAATCTTCCAAAGGTACGAAACCTGAACTTCGAATCAAACATCACCGAAGGTACGAAACCTGAACTCGGGAACAAACCCAATCTTCCAAAGGTACGAAACCTGAACTTGGAATCAAACATCACCGAAGGTACGAAACCTGAACTCGGGAACAAACCCAATCTTCCAAAGGTACGAAACCTGAACTTGGAATCAAACATCACCGAAGGTACGAAACCTGAACTCGGGAACAAACCCAATCTTCCAAAGGTACAAAACCTGAACTTGGAATTAAACATCACCGAAGGTACGAAACCTGAACTCGGGAACAAACCCAATCTTCCAAAGGTACGAAACCTGAACTTGGAATCAAACATCACCGAAGGTACGAAACCTGAACTCGGGAACAAACCCAATCTTCCAAAGGTACGAAACCTGAACTTGGAATCAAACATCATCGAAGGTACGAAACCTGAACTCGGGAACAAACCCAACCTTCCAAAGGTACGAAACCTGAACTTGGACTCAAACATCACCGAAGGTACGAAACCTGAACTCGGGAATAAACATATATAATGCCACTCATTTGCAGGGCAATGCAAAAGTGTTCTTTTTGATAGATAGTGCAAAATAAATGCACATCCAAGTAGGCTCAGCGACCAGCAAGGACTGAAGTTTAATCTAGAATTGAGCTAGAAAGAAACTGTCAAACAAGACCTCAGCCATTGAGAAATGAACTCTAATGGTGACTCACCTTATCCAATCATGGAAAAAGATAACTGAAGCAACCGTCATCCACGAGGGTTAATATCTATGGGGAATTGAGAAAGGATGGATATTTTATGCTTAAGGGCTGACAACTCTATTTGGAGAGAGACAACACACCCAATCACTTGGTAGAAAACCAAAGTGAAACAAAACAGGTAACAACCAGAGATAGCAAAATGCGCAGATGCTATGTATATGCTTATGCCATGTTTATGTTTATGCTGACAAAACAGACAAAACTGGAAATGAAATAAACATCTCAACACGGATACCCAGCCCATATCTACCGAAATTGGACCTCAACGGGGATGAACATGTAGAGCCAAACAACTATACTTCAAGGTTACAACCTTCTTTGGGGAGCATAGTATTTCACTCAGGATATAACATTGTGCTTCACCTGAGGGTTGTCATCATGAGTCCGGTTTCTTTGTTGGAGAAAGAAAACCCAAGGGAAATTGCCAATATAAATTGAAGTAACAACTTGTTAAGGAATTGGCAGAAGATGCTACAAGAACCAAACAACTTTGTACTCTATCCTGCATAATCATTATCATAATGAGTAACAACCCTTGTACACTCCAAATTTCTCTGCCCCGGGGTACCAGGTCTGTAAGAGGATTTTATAGAAGAATTGGCATACAAGATGCTTCAATATCTTCCAACTCTTGGAAAGATTCGCGAATCTCGATGTAACTGTCTAATCTCGACTTGGTTGCCCCTGCTTGACTAGTCTTTGAGAGATTAATCTAATCTCGACCTGACTTCTTCTGATTGACTAGTCTCTGAGATACTAATCTAATCTCGACGTAACTTCCCCAGTTTCATTCTGATTTTTGAAGAGTTCTCCCCTCGATTCTGAACTTTGAAGACTTCTGCCCCCAATTCACTAACTCCTGGAGATGGGCGATTATCAAATTGGTTGCCCCACATTAGGCTTCCTTTACCAAATCAAATCCCCTAACCGGTTGCATTTGTTGGATTCCCTGGATATTGTCTCGCAAACAAGGTTGTTCATTTACAGATGGCAATTGTAACATTCATGCAAACTTTTGAAAACCATTTTTGATGAAACACACACGACAAAGCGATCAAGTGATCAAAGTGAAAATGATCCAATCATTTCACAAATGACGGATAAAGTGATTAACATACACAAACATCAAAGATCATTAGGAGTCGGGTCATCCAACCTTGCTGTTTATATGCTTTCAAAACAACCTTACCTCAATTAGGTCTTTCAAGAGTTGTATCGTGGTCTGGCTCATGGTTCGTGAAACAAAGGATAAAGGCTCAAAAATTATTTGTGCCCACCCAATCTACGTGATGATCTCCAGTCCTATGCTCAGTTAACTCAAACTATTCATTCAGGTTCTCACAGACTTTGAGAATTGAACTGATGACAGTTGGTGATGGTTCACAAACCTGGGGTAGTCACTACTCCCTCGCTATGTCTTATAACTCTCCTTTTTCTATTTGAGGATTTTTCCAAGTGAAAGTCTTAACGTCATCTTCTTTTTGTTATCCCTAACTTTTGCCTGAACTGTTCCTTTTGGATTTACAGTCAGCGGGATGCCCCAGTTTTGCCTAAGTCTCCTTCACAGGTTTTGACTTAGCGGGTGTTGCGGTTAGAATATGATATCAAATTATTAATTAATTTGAATCGCATCTTTAGTTCACAACCGCTCTTTGATTTATCCGAAGGAAAAGGTCAAAAGAGGAAAACCTAATTTTGCATCGTAAAGACAATGCAGGGAGAGATCTAGGTAAGGGGTTGGTTAAGCTTAGGGAAGGTACTAGCATCCTAAACTTCTGTAGTACTCTACAAGAACCTTTTGTTTAATGTATGCTTTTTTATTTTATTATCTGCTTTAATATATATTGCTAAGGGATATAGTGACCTAAAGACCTAAGGGTTAGTCCTAAGTTTACTCGGCAAGACATCGCATCTTGTGCCTACATATCCTGACGGGAATGGAATCAGAGTAATTGTAGTTCCCCTCGAAAGGGAGGTTAGAAACGTCTTGACTGTGGTCAAGGTTTCATTGGGGAGTAAGCGTTCATAGGGAAGCGCCTACGTGGAGTCTTGAAACTCCTATTTCTACGTTGAAATTGTTAATTGAAATTAGGGTTAAATTAAATATTCCACGGCGGGAAACCCTAAAACAGAGTACGGCGACTCTTTGACCTAATGCTAGGGTAAAGGGTATTTTCGTCCACGGCGGGACACCTAGGCGATTAGGGTTTTGAAATGGTCAAACGTTAGGGTTATTGAATCAACGGTCAAACGTCTAGACCTAATCCTTCGGAAGGAAAATAACGGTAAAACATGCAAGCAGAAAAAATATCGTACGGCAAAAATAAAGTGCGGAAAGTAAAGAAAGCGTCGCGACGATCACTCGCGTAAATTACAAATGCCCAAAAAATGTAAAATAAAATAAATCGCGACCGTGGCCTCGCGTAAATTACATCCATGGAACAAATTACAAATATGATAACGAAATATTTAATTAATAATAATCGGAGACCGACTAAAACCTAGCGGAAAACAAATAGAGAACGTTAGTGAAAAAAAAGTTAGGCGGAAATCAATGACAAATAATAAAGCAATTAATAATGAAGGAAAGAAAATGCAATTTGGAAATTTATTATTTTATTAATTTTGAAAAACTTTATTTTTAATTTCTGAAAAAAGAAATTTAATCTTAATTTTGAAACAATGGTTTTTAATAAAAATATTTTAGTTTTAATTTTTTTTAAAGGATTCAATTTAAATTTTTTTAAAAAAAAAGAAGTTTTAGTTTTAATAAAAAACAGTTTTAATTTTTTTATTATAAGAACAGAGTTTTAAAACAAGGTTTAACTAGCAAATATTTTTTAATAAAACTAACCATTTATTATGACATAATTTAAAGAAAATAATAATAATAATAATAATAATAATAATAATAATAATAATAATAATAATAATAATAATAATAATAATAATAATAATAATAATAATAATAATAATAATAATAATAAGAAGAAGAAGAAGAAGAAGAAAAATAAAAAAGGGAAAAATAAAAAATATAAAAAAATAAAAGGGGAAAAGTAGGCTTCACGCTGAAGCATTTCAATCTTTAGGTTTTTAGAAACCCCATCTTCTTCTTCATCACGGTGGCGGCGTCGTTGCAGCTCCTTTGAGCTTTGCTCCATTCTTGCATGGCCGGAAACGATTTCTCTCCTTCTTCTTCGGTTTGTTCTACCTGAAAACAACAGAAAAACTTTGTTATTGACAAAAAGAACTACTCACCTTGTTCGGGGTTCGAAGCGGTTCGCGGTGGTTTTGCGCCGTTTGGTGGATTTGCTGACACTTTCCTCTTCTGATAAGTCGTGAGAACGGCCGCCGTTTTTTCCTTTTGTGTGCTCTCCTTTTATCAAATGCAACTCATGTTTATATAGGTAACAAATTAGGGTTAACTCTAACCTAATGCCTATTTTAAAGCCCAACTTTAATAATTAGTCAAAACTAAAAAAACAAACTAAAACAAACTTAAAAGAATAAAATCTTTTCTAATATTTTTAATTTTATGATTTTTTGATGTTTTTATGAATAATATGGAAAAAAGTGAAAAAATAATATTTTTTTAAAAAATAATTTAAATAAAATACGAAAATAATAATTAAATAATAAAAAAAACTATTTTGTTATTTTTTTTTTTATAAAAATAGAAAAGTTAGAATAAAAATAAAAGAAAAACAAAAAATGAAGAAGGTGGGATTCGAACTCTCGACCTCTCACACTCACAACTTCTTACACACGGTCTCTTGTCAATTGTGTCATTTTATTCATTCAAAATAAAGTGGCACTAGAAACTATGTAAAGGTAGGACAAATTTGGGGTGCAACAGATGCCCCTATTTAAATAGCTTCACCGGATGATTTGAGTAGCGGAGACTCGAGAAATCGCGGTGAAAGGGATTTAAATACAGATAACCGGAAATTTGGCCCCTAGATGCAGTGATATGCAATGATATGGACAAAATAACACGAACTATAATGCTGACAATGCCATGAATCTAATATGATGCGTATGATGGAATGATGAATGCAAGGATGCAAACGACACGACGTCATAGGGGACAACGCAGCGAAGAATTGCACTGGGGAAGAAGACACGCGGTGGTGACAAGGTAACATAGGATCCACACGGAGGCAGGACCAGGTAAACGACAGACGCTAGAGTTTTCGGGACATTCCTTGAAGAGATTGAGCGGGATCTTCAGGACTCACCAGAAAACATATAGGGAGAGACAAACATCAGAATATTTCGGAAGAACATCGAAAAGGAGACACGTTGTATCTTGAAGAACGTCAGATAGACATGACACGAAATAGTCGATGAGTGCCAAGTAAACTGGACTTTGTCCATAAGGTAAGACGCGGATAAAACACGACCTCGGGGAGAAAAATGCAAATGGGGATAAAGCACCCATGATGCCAAGTAAATAAATTCATCCACGAGGTAATACGCGGGTAAAACACGACCTCGGGGAGAAAAATGCAAATGGGGATAAAGCACCCATGATGCCAAGTAACTAAATTCGTCCAAAAGGTAAGACGCGGATAAAACACGACCTCGGGAGAAAAAGCAAATGGGGATAAAACACCCATGATGCCAGGTAAATTGGACTTCGTCCACGAGGTAATACGCGGGTAAAACACGACCTCGGGAGAAGAAGTAAATGGGGATAAAACACCCATGATGCCAGGTAAATTGGACTTCGTCCACGAGGTAATACGCGGGTAAAACACGACCTCGGGAGAAAAAGCAAATGGGGATAAAACACCCATGATATGCACATGTAAAAGAATTATGCTATGATATATAATCACATGCAAATGCAGATGTCAATGACAAGGCTCGACTCTGTTGGTGAGATGAAAAAACTGGAAGACTGATTCCTCAACCCATACATCATTGTCATTCTATTAAACTGTATCAAGTTGATAGTCCTTATAGGAAGGATGAAGAGCTGCTTGGGGATTTTTCAAGTACACTGCCCTAGATTAGACAAACTGATAATTGCTTCAGCTTATCTGATTCGTGAATAGGATTGTTTTACTATATCCTCGGAAGGTTTGCCCCAATATGAGTCTTGAAAATTTTCTGGATAAACCAAATCTGAGAAGATCTTGCCTTGAACCAATCTTGAACTGATTCTTAGACAGGATGTAAGCGGAACTTGCCCCTGATAGGATCACTTGACCAAGTTTCTCATTGTTTGAAAATTCCTTAGAGGAAAGCCATTTTGCAAACAAAAATATTCATACAAATATGGTAATGCAAAGTTCATGCGACCTTTGAAATCAAAATTATTTTTGAAAAATAAAAAATAAGTCGTTGGTCAGAACACGGTGGTTCAAGACTCTCAAAATTTAAAACAAAAGTGTATTGCCAAAATAAATTATTCACAAAGATCTTTTGGAGTCAGGTTACGCAACTTTGTTGTAGTATACTTTCAAAATAATCTTGCTTCAATTAGGTCTTTTAAGGGTTGTAACGTGGTCTGGTTCACAGTTTATGAAACAAAGGATAAAGGCTCAAAATTTATTTATACCCACCCCATCTACATGATGATCTCCAGTCCTATGCTCAGTTAACTCCTATTATGCATTCAGGTTCGTATAGATTAGGAATTGCACTGATGGTAGCAATGATGCTTCAGAAGTCAATGGACCTATGAAAAGCAGCCACTTCCTCCTTATGATATTTGGTCATTTTGACATTGAGGAGTTTCAGGGTAAAGATTTAAAACTCCTCTTTGTATTATCCCTAAATTTTGCCTGAACTGTTTATTTTGAAAGTTACAGTCAGCGGGATGCCCCAGTTTTGCCTAAGTCTCCTTCATAGGTTTTGACTTAGCGGGCTCTTTCTTTTAATTTTTTTTTGAAACATGATTGCCTGGTTTAATGATTACGGTGAACCATCATCGGTGTTTTTGACTTAAAAATAATCTTCGACACTTGTTTGTTGTGTGTGAAGGAAAATTGTAAGTGCGACCTTTATATGAAAGGTATATTGCATGAACACATAACCGAGTTAACTAAGAACTACCCATCCCCAGGTTAAAATTGCGGGTTTTTTTTTGTAAAGAAAGGAACTCCAACTTTTAGGCTCGAAGGGGTTGACAAGGGATTAACTTCCTTATTTCTCCAGTTATTGGGAATTGAAACAATGCCTTACATCGTCAACAAGGTTTGATTGAAAGCATACTGACAGCAATTATGGGTATAACGTTATCATCATCCTCCCTCCAATCTTAGCATATCAAAAATTTGGACAAAAAGTAAATATTTGAAAATAAAGCATAAAGATGCAAATAGTAGGCAAAATGAATTGAATCAAAAGTCGCAATGCTCATTTCATTAATGTAAAAGTACAAACATAACTTGAAAGCAAACAACTAATACAAAATAAAGAAAATGCAAACAACAAGGAATAAAAAGCCTAGTGATAAAACTTCATTTCTAATGCACTGGCAAGGGATCCTTCTGAACATTCGGATGACCGTCTGTAAAATCAAGTATTCCGGTTCTAACCAATTCACGCACTCTAGCCTTCAGCGCAAAACAATGTTCCAAGTCGTGGCCTGGGGCACCCTCATGAAAAGCACAATGGAGATCGGTCCTGAACCCAACCGGATGGGGATTAGGAGGAGGTGGCGAAGCCTTTATGGTGATCAGTCTTCGTCGAACCAAGTCAAGATATAGCTCGGTGTAAGTCATGGGAATAGGATCAAAGTGGCTTCTGTTCCGTTTCTGGTTTTGTCTGATAACTGGGCGTTGAGGAGTCTGAGCTGGTTGTCCTCTAGCAATCAGTATTTGAAGCATTTCAGTGAGCTTAGTCATGCCCGACTTTAACTCATCGATTTACATTCGGATCTCTGCATTGTATGTCTCTTGCTCTGACATCTTACATCTATAGTTAGCCATGGTCTAATATCTGTGTCGAGGAATCAGCTTGACGACTCAAAGAAACACTGGAAGACGAGAGGACCGAGAATGAGAAACCGGGGGAAAAATGCCATGCAAGACATGATGCTAATGCAATGCAATAGTTTCAAGAACTTTAACGGTCGATTGCAAACATTTCTTTTTTAGGAAAGTTGGAAATGGTTTTAAACTTTGAAATGTAGGACTTTTGAATTCCCAAAGGACTGTTGAATTCCTTGAAACTAGGAATGATGTTTTATGAATGCCATGCACAAATACACATAAACAATAAAGTCCTAGGTTAGAGGAACAATGAATAAAGTTAAGGTCTACCCTTCCCCAAAGGTATGTATTATGGGGTAGTTGTACCTGCAGAACAAGGTTCTAAAGAGGTGCCCAAAGTCATCAGTCCATCCTTCAGATATTATCAACTTTCCAACTGACTCGGAGGTCGATAATATTCTCGAGAGAACCTCTTTTGAGTGTAGTATCGCGTAGCAACTATTGTAGGACTACTCCCACAAGTTCCCGCACTACGTCCTATATAAGGCCAAGGTGGTGTTAAGGTACTACGGTTCCCAGTATCACAGACTCCAATTGAAAATAGTAAAAGTTTTCACGACTGCACTCGATCAACCGAACCATTTTCGAAAGGGTCTCAACTGAGCGGTGATTCTCGAGTTGACTTGGTCGGGACTCACTCCCGGCAAGCCTCGTCGAATATCTCACCTTCCTATAATAAGGTCACTAAAGTCCGGGTTAGGACTTATCTCACAATAACAAGTATCCCCACAAGGTACAATGATATATAAAAATAATTAATAAAATATCATATAATAAACAAAATAGGGGTAACCCTTAAAAATTAGGAGGATCCCCAGCAGAGTCGCCATATTCTGTTGCGGTTAGAATATGATATCAAATTATTAATTAATTTGAATCGCATCTTTAGTTCACAACCGCTCTTTGATTTATCCGAAGGAAAAGGTCAAAAGAGGAAAACCTAATTTTGCATCGTAAAGACAATGCAGGGAGAGATCTAGGTAAGGGGTTGGTTAAGCTTAGGGAAGGTACTAGCATCTTAAACTTCTGTAGTACTCTACAGGAACCTTTTGTTTAATGTATGCTTTTTTATTTTATTATCTGCTTTAATATATATTGCTAAGGGATATAGTGACCTAAACACCTAAGGGTTAGTCCTAAGTTTACTCGGCAAGACATCGCATTTTGTGCCTACATATCCTGACGGGAATGGAATCAGAGTAATTGTAGTTCCCCTCGAAAGGGAGGTTAGAAACGTCTTGACTGTGGTCAAGGTTTCATTGGGGAGTAAGCGTTCATAGGGAAGCGCCTACGTGGAGTCTTGAAACTCCTATTTCTACGTTGAAATTGTTAATTGAAATTAGGGTTAAATTAAATATTCCACGGCGGGAAACCCTAAAACAGAGTACGGCGACTCTTTGACCTAATCCTAGGGTAAAGGGTATTTTCGTCCACGGCGGGACACCTAGGCGATTAGGGTTTTGAAATGGTCAAACGTTAGGGTTATTGACTCGGCGGTCAAACGGCTAGACCTAATCCTTCGGAAGGAAAATAACAGTAAAACATGCAAGCAGAAAAAATATCGTACGGCAAAAATAAAGTGCGGAAAGTAAAGAAAGCGTCGCGACGATCACTCGCGTAAATTACAAATGCCCAAAAAATGCAAAATAAAATAAACCGCGACCATGGCCTCGCGTAAATTACATCCATGGAACAAATTACAAATATGATAACGAAATATTTAATTAATAATAATCGGAGACCGACTAAAACCTAGCGGAAAACAAATAGAGAACGTTAGTGGAAAAAAAGTTAGGCGGAAATCAATAACAAATAATAAAGCAATTAATAATGAAAGAAAGAAAATGCAATTTGGAAATTTATTATTTTATTAATTTTGAAAAACTTTATTTTTAATTTCTGAAAAAAGAAATTTAATCTTAATTTTGAAACAATGGTTTTTAATAAAAATGTTTTAGTTTTAATTTTTTTTTAAAGGATTCAATTTAAATTTTTTTTAAAAAAAGAAGTTTTAGTTTTAATAAAAAACAGTTTTAATTTTTTTATTATAAGAACAGAGTTTTAAAACAAGGTTTAACTAGCAAATATTTTTTAATAAAACTAACCATTTATTATGACATAATTTAAAGAAAATCAGAATAATAATAATAATAATAATAATAATAATAATAATAATAATAATAATAATAATAATAATAATAATAATAATAATAATAATAATAAGAAGAAGAAGAAGAAGAAAAATAAAAAAGGGAAAAATTAAAAATATAAAAAAATAAAAGGGGAAAAGTAGGCTTCACGCTGAAGCATTTCAATCTTTAGGTTTTTAGAAACCCCATCTTCTTCTTCATCACGATGGCGGCGGCGTTGCAGCTCCTTTGAGCTTTGCTCCATTCTTGCATGGCCGGAAACGATTTCTCTCCTTCTTCTTCGGTTTGTTCTACCTGAAAACAACAGAAAAACTTTGTTATTGACAAAAAGAACTGCTCACCTCGTTCGGGGTTCGAAGCAGTTCACGGTGGTTTTGCGCCGTTTGGTGGATTTGCTGACACTTTCCTCTTCTGATAAGTCGTGAGAACGGCCGCCGTTTTTTCCTTTTGTATGCTCTCCTTTTATCAAATGCAACTCATGTTTATATAGGTAACAAATTAGGGTTAACTCTAACCTAATGCCTATTTTAAAGCCCAACTTAAATAATTAGTCAAAACTAAAAAAACAAACTAAAACAAACTAAAACAAACTTAAAAGAATAAAATCTTTTCTAATATTTTTAATTTTATGATTTTTTGATATTTTTATGAATAATATGGAAAAAAGTGAAAAAATAATATTTTTTTAAAAAATAATTTAAATAAAATACGAAAATAATAATTAAATAATAAAAAAAACTATTTTGTTATTTTTTTTTATAAAAATAGAAAAGTTAGAATAAAAATAAAAGAAAAACAAAAAGTGAAGAAGGTGGGATTCGAACTCTCGACCTCTCACACTCACAACTCCTTACACACGGTCTCTTGCCAATTGTGCCATTTTATTCATTCAAAATAAAGTGGCACTAGAAACTATGTAAAGGTAGGACAAATTTGGGGTGCAACAGCGGGCCTTTTTGATTTTTCTTTTGACTTAACTACATTTTTCTTGAAAGAGAGTGATTGTCTGGTTTTAATGATTATGGTGAACCATCATCGTCTTTTGGCTTGGTGAACATCTCTGACACTTGTTTGCTGTGTGCGAGGGAAAGTCGTGAGCGCAACCCTCATGTAAAAGCGGTCTTGTATTGAACATACAAATGAGTTAACTGAGAACTACCCTGCCCCAAGGTTCAGATTTTGGGTTTTTGTAAAGAAAGAAAACTCCTACTTCTAAGCTCAAAAGGGTTCATCGAGGGATTATCTTCCTTATTTCTCCAGTGTTTAGGGATTGAAATAATGCCTTACATCATCGGTAAAGTTAAATTGAAAGCATATCGACAACAGTTTATGGATACAGTTTTCATCATCCTCCCTAATCTTTGCTTCAACAACGGTTGAGTAAAGAAACTTTGTCTTTTTGTCAACTCTTAATAATGAAAGGAAAGCGAAAGAGTGAAACGAATGGATTTAATCAAAAGATGCATAAACATTTCATTAATATTGAAAATTTAAAAATGAACAACATCTTACAAGTGATTCAAATTAAACAACAAGGGAAATGCAACTGAAAATACTAAAACAATCAAAACACAGCCAGCTTCGGAGACTTGACTTTATCAACTTCAATTTCCAGGCCCAATCAAGGGAACACTCCATCACTGATCTCCTTGTGGTATAGAACCTTGAGAGGCCTCATAGGTCCTTTGTCTTTTGCTTCCAAAGCTGAGACACTGGTACTTGGTTTACTTTCTTCAGGTTTCAGCAGCTCTAACAAGCTTCGCAATTTTAACCCAAAACCTTCGCACTCTTCTACCAAATGCCTTATTGTTCCTGTATGATACTTGCATTCAACCTCTGTATGCTCTTCTTCAAGGATTAGATCTTTGTCAATAATCAGCTCTTGTATCAAGTAACTTAATGCCAAGCATGCATCTAGGTTGTGTCCTTTGGCTCCTTTGTGGAATTCACAGGTCAGGTTCTCATTGTACCATGGTCCTAGCACAGGTTTAAGAGATCGTGGAGTCACCAACAAGTTCTGAATTAGAAGCGGATAAAGTTTACTTAGCGGTACTGGAATTGGTTCACCGCAAGTCTTATCTTTCCTGACACGATTATTCTTGTTCAATCTCTGGCTTTGAGAAGCTGGGGGAGGAAGAAACACTGAGTGTTGAGAGTCTTCAGTGGAATGCCCTAATGCCCTTGCATGATAGTCGCACTTGGTATCGAAGCCCTTTGGATGAGGGGGAATCATTGATTTTAACTTCTTTGGTCTTATCAAGCCATCTTGGGTTAAATTTGGCGACATCTGACCGTATGACATTGGAACTGGACTCTCTGGTTCCTTTAGTCTTTGTCGAACCTGTTGACGCGCTTGACGGTTGTTTGGTCGTTGATGCCGAGGAGTTTCTTGAACTGGAAGAGTCACCGGAAGTGACGGACTGACCTCCTCTCTGGGTGCAATAGGGTGAGAATACCCCTCATTCTTCATCAATTTCTGCAAAGTTTCCAAAACCCAATTCATCTGATTTTTGAGGACCTTGATTTCCTCCTTCAAGGCTTTTTGTTCTTTCAAAAGTTCGTTCATCGTTGCCATTGGTCCAGAATGCATGCTAGGTATCCTTCTAGAGACAGGAAGAGGAAAATGAGACTCAAGGCTGCAAAATGCAAATGCAAATGCAAGGTCATGCTCATGCAATGCAAAAGTTTCATGGAACTCAAAATATTTACAAACATCAAGATACACCAAACTTCTAACAATTTGAATTACAGCATGTCAGTACTTCTTACAAGAGTCTTTAAACGGAAAGCTAAACAAAAGTCCTAAAGAGGTTCTCTTGACAGTCTCATATTGAGTTTCTTGATCTATTCTTCCATCTAAGCCTTCTCAAGAATGAGCTTATCCGCAATCAGTTTCCACAGAGTCAACCGAGGGCTAGAAGAAAATAAATCTTCTTGCGCCTTCCTCTTCTTCCGAGAGAGTATTTCTTCGTGGTTGTTTCTTGAGCTCTACGTTTTCTTTGATAACCACAGGATCTTGTGCCTCAAAGCATCTTTTGATTGTTCTTTGCTCAATGCGATTCCCAAACATGTAGCTTTAGCAATATCTTCCTCCGTAGGGTTTTCTCCATGGTGAGAGAAAGAAGTTCGTCAAGAATGGGCAACCCGTCAAAATAAGAATATTCCTCAGATGTAGATGGTAGCTGATAATTGGGACTGGATCATAGAACTGGAGAAGTGTGGAGAAGAGTCCTTTGTCCATCTTTATCTTCAACAATGATAACAACTCCCATACCTGCTCTTGAATCCCTCTAAGTCTGTCACCAGGGTGTTCAACCTCTTTAGGTCACCCAAGTTTAAGACTCTTGTAAGCGTACTTCAAAGTTTCTTTCTCATAGCGACCTTGATTTTTACAAAAAAATCTGAGTTCCATGAAACCTCTATGATATGATGTTTATGAGTGCATGAATGCACAAACACAAGTAGGCAGAGATATTCACATATTCATAAATTCAACAAATAAAGGGTTTAGGTTTGGAGGACTCGAGCATGGAGCCAAGGTCTACCCATCCCAAGAGGTACGTACTAAGGCTTTCAGAACTGTAGAACCGGGTTCTAAAAAATTCCCAGAGTCATCAACCTATCTTTCGGATATTATCAATTTCCCAAATACTTGGTGGTTCATAATATTCTCAAGAGAGTCTCGTCTAAGTGTAGCATCGCGTATCAACTATTTCGGGATTACTCCCTAATAGTCATCGCACTACGTCCTAACAAGGCCAAAGTGGGATAAAAGGTAATCTAAAGGTTCTCAGTGTCATGGGCTCCTCATTAGAAAGTAGCATTGTTTTCACGAATACTCGATCAACAATACTAACTCTCAAAAAGGGCCTCAACTGAGTGGTGGTTTTCTCAAGTCAGCTTGGTCGGGAATCAACTCTCTATAAGCCTTCTTGAATATACCTCCATCCTATCATAAGTAATCTCAAGTCCGGGTATAGGACTTCCTCACCATTCAAAGTTCCCAAGAACCCATAGAGCAAATATACACATATTTACAAATATTCACAGATAGTAAGCAATTAAACAAAATAGGTTAAACCCTCAAACAATTCCCCAGTAAAGTCGCCATTTCTGTTGCGGTGAAAATCGGATATCAAGCTATTGATTAACTTGAATCATATTTCTTTTACAATCGAACTTTAATTTATCTAGAGGAAAGGTCTAAAGAAAGAAAGAACCTTTTTCGCGATGTAAAACAACGCTTAGAGATTCGGGGGTCGGGGGTTGGTTATATCTAGGGAAGGTATTAGCACCCTAAATATTTGTAGTATCCTACAGGAGCCTTTTGTTTTGATTGCTTGCTAGGTTTTAAAATGTGTAAATGGTATAAGGGAAAAGGTAAAGACCTAAAGAAAGTTTCTAAGTTGCTCGCAAAGGCATCGCACCTTCTGCCTACGTATTCTAACTAGGATAGAATCAGAGCAATCGTAGTTCACCTCACGAGGGAAAGAACACTTGATTACGATCAAGGTTCAATAGGGAACAAGCATGACAATGCTTATGTGGAGTCTAACAAAACTCCCTAAACTAAGTTGTATACTCAAGGGGAAGTAAGAAATCATGACGATGATTCTTACGTAGAGTTGACGAACTCTGCCCTAGAGTTCTAGTTGAAGAACGGTCCTAGTACGGGTGGGTCCTTTAGACTTAAGCAAAGTCTAGGGCTTCTAAACTAAAGTTCAAGTGACTTAACAAAGTCAAGGAGAAGGGTAAATGAGCTATCCATGACATGAAGTCAAATGGAAAGACTTTTTCTTTGGAAGGAGAAAGGGGAGGCGACTCGGACGAGAACTAACGAGTTTCGTCGCTTGGGGAAAAAGAAAAGAAATACTTAACAATATAAATACATGATGAGAGCATGTTCATGGTGACAACCAATTAAACAACAAGAAATGATAAGGATGAAAACCTCTTGATAACAAACCAACAGATGAAATTATCGATACTGTGACGACAGATCGCATTCAATTGAAATCAACAGAGGAAAATGGTAACAACCAAAAATGAACCCTAGCATGTTATATAATATATATGAACATGAATACACACAAGTTTCACAAATAAATTCAAAAGGAACCACATGAAAATTCATCTGCATACGTCAAAACGATCGCGAAACGCACGTAACTTGTACACAGTTAAAATGGATGATAAAAAAAAGTCAAACATGAAAATAAAAAAATATGATATGAAAGTAGATACAAAGATGAACAAAATGAAAAAAGAACGGACGAAAAACGATTAAAAACAGGGGAGATATGAATTTTCAAAGTTTGAATGAAAAATGACAAAAATAAATAAAAAGAGTTGCCCTCCTCAGGGGTCGAACTCAGGCTTGCAAGGTGAAAGGCGCATGGTCTTACCACTGGGGTGGCTATACATCCGTTGATGAAAGCCACCCCTTTAAGTTATAAGGGTGAAATGTTTAGAAAGCTTGGGCAAAAATACACAAATAAAGGATTTTACGCTTTGTATCATAACTTTCTCGTCGCTCAACCAAATGCCACAAAATTTATATGTAACTGGCCTAGAAAAACATGAGGAGCATGATGGTGGTGTTATTTTTCTGAAATTCCTCTTCTAGTGAAAAATTCGAAGGCAACTGCATTATGATGTAATGAAATGCATTTTGAATGTTCCAACTTGTTTCAAACACTTTCCATCCAAACTAAGTGTACACACAAATCATATAAATGATGATGAATGATTCTATCACTCCAAGTAAGCTTGATATCAACAGAAATTAAAAGTGTCTTGGCAAGTGCTATGCTTTGAAAAGAATGCATTTTGGAATGTAAATCTCATGACAGTTTGTTTTGGTTCAAGAAAATCATGTAAACACCCTCCAAATGATTAGTGTGAAATGTTCAAAAAGTGGTTTGGGTGGAAATCAAGCTTATGCAAAAATTGGTATGTGAGTTGCTTGATAAATATTGACATGAACATGTAAGTCAATTTCTATGCACAAAGAGGCCAAGGCAAGCATTCACACATTTTTTAACTATGAAAACCTATGTATTCAAATACTGAAACTCAGTTTTTTCAATGTTCATGCAAAAAAGGTTTTCCAACTGTTTTGGTTTTGACAGCAGATGAAAAGTAAGCAACAATCCAAGTAATGCTCATTTTGTCATAACATGATGATGATGTTCAAACTTAGTTCAAACAGTTAAAGCTACCTTAATCACACACACACATTACATTCATGATATAACATAGGTTTGAATCCCAAGATATGGTAAAAACTGGCTGTGGATGAGAAATGCATTTCATGTGCAAGTGTGTGTGTGAGATACCACAGAATGGGGGCAGTCAAATTCTAAGCAAGCTCAAGTCATTCTTAACCACATATACACAATGTATACATGATATATAAGACAAAATCAGACCAACAAACAAGGCTTAAAACAGGCTGTTATGCAATGTAGCAGTAGAGTTGCAAATGAATTTTGGTGTGTTTATGACAAACATGTGAATCAACCTCTTATGCAAAATTTGGCAAGGTAAGCATACACACAAATTTCAAATGTACATTCAAACATGTTTAAAGGATAAAAACTGATTTTTCAGTGCTTATGCCCAAAATGGTTTTCCAACTGTTTGTGGATTTTCTTGAGTACAAAATTGCAACAGCAGAAGAAACGCAACATGTGATGATTTGGAATGTTTGAGTATGTTCACAATGTAATGATGTTAACATTTCACATGATTAAAACACAACATGATATGAACAAATAATACCAAGGCTGCTAACATACTGATTTTGGGCAGAAATTGATCAATCTCATGTTTTGGCAAAATGCACACAATCAAGAATCAACAAACATGAACAACATACCAATGACAGCAAAAATTGATGAAACTGAAATGAAACAGTTAGTGAGTACCAAAAAAGCAAACTGCCACAGCCAAATATGACTCCTCTCCCAACATGCTCCAACAACCACAATATCCTTCAATATCTCAAAATCTTCTTACAGTCCAAAACTGGTATGGACAGTACACAGGTTCAAGCAACCTTCAATGTTTAAAGTCAGCCTACTAGGCACTCTTGACAGCCTCATCCCAACAAACTAGATCAACACACCAGCCAACCCCTAATTCTTCTAACCTTAACACAGACCTCATGCTCATGGCTTGTAGACCTTAATTCCATATGTCTATCAGTCATTTTATTCATGTCCATGTATGTCCTCTAGAGCAGTTCCAACTGCTATGAAACTATGGACCAAGTATGCACCTAGACTAATGATAGCAGCCTGTTATACCATAGTGCTATTAACATGACTCTTATTCCTTTCTCATCCTCACCTCAAATTGCATAGGATAGAACAAACCAAAGGCCATCACATTCTCATCAATGGAATTCAGCACCAAACCTCCCCTGCTTCAAATCAGCCTTGTGATTTAATCCACTAAGTTTGCCAATAGCAGATGGTCCAAACAGCCCCCCTCCAAAATACCAACTATAGGACTAGCTTAAAATAGGTCCATACACCACAAATCAAGTAACTTGTATTAATGTATCAAGCTAGGCACATTGGTTACAAACAAAGAAAGCAAAACATGACATCATAACTAATCTTCCCATCAAACCAAAACATAGGCCAATCTTTTAACAGTCCAAAATTTGCTTTTGACAGTATGCTAACAAGATCAAACATACCAAAAATAAAGCTTGGCAAGAACAAACTTCAACACACATGATGGTACTCATAATAACCTCTTCATTTATCAAAAACAAATATCATGAAAATCAACCAAGTGTTCATAACTTCAAAATGCACCAAAATGCTCAAAATGCAAAATCATGAAAGAATGGTGCAAGAGTCAATGTGTACAAGTTACATACCTCTTATAGACCTTGTTGAACAAGTTAAAGTAGCCAAGAAATCCAGAGATCCTTAATCCCCTTCTTTGCCTTGAAACTTTACTTCACTTTTAAGCAATATGCACTTATGATGCCAAATGAAGAAACATGAGCCACCAATGATTCCTAGCAATTTGGACAGTTGAGAAACATCATTTGTAAGGTGTTAGAATGATTGGAATGCCAAGAAACTATATGGAACAAGATATGGCAAGTTTTGTAGCTTTTGGTCAAAGTAGTGTGGGGATGAAATTGACTTTTTGATTTTTGAGGTTTTTGGGTGGTTCAAGGCTTTGTACACCTTCTATATGACATTTAAGGGTTTTTTGGATGATTATTGAGGTATTTGAATGTAGGGAAATGGATATGGCAACCCTTACACCAAGACAAATTTTTGGTGAAAAAGGGAGGTTTTGTGATTTTGGGGTTTTGAGAGCAAGAACCAAGAACAGAGTTTTTTCTGATATTTAGAAGGTGTATTGTGTTTAAAATGAGGTGAGGGAGGCTCCCTTTTATAGGAAAGTGGAGTGACGGGCTGATTTGAAGATTTCTTCACTTTGAAGAAAGGTTTTGAATATTTTGGATGAAACCTCCCTAGGAGGGTTTTCTTGGCTGATAATCAAGCCTTAATGGTCAAGAAAAATGATGAATTTCAGAGGCTAATTGCAGGCTAGGAGCATAGGATTAAGGCTGGTTCAGAACCACTTTACACCTCATGCTTTGTTTTTCCACTTTTGGTGCAAGTTGCAAATCCACTTGCAAGGCACTTTGCTTAGGCTTGGAAATTCATATTTCTGCATAATTCCTTGATTCTTTCATGCTAGAAACATTCCACATATCAGACACAACATGTTTCACAACTGATATTGGCCAACCTTGATGAAAGAATGCATTTTGCAATTTTGACAATGTGGGACTAAAGTGTGAAACCCCTAACTTGCCACCCATGTAACTTTCAGCTCATAAATCCTCTTGAGATGTTCTAGTATAATTTAGAAAGCCCTCATGTAGCTCTACAACATTCATGTTTGCAAGAAATTCAAATTCCAAAAGGAACTATGTGAAAAACCCCTCCAAAGTTGGCTGAAAATAAGCTTTTAAGTGAAATAACTTAGAATTTTTCTAAGTTATTTTCCCCTCTTGTAATGACTTTGATTCTGACTCCAAAAATAAGCATTTTCTGATGATGGACCACTGTGGGACTTTTGTAGGATTTGTCAAGAGCTTCCTAATGAGCTTTGAACCACTCCATTTGGATGTGTGGTTAAGGAGTTATGACCTTGCCCCTTTCAAAACCCTAATTCCCGATTTTTCCGATTACTCCCTCATCTTTGATCCAATGACCATGAAATTTTATGGTCAAGTTTAAAATAATATATGGGACATTTTTCATTCACAACTTGAGGTCCAATTCTTAAAATTTGAAGGGTTGACTTTTCGGTCAACCGTACGATCGATCGGTGACTACCGAGTCACCTGTTGACATTCTGGACCTTATGAGACTTTGAAACTTCTTAGATAGACTTATTTAGGCTATATGAACTTCATGGAACTCAATCCCACCATTAAAACATCTTCCAATATCAAAGTCAAACCACAGTTGACTTTTCTTATCGAAAGCCCTAATCGGGTGCCCTGAAATACACTGCTCTTGATTCTGGAGTGACAACTTCAAATTGTTTTCACATTTGACCTCATATAACATCCTTGAACTTCTTTCATGATTGACCTAATCCCACACATTGATTGATCTCACTTTTGAAGCTTCGATTTCGACTGCGAGAAATCTCTAATTCACCTGTTTCTTGACAAAGAAAAACTTGAACTGTGTTTGGGTTATATAATCATATGCATGATCCTAGAATGATGATGAGGATCTAAGGTGGTCAAAATTTGGGGTGCAACAGGAGAGTAAAACTGTTTGAATTTAAAATAGCAGAACTAAAATTATTTGAATATAAAATAGAGGGGCTAATTTCGCGAATCACTTAAAATTTGGAGACCAAAACTATAATTTAGCCAAATATTTAAAATATTAATAAATAAATGTAATAGTTATTAAAATAAAATATTTTAAATAATTAAAAATGATAATTATTTCAAAATTAGTAGAAATTTAGTAACTAAAAAGCAACTTTGTGTGTGTATGCCCTCGCGCGCATGTGTGTGCACCCGCGCGCGCATGCTTGTGTGTGTGATCAAACAAATATTAAAAATGAATTTATAAAAATTGATTAAAAATTAATTAAAAAAAGATTGTTGTCGTTGATTGGGTCTAGTTTATCTTCAGTTCTGCATTGACAACGTGTTCTTTGTCGTTCACCCATACGAGATACTCTTTGGTTGTTTGCATTTTTAGGTGGTTGTGAAAAACTTTCTCTTTCATTTATAGCATTTTATATATCATGGATTTCTTATGACATGTTGATGGAGTTGTTATACGCCTCGTTGTAAAAATGTAATTTGTTGCCCGACTTGAGCTAGTAGTGTGGTTATGTTATTTGTAGGTTTGATGTTTTAATGAAGGGGTAGTAAAAGTTTGTTAGTTTGAATGGATATTGTTGTTGGAATGTTTGAAAGTCCTAGTTTGGTTGAGGTGTTAGTTGCATTTATGATCCTGGATTTGAGAGGTTTTTTAATGGTATTTGTTGTGAAAACTATAGGTTAAATTGGTGTTGATGTTGTGTGATTTGCATGTGTTGAAATTAGGTGTTAAGGAATAGTTGGGATGTGTTTGTGTGTGTGTGTGTGTGTGTGTGTGAGTTGTGTTAGGATTTTGGTGTACATGTACAATTGGGTGTGTTTGAAGTTTAAATAATATAGTTGTTCACATGAGTCAATTAGTAGTCTATTTTCAGAGACAATATCATGTACCAGTTGATGGATTGAAAGATGAAAGCTAATAGTCAATACATAAAGGTTACACAATTAAACGGGTGAAAATAGTTTCTTTTATTTGAGAAAGTTATTTTTTTACAAATAGCTTTCCTTAATAGGTCTTATCATTTAATCAACTGTGAAAATAGGGCATTCAGTGATTTAAAATACGATTATATACTCTGAAAGAAGATATAATTTATTTTTTTATTTAATCTGTAAAGGCTGAAATTATTGTGAGAAAGTAGGAACGAAGTTTTACATGGTTTATCTTATATAAGGAATAAAATTCTAAACTTTCAAAATAATTAAACCACGAGAAATCTATTTCTTTTTTTATCTAATCAAACAAAAACAAACGAATCAATAATCATGCTAGTATATGTGGAACGATAATCTTATTATGCGATATAGACTGCCAAGCTTACGGCGTATCAATAGTCTAGTCAAGAGCTTAGAGATTCTAGAGAATTGGCTTTAAAATCAATAGTAAAATCATACATGTTCTAGAAAACTACTCACTATTTTAAATTTGTGAGTCATAATACCTCATTCAAACATTAAATGTTCAAAGAGATACCTTTCATGACTTATGAGATACAATCATCAGTCTACTCATATAGTAACCTCTATGCATTACTCATGCCACATATGATAGTAAAATTTGACTAAAATACTTAAAGAATAATGTATTTATGTTTGGAAAGATCTCTCAATTAAGTCACACTTATAAGGTAGCAACGTACTCGACCTCTGTGATAGAATCAACATAACTAGTTTGTAATTAAAAATCATCCTTATCTGGTGAAAAGCTAACATCATTGTAAGTTATTACATCGATCTCTTACTTACCTTTAAATATGAAGAATGAATCCTTAAATCTTCTCGAGTACTTAACGATATTCTTGACAACAATCTAATGACCATCACTGAGATCAAACAAGTACCTACTCGTTGTGTTAAAATTATATGAGATATAAGATCGATGATACAACAAGTCGTACAAGATAGATCCAATTGCACTCCATTTCTTCTTTCGTTGAAGGAGATTGTACTTTTAACAAACACACGTCGTGTGATATGGACATGAATCATTTCTTAAAATGATGCATATTAAAAATTTTAAACATTTTGTCTATGTCCGGACTTTAACTTAGAAAAATAAACTTATGAGATATATCTCTATAGGTAGCTTCACCTAAACCTTTCATAGAAAAGCAATTCTCCAACAAAGCTTTAACCTGTTACAAGGTAAAGATGTCATTTCCAATGAATAGCGTGTCATCCATACATAACATCAAGAATACAAGTACACTTCTACTAACCTTCTTGTAAACACAATACTCATCTTCATTTTTAATGAATCCAAGTTGTCTTACAATTTTATTAAAAAGAAGATTTGAATTTCTTGAAGCTTGCTTCGATCCATAGATTGATCAATGCAACTTGCATCCCTTTTTGACATTCTTAAGAATTGTTAAAGACTTCTGGTTGTGTCATGTACACATCTACAAGGAGATTTCCATCAAGAAAAAAGTTCTTGACATCCATTTTCAATATTTCATAATCATGGTATGCAACATGACAAATAAAATTAAGACAAGTTTAAATATTACAATCGCCATTTTTCTATATTTCACAATCATGGTATGTATCGAGTTGTTATCACCGTTTGGTTTATTATTTTAGTTGAGGTTTCTCGTCTTTGAAATTATAGGAATTTGACACAAACTAATGTCTCTCCGAGCGTCTCAATTTGTTGCTAATAAATTTATCCGCTCTTTACCAATAAACTCGACGATCAATCTATAATTCGAGTTCTCTTTACAAATAAACTCGGCGAACAATTTATGATTCGAGTTAGATTCTTCGACACTCTTAATTATAAATTTATTGGTTCAAAATTATATTCAATTTATAATTATAGGAGATTAAAAATCTAAGCTTGGAAGAAAATGAATGCAAAAATAGACAGTAAACTAGAATAAAAATGGTAAAATTAATATTAAGAGCGAGTTGCATACATCATTTGAAATCACCATTGTGAGATTTTGATATACATTGTGGCTGGGAATGTATTAGGTAGTTTTTTTTTTTTGAATAAAAATAAAGTCATTTACCAATAAATTATCTATTTTATGGAAACTAAGAAAACTGTAGAATAACCACCAAGTTCTTTGCATGCTAAAAAAAACAATTGAAAAAAATTAAATTTTTTATACTACTTTCTTCATATCCATATCCACTATTTCATTCACAAAACATAATGTTGTTGACATGATCAATATCCAGTAAAAATCATTCTTGTTATTAATCGATTAAAAATATATCTAATAAAAAGAATAAGTTAAATCTACCACACATGAAAAACTATATTAGTTCGTATCTTTCATGTTTTGTGTCCTCATTCTGCTACCCCAAGACCTTCCTTTTTGTGCCATACGTCTACAAGACCTTTTCTTCAACTCAACCACTTGTTCTTGCCACCTACTTCTCCAAATCTCTTCACCAACAACATCATTATTCATCCTACTACTTCTCAAACCCAACTCACTATCATATTGTTCACGAAGCATAGGATTCGACAAAGTCTCATAAGCCGCGTTTAACCGAACAAACATTCTAGTTGATTCTTCTTTCATGGAAGGATCATGACACACGTCAGGATGATATTGAAGTGCCATTGATCTATAAGCTCTCTTTATCTCTTCCATTGTTGCACTCTTTGGATTCACAGATAACATTTTGTAGAAATTTGATCCATTCCTTGGTTCCTCCATTTTCTTTACTCTGCATGAAATTGCAAAGTGCACGTGACATGGTCTTTGTCGTGGAACGTAATGAAATGCCTTTGAATTTGAAATGCTTAGACTTGAACTGGTTAAAGATGAAGCATCCATTACTCTAGTTTTTTTGTGTTAACTTTATCTTTGATATAGCTGGTTAAAGATGAAAATGGTTCACTACTTCACCTACATATTTATATAGGTGAATACTTTGTTATTAAGCCATGATGCAAATTATTATTTTATGTTAATACTAGTGGCCGGAAAGGACGTTGAAAATTCAAAGATAATGAAAGTTCTGTATTATGTGTTGAATTATTCAAAGTTGAATGATTCTATGTACACTATGCAAATTTTTTATTTATTTTTATTCTGTATGTATCTATGAATACATCGTATCATGATATTTAAAAAAGAAGGGTTTGTTGCCCTAGTTTTATATATTTATTTTTTAAAATATTTTATATAGATGGTGCATGTAACTTCTACTATGAGTGGTTTATGAATATGAAGAAAAAGTGAAAAGGTGGTAAAGGAGTAGCAACCTTGTTTGACTGTTTATTTATTCATGAATTTTGTATGATTCGGCAGGCTGGGTCAAAAAGTGAATTTTATTATTATTGGATGAAGGAAACTTCAACACAAAGTAGTCCAACATGAGGTATTTTTCCTAGGAAGCAACTACTTTCTTCTTTTCCAAGCCTAAGGCCAATTAAAAATATCAAAGTTTCTGTTGAACACTAAAAAAAACTGTAACTTCTCAGGTGAAAAATATTTCGCCAACATAAATATCACCCTGCAATGTAACTATTGTAAGGTGTACCAGATATCCTGTAAAAACGTTAATCGCAACATATTGCAAGGAGAAAAACACGCCGCAAATTAATCAGGTGTATTTTACCTTGCAATCCTTTTCCCATAGTACATAGCAGATAATACGCAGAGTAGTAGAGCAGAGCAGCTTTTTAGAGTAAACAGACATAATGTTGTGAGATAAATTTCACCGGACAATTTTTGAATATACAGAATTTTGCTGAATGAAATTCACCTAACAAAAATTTTGATATCCTGTTTTAAAAATATATCCTTTTGATGAGTGAGATATATTTCGTTTTATATTTTAATATCCTGTTTTAAAAATATATTATTCTGTTTTTAGAAATATAATATAATAATAATATTTTATATTTAAAAAATAATATTTTTCTGTTTTTAAAAAATAAAACTATTCTATTTTTAGATATATAATATTCATATTTATATATATATATATATATATATATATATATATATATATATATATATATATATATATATATATATATATATATATATATATATATAAATTGTATATTATAAAACTATTTTACAAAAATAATAAACTAAAATCTATAATATTATTTATTTATAAAAAAAAATTGTTATGAACAAATTTAAAAGCATTTAAAAACAGATTATTAAAGAACTAAAAAATATGTTATTTACATATGTCATAGACATATATTCTATCATTTCAACAAGTTTATATATAATATAATGATAAATATTTTATCGAAAATTTCTAAAATATTATACATAAATCTAATCATCACTATTTTTATCATACAAACTTTTAAAAAAAAATACATAATTTGAACCAGCTGAACAACCCAATGTAAAATAACAAACAATTTATTTCATGTGTACCTTAGTAAATGGATTTGATGATAAACTTGAAAGCAAATCTGAATCCAGCAAGAAATTTGAATCTTGAAGTCTTGATTTTTGTTAAAATTTAGAGATTTGAGAGATTTTGAGGGGTTGGGAAAGAAAGAGAGAAAGTGTTTCAAAAAAGAGAAAGAAGAAGATGATTCTGAAAATAGGGTAAAGCTGAAGCGATGGTATTTATAACAACCTTGCAAGGTGAAAATCACCCTGCAACTTTTTAAACCGTTGGAACTTGCGAAGTGAAATTCACCTGGCAAAATCTGTGTCAAAAAAGTGTCCAAACAATCACCTGCCACCCTGACGCATCAGTGATAAACACCCCGCAAGTACATTATTTTGCGAGGTGATTATCACCTGGCATAATCGTCTGACTAATTTAGATTTCTTGTAGTGTGAAAATCATTTACCTATGTAAGAAAAACCAGAAAAGAAAAATGTACAGTATTATTTAGAACGAGGGATAAATATATAGCCAAAAAACATTAATATGAACAAATGTTAGAATATTTTTCTTAAGCTTGTCTTTATAGTTGTTGTTGAGTTTAAAATTTGTTTGATATCTTATATATAAAAGTTGTTAAGTTTTTTTTATCAATTTTGACATCAAAATTGATAATCTTATATGTATATAAATGTTAACTGATCTTGACGGCTGATCAGAATCCGAAGTGGGGCAGAGACTTTGTCGGTGATGTTGGGTTGGAAAGATGAGGAAAGGGTGTACATGCAAGGCACTCCGATGCTAAAGTAAGAATCGAAAGAAGATAAGGCAAGTACAAAAAGTGTATGTCTTAGGGTGATTTGGAATGATTTAGAATACCTGACTCTCTCAAGTGAGAGGATTTTTATAATACCTCCAGCGCTTGACCATTGATACATATTTTCAGAGCGAGATATTCGCTCTCAAAGAATAGGTAACTGCCAGAAACTAGCTGTTGGGACGGACAGATATGCTTGAAACTAGTCGTTGCCACGGGCAAAGGTGTGGTCGCGGGCACAGGCGTCGTGACTGTTTTTGCATGGTGAAACCGTGCGTGACGGGCAAGAATATGACGAGGGGCGGTTGATCCTGAGAGTCAGCTGGCCAACCTTCCTCGGTAGAGGGGCAGAGGAGAGAAAGCTTCAGTTCGCCCTTAACTAGCAAGGTTAAGGCTATTGGGTCGTTCTGAGTGCATAAGTGGATTGGGCATGCCTAGCCATTGGATCAGTCTAAAACATTAACTTTTTAAACAATTTTGGCATCAAAATTAAGAATGACTTCATAATTTTATATTTTTAACTTATATTTATTAATTTACTATTATTTATCTTATTATCTAGCCTTTTCTTTTTATTAATATTATCATTATTTGTTTTAATTATTTATTAAGCATAAGCATGTTTTTGAAACTTAGTTATCCATGACTTTATTGATTTTATTCTTATTTGTTTTAATATAATTTCTTTTTCTCTTCATTTTAATTTTTTGTTATATTTATTTTATTTTTTATTATTTATCTTATTAATTAATATTTTTCATTTTATTATTATTTATTGTAATTATTTATTAAGCAAAACCCACATTATTTTAAAAACTATTATCTTATATATAAAAGTTTTCTATTTCCATGTTTTTTTAAAAACTTAACTTCCCTCTTATATGTATAAAAGTTTTCATTTTATTATAAAACTTAGCTAATCTTTTTTATTAATTTTAGAGATTAATTATTATGCACTGTCAATGGATGTAAAAAAATTTATACGATCAATTAATCATCATCATCTATTTACATTATTTTATAATGGTTAAAATGAAAATCAAACTTCTCGCAACATCTAACGTTTATGATTAATTGACTGTGTAAAATCTTTTTACATTGTCAGTGCATTTTAATTAAATTATTAATTTTATTATGAGATTAATTAGAATATAATGTCGGTGTAAAATTATTTTACACTGTCATCCAATTAAAAATTAACAATTTTAACATATAAGTATGAAAGATGAGAGATAAATTGACAAGAATTAGTTATTAGAATAATTTAATTATAATATATTATTTTACTTTTAATTATTTGTTCTCTTCATTTTAATTTTTTGTTTTATTTATTTAATTTATTACTATTTATATTATTAATTTGTTTTTTTTTCTTTTTATTCTTTTCATTATTATTTTTTATTATTATTTATTAAGTATAGCCCACGTTTTTTAAAAACTACCCTAAAAGTTTTCCATTTCTTTGTATAGGAGAGTTTGAAGGTTATAATCTTAAGATAATCTTTCTATTGAGTTAGTTCAATTTGCAGACGATACGTTGATTGTTGGGTCGGGTAACTGGAAGAATCTTTGGTGTATCAAAGGGATCTTAAGGGGATTTGAGTTGGGAGTAAATTTTCAAAAAAGTAGATTGATCGGTATCAATGTGAGTGACCATTTCTTATTGGTAGCATCCAATTTCTTGGCTTGCAAAGTGGAGGCTTCAGCATTCAACTTTCTCAGTTTGCCTATTAGTTCTAACCTGAGACGTATTAAAATGTGGATAACTATTTTTGAGAAAGTTAAATCAAAGTTAGCATTATGGAGAGGAAAGTTTTTATCTTTTGGAGAAAGGATAACACCAATCGATTTTGTTTTGAGCAGCCTCCCCGTTTTTGTGTTCTCGTTTTACAGAGTTCTGGTGCATATCAGTAAAGAGATTCACAAATTGCGGTAGAGATTTTTTGGGGAGGAACGAAGGAGTCTTTGAAGATACATTGGATAAAATGGGAGATGGTATGCAAAGATAAAGAACTATGAGGTCTTTGTATTACAAGTTTGGATGAATTCAATCTAGCTTTGCTCACTAAAAGGAAATGGAGAATTCTTTTGGAAAAGGAAGATTTATGGAAGAAATTACTAGAAATGAGATACGTGGATTGTGAGGATTTAATGCTTTTGAAGGATCAGTGCAAAGCTTCTATCTCGGCTTCAACATGGTGGAAGGATTTGACTAAAATCGATGCGGTTACAGTTAACACGTGTTTCGATTTTGCAGGTAAAATATTCTATAAAATTGGAGATGGTAAACAAATTCTTTTTTAGTTGCGGAAATGATGCAGAGACTTTACTCTTGCTGAAGCTTTCCCAGAGTTATTCTCTTATACCTCAATGAAATTTTCATCTGTTTTTTACATGGGATAGTGGGTGGATTCATTTTGGAGGTGGGGAGAATGTGGGTTACAATGCTTGGATGATGATACATTAAGTAACAGGTGCAGTGAGTTCAAAAGGTTGTTGGAATATTTTTCTCCTGTTATAAATAGCAAGGATCAGTTGCTTTGGGGACCTGTTGTGTTTCTCTTAGCAGGAGCGGATCCTGGGAAGGCATCGGAAAAGGATAATGTTAATTATATCCTTTATGCATCAAGTTTTAGATACATAGATCTTATGGAGGCTAAAAATTCAGTTCTGTTGGAGTAAGACTTAAACCAAGCTTTCAACATCGTTTGGAAGACTTCGGTTCTGGATAATATTAGAGCTTTTGGTTGGAGATTATTTATGGACCGGTTGGCCACAAAAAAATAATTCATCAAGAGAGGTGTTAACTTTGCTCCAAACGAAGAAGCTTGTGTGGTTTGTCAAAGTTCTGAGAAGGATCTTAACCATTTATTTTTCGACTGTCCGATTCCGGATTAGTGCGGGATCAAATTGTTGATTGGATAGGTGTCAAGGTTTATGTTACAAATCCATCTTGGAAATTTTTCTTGAGTTGGAATTCTTATTTCAAAAGGTCGTCTAGTAAAGGTAAAATTGATATCGTTTGGTTGATGATAGTGTGGGGGTTGTGGAAATCAAGAAATGATATAATCTTCAATAAATCTAAGTCTTATTTGAAGAATATAGTTTAGTTCGTCAAGTATTTTGTTTGGAAATGGCCGATAATAGGAGAAATTTTGTATTCCAATGTTAACTACTTAGAGTTGTGTATGGGCCCTTTGTATTGCTTATCTTTGTAGTTGTTATTGGTGGGGAATCTTTCTTGGGTTTTTTGTTGTATCATTTTGGGTTTGAGCATCCCTAGTGTTCCCTTAATGAAATTTTCGTTTAAAAAAAAGTTACTCACATTTTTTTAAAACTTAACTACATATTTTTTAACTGATTTGATTCAATATAATGTAATCTCAAACACGTACTAAATATAACATGTGTTTTTTGCTAAGAGATTGTATACAAAAATTAAATGCATATGATTAATGTTTAATGTTTAATAACATAACTTTTCATGTATTTTATAAAGTTTTTAAATATTTTTTTCTTTTTGGTTGATGATAATTATTTCAATAATGTAATTTCTTAATTAAGCAGGTGGATTTCATTTTTTAACTTCAATCTCATTGTATTATTTTGATTACATAATTATTTTATTTAGGAATAAATCCTTAAAAGGAATTTGGTTTTATAAGTAATCATTATAGTTGTCAACTTATGTTTGATTGTGTCTTATAAAGAATCAAGATCGAATGAAATTGTGCAATGGGAGAAGGTAATTAGGTGGAGGTTCGTCATAGAAGAACTCATAGAGAGATTATGACCAAGAATTCGATTTGGACTACTAGAAGGGGAAAGGGGAATGGTGAAGGAGAAACTCTAACCTCTTTCTTCTTCACTGAGTTTCCGAAATTATACGAGGCCAAGGACATGGTGAAGGTGTTCAAGGAATATGGATTGGTGATGGAGGTTTTCATCCTGGCAACAAGAGACAAACAGGGTAAAAGATATGGCTTTGCCCGTTTTAGGAAGGTCTTGAACGAAAGAATCATGGCGGAGAAACTATATAGTATTCACATTTAAGGCTGAAAGATCCATGCAAACATACCCAGATTCAAGCGCAAGATCATGACGAACTACAAGTAAGATTCAACAGTGAAGGAAGCTGGAAACATACATGGAATATGAACAGATAATCGACCCTAGAAAACAAACAAGCCTGGGGTGTCATACGCTCAAGCGGTCGGGAGGAAACTCGATTCAGGTGATATGGTAAACCAAAAGAGGATAGGGTGTTGGCTAGTTACAAGAAGCGGATGCGAAAGGATTCAGAATGCACTAATTGAGGCAGGGTATTTCCATATTAAAGCCATTCCAATGGGAGCAAATCTCTGTCTTCTTGAAGAAACCGATATAGGAGACATTTGTGCACTGATAGATGGGGATAAAGCTTGGGTGTCACATTGGGTTCAGATATCCATCCATGGTCTCTAGAGGACATAGATAGTGAAAGGCTCACTTGGATGAGACGTTGTGGACTTCCCTGCCATGCATAGAACTTTTAATTCTTCAAATTCATATCGGGTATGGTGGGCTAGTTTGTTTGTTGTAACAAAGAAATAGAGAAGTTGTTAAAGATGGATGTGGCGCGTTTTTTGATCAAATAAAGTATTTATTGAATTTGAATGAGACCATCAATTTAGAGATCAATGATAGAATCTACAGGATCAAATTGGTTGAAGACATACATGGTCCCAAGTGCATTATGATGCCCAAAGCAGATTCACAAGTGAGTGACTCGGTGGATTTGATGGATGAAGGGGACGACGACGCGAGGGAATCAACTGAAGAGATGGAAGATGGTGAGCTCGGGGAGCACGGTCCTCGAGATGTGCCAAAATCAAATCTTGATGGTGATGTTTACCGTGTTCTGAGAAAAGAAGGTTTGGGGGATCATACCAAAAAGTTGAGAATATTGAATATTGGTGCAGACTTGGGGGAGGTTGACCTAGATATAGTTGACGTGTCTGGTGAAAAACGTTGTCTTAGAAATATTGAAATAGCCAAAACTACTATTTGCACGGGGGTGGGTGAAGGTTCATTAATTATGGACAATCATGATTTTCCTACGATGGGACTAGATCATGCTCCACAATTAAAAGGCACATTTATTCACATATATCAGAGTAAATTATTAAATTCAATAAAAGCCACCACAAAAGAGCGTACATTTCCCAATAAATCAAAAGGTCAAGGCTCCATAAACAACGGGTTTTCCCAACTAAACATCAAAAATTTTACAAAGGCAGCGGAACTCAAAGGCATAATCCAAGGTTTTCCTTATACGAAAAGATAATCAAAATAACTCAAATAAAACATAGTTTAACTCAAAGACCCCAACCCGATGTTACACTATCAGAGCAAGACCCTCTAAGTTAACCAAAAGGCTAACAATTCAAAAAAACTTCAAAAGTCCTCAACGGCGTCCACGAGTAAACCTGGTCAACTGCACGTTACCCACGAGGAGGCAACATTCAAACAGGCAGGGGGAGTAAAACGATTCATAATAATCAATGTATAAAATCAACATATAAAATGCCGTCATTTTCATATTCAACATCATCATATTCGTCAATATGCATCAAAGGCCACAACATCACAATTTACTCACAATCATCCCATAAATGCAAATGCAACAAGACTCAATGCATGTGGTACCAATCATCACAGCTCGATGGACACTGGGCCATCAATCCTCCATAGATCCCCATCAATAGGATCGATTCTACTAGAGAACTGGAGCACATAAAAACACTTCACATCCACACAATGGGATTGAAGTCAAAGTAATTGAGGTCCTGAACCGAAGTCCAGATGCACATGAATGCATGATGCACACGTCAATAATCATCCTCATAGTAACAGCATAGGTGCTTCATCATATTCATCATCATCACAATCATCATCATATCTCATGTCGTCATAGAATTCATCAAAATCATGGTAATATCATCATAATACATCATAGAAACCATCATGAAATCAGGTATACATCACATAAAAATCATAGTCATACTCATGTTAATTCGTCAAAGAAATCACAGAATCAAACATCAAGACATCGCTGCACACGATCAACATTCACGAAACTCTACTACGTTCGCTGGCATGTTCACTAGGCGAGTCTGGAGTGAGTTTCTTTGTTGTGCGAAGGATTCTTCGCTAGACGAGTCTGGGAACGAAATTGTTCACTGTGCGAAGCATTATTCGCTAGGCGAATAGCGCGATGACAGCAATACTCAGCTATGCACCAGAACCTAAAATCAATCAAAAAGCCCCACGATTCACTTCCCCAATGTCCCCAAAACATCTCTAAATCATCTTTAAGGTCTTACAGCGATAAAGGCACAAAACCTACGGTTTATTAGGCCAATCCCGTATCATATTCACGCCCTAAATCACAAATTTCTCTATAATTTCCCCAAAGGCATCAGAGTTACTCATTATCTAATATTCCTATCCCTTCAGGGTTAGACAAAGTCAAATCATAGTTTTTGACCACGAAGACCTAAGGTTCCTTTTTCCCTAATGAATTCCACGGTTAGATTCACAAATAATAGATTTAGATCACGAAGACCAAAAAACCATTTTCTCATAATCAGCCCCAAAATCCCTTAAACCTTAAATCGACCTTAAATACATTGAAATTTACACATAGAAAATCATGAAGGCAATACTCTCCATACCTTAATTGTCGACTCAAACCTTCTCAAATCTTTCAGGGAACCTTTCGAAACTTTTGCCTCCAATCTTCCTCCTCAGAGCTATGGCCTCAATTCTTTTCATGGTCTAACAAATGAATCCTAATCCATTCACAATTCCTTTTTGTTAAACCTAGTCTTGGACCTCACAATTGAGTTTTTTCCATATTACCCTCACTAACTTCTCTCTATTGTCCAATTTGCCCTTATTTCACTTATATTTATTTTAATTAATAATAATACTAATATATTCATATTATATACTATTAATTAAATAAATAACCCAAAAATGCATAATTCTCAATAACTCCACAAAACCACCAAAAATCACTGAAATGCGAATATTCTTATTTAAACAAATTAAATTAAATATTCCAATTAAAATTTGGGGTGTTACAACTCTCCCCCACTTAAAATAATTTTCGTCCTCGAAAATTACCTCAAGAAAACAGAGTCGGATACGACTCCCTCATCTGATCTTCACGTTCCCAAGCCCAACTTTCTCCAGTTGGTCCTCCCCAAACTACCTTCACTAAGGCAATCTCTTTACCTCGCAGCTGCTTCACTTCTCGTTCATCAATCCGAACAGGCAACGCCTCAACATTCAAATCATCTCTCACTTGTACATCATCCATCTGAATCACATGCGACGGATCTGGAATGTACTTCCTCAACTGAGACACATGAAACACATCATGCAAATTCGCAAGCGACGGCGGTAAAGCAATCCGATATGCTACTTCCCTCACCCTCTGCAAAATCTGATACGGACCAACAAAATGCGATGTGAGCTTTCGAGACTTCAAAGCTCGGCCAACACCAGTTACCGGCGTAACTCTTCAAAACACGTGATCTCCCTCTTGGAATTCAAGTGTTTTCCTCCTCTTATCATGGTAACTTTTCTGACGACTCTGTGACGCTTTCATCTTTTCTTGGATCATCTTGATCTTTTCGGCCGTCTCTTGCACAATCTCAGGTCCGAGTACAACACTCTCGCCTGACTCATACCAACACAAAGGAGTCCTACACCTCCTACCATACAAAGTTTCATACGGTGCCATTCCGATACTAGAATGGTAACTGTTATTGTAGGTAAACTCAATCAACGGAAAATGACTATCCCATGATCCATCTTGATCCAACATACAAGCCCTCAGAAAATTCTCTAAAGACTGAATAGTTCTCTCTGTCTGTCCATCCGTCTGCAGATGATAGACAGAACTCAACCTTAACTTAGTACCCAAAGTTGTCTACAAACTTTCCCAGAACCTCGACGTAAATCTTGGATTTCTATCAGACACAATACTCGATGGAATACCATGCAACTTCACAATCTGCTCGATATATACTTCGGCAAGCTTCTGCAATGAATAATTGATCCTCATCGGTATAAAATGAGCCGATTTGGTCAATCTATCAACAATCACCCAAATCGAGTCATACCCCTTCAAAGTCTTCGGTAAACCTGTCACAAAATCCATAGAAATGCTATCCCATTTCCATTCTGGAATATTCAACAGTTGCATCAGACTCGATGGTCTTTGATGTTCAATCTTCGACTTCCAAAAATTCAAACAAGCATACACAAACTCTGCAATTCCCTTCTTCATACTCGGCCATCAAAACAATTTCTTCAAATCTTGATACATCTTTGTGGAACCAGGATGAATACTTAGCCCGCTTCTGTGACCTTCCGCAAGAATGCTCTTCTTGATTTCTGGCACCTCAGGAACACACGCTCTATCTCTGAACTTCATCACCTCATTCTCATCGATTCGAAAATCACCTTTGTTACCTTGATTGATTAACGTGAAACGATCTGCAAGTCTCAACTCAGATTTTTGACCTTCTCTGATCTCTTGGAGAATACCACTAGTCAACTTCAGCATACCCAACTTCACATTGTTAGGAGTCTCTTCACAAACTAAACTCATATCTCTGAATTGCTCAATCAGTCCTAACTCTCGAACCATATGCATCGACATATGTAAGGACTTCCTGCTTAACGCATCAGCCACAACATTAGCCTTACCAGGATGGTAACTCAATTCAAAATCATAATCCTTCAGAAGTTCAAGCCATATTCTCTTCCTCATGTTCAACTCTTTCTGATCAAACAAATACTTCAGGCTCTTGTGATCGCTGAACACTTCGAACCTAGACCCAAAAAGATAATATCTCCAAATTTTCAACACAAACACCACAACGACCAACTCTAAGTCATGCGTAGGATAATTTCTTTCATGAACCTTCAGTTGTCTGGAAGCATAAGCAACAACCTGACCATTCTGCATTAATATGCCTCCAAGACCCATCTTCAACGTATCACAATACACTACAAATGACTCACTCAGATTTGGCAAAATCAACACTAGAGCAGTCGTCAACTTTTTCTTGAGTTCTACAAGACTCTTCTCACAAGCAACATCCCACACATAAGCTTGACCCTTTCGAGTCAACTGAGTCAATGGCAGTGCCAACTTTGAAAAGCCTTCTATAAACCTGCGATAATAACCAGTCAACCCAAGGAAACTTCGAATCTCAATAGCAGACTTTGGAGTCTCCCACTGCAACACAACATCAACTTTCGACGGATCAACAACAATTCCTCCACTAGAAATCACATGGCCAAGGAAACTCACTTCCTTTAACCAAAACTTACACTTGGACAACTTGGCGTAAAGCTCCTTGTCTCTCAAAACCTGCAATATCACTCTTAGATGTTGCGCATGCTCTTCCTCGGACTTAGAATATATCAAGATATCGTCAATGAACACTACCACAAACTGATCCAAATAAGGATGAAAATCCTATTCATATACTCCATGAATACACCAGGTGCATTAGATACACCAAACAGCATCACAGTATATTCATAGTTGTAATACCCCAAATTTTGCCCTAAGATTATTCGTTTCATCTTGCTTCCCATTTCATTTTTCATGACATTTAACTAACCGCTAACAGGTTTGTGTAGTTGGTTGATTTTGCAGGAAAAGTCGCATTTACGCGCTCTTTGGTTCATGAAGGGTAAAATAGTCATTTGCTGACAGCCAGCTGTCAAATTACGAATTTTAAGCTATGGTCGGGAAAGTTAGGCTGTTTGGTTTGGTTGAGGTGAGTCAGGGCCGAAGGATCGTTGGAATTGTCTGACTGAGAAGGATTGGAGCGGTGCAAATTAAATCAGTTTCGGTCGTTAGATTAAGGATAGCCGGGGAATATGATCATGAGAGTTAATCGGGCGGTTCAATTTGATTTCGATTAATTTGTTCGTTTAGGTTTCCAGAAGAGAGTCGGAAGTAGTGTTGGAGATGAAATGAATCAGACCAAGGGGATGAATTTTGAGGGAAAATATCTAGAATCTTACTAGTGTTTCAATCTCATTTTCAAGTCAAAATAACAACGTTTATTTTCATTTCATTTTTAAGTTTCGTTTTCATTTTATTCAAATTGATTTTATGTCACTTTTTTCTTTCATTTCATTTTTAAAATAAAAACATAATATAGGTTTCATTTCATATCAAAAATATTAATTTCATTTCATTTTTAGTGTTTTCATTGCATCTCATATCAAAACAAATATTAATTGTATTTTATTTTATGGCATTATAAAAAGCAGAAAAAGATGAATATAATAAGACATTTTCCTTTTTATTTATGAATGGATTTTACATTTTGCATATCAAAAATAAAATAAAATTAATACATTGTTTACATTTCTTCTATCCTAATTATCCTAAGTAGCTTCATTTTCGATGTTTCTTCGAGCTTCCGAACTTCTGACTTCTCTGTACCTGCAAAACAAAATAAACACAGAAAATTGTATCGGTTAATTTTCGACACCCTCAGAGTAGCATCATCATCGGGTGTCGGGAGAGCAACGAATTACTCCGAAGCCGGCTCCCGAGCCAATTCTCGGCCAATGGCCTATCCGGCAGCAATATGTTCTTAGTTCTGAGGCATCCGAGAAAGAGACAAAGAGATAATAAAATTGATTATTTGGAAAAGCCAGTTTGGGAAAAAGTACTTATTTGAAAAGCGCTTATTTCACCAAATTACTTTTCAGCCAAACAAAGCATAAACAACTTTTTCACAAATATCACAAAGCCCATGGATCAGCAAGATTCGTGAAAAAGGCAAACGAATAAGCTCAGCAACAGTAATTAAACCAAAGGCCCAAAAGTTGGATTCGTAAGAAAGTCACCATTGACTTTGAACCAATAACATGCGAAGCTAACAAAAAGTGAAAATCTCCAGCAAGATCTAAGCCGAAAAATACGCAGTGGCCAACAAAATAGCAGCAACTTCATCAAAAATCTGGCCCACAACAAAGAGGGATCATATAAATCACAACAGAAGATCCAAAGAGGGCAAGAACCCTAAAACCAACAAACAAGCAAGCCGGCGGCCGTCAAAACTCGAGGGGATCAGAAGCAGAAGCTTCATCCTCACCGCCATTATCATCCCCTTTGAAACAGAAAGAGAGATCCAGAAACCGAAGTGATGAAACGGCGGCGGATTCAAAACCTCACGGTCTCATCACTATCCGAAATCGAGAGAAAGAAAAGGGGTTTTCGTCAAAGAGCACAACCAAGCCACAACTAAGCCGCGATCATGAACGACAAGGAAAAGCCAAGGGGAACCGAAACCTCACCACCGTCGGCCACGCGCAAGCTTCTGGCGGCTCCAGACGGAGGAGAACATCAACTTCGGCTCGTTCGATGCACGACGGCCGCTTCCGCCTCAGTTGCTACATCATCGTCTTCACCGTAAAACAAACGGTAAGGATCTCACTACCTTTTTCTTTTGTTTCTGATTTTTCAGGCAACATAGTAAGGAGAAGAACGACGCATGCAAATCAGAATAGGGACGGGAAGCAAGCTTCCTGAATCAATCACGGAAGCCGGCGGCGCTAGGTAGGAGAAATGGAGATGAAAGCTCACGAGGAGAAATAATGAAGAAGGCAATGGCGCCGTTTAGAAGAAGAAGAGAGAGTAGGGTTTTAAACCCTACTGAAATGCAAAACACTGTATATCCCTCCCAATTGTTTTTTCTGTTTTTTCTTTTCTTTATTATTTTTTTTAGTAGCTTTAGAGTTGTGATTATGGTCTTGGTTAAGTTTAATTATTGTAAATGTAATTAAAATTTAATTGAGATTTTAAAATTAAACATTAAAATATTTTTCGTAATTTAAAATTATAACCATTGTTTGAAATTAAACATTAAAGCATCTTTTTTCCTAATTAAAAGCTAAAAGCCATTTGCAATATTGTCATACCCCAAATTTTGACCCCTTAGATCTTCATCATCATTTTAGGATCATATTCATTTAATTATCTAACCTTAACCCGTTTCAAGTTTGTCATTGTTAAGATACAGGAATCAGGGTTCTATACAGCCGAAATCGAGGTTTCGAGGGTTAATCAGTCAGCGCTTTGGATTGGTTCTCCTTGAGATAGGTCTCCACATCATCAAATATATTCCATTGGATCAAGTATGAATAAAATTTGAGATTGTCGCCCAGGAATCAAGAACAGTACAGTTCAGGGTACCCGATTAGAGAGGCTCTACAAAAGGTGTTAATTCAAGCACATGTGACGAAGGATATAACCCCTGGCCAATTTGATTCGGTGATAGCCAATATTACAGCCTACAATACTCTGAGTTTTAGTGATGAGGAGCTGCCAAGGGGAGGCCGTAATTATAACTGTGCTTTGCACGTATCTATCAGATGTCAAGAGGATACGTTGATGCGAGTTTTGGTTTACACTGGATCTTCGTTGAATGTGTTTCCTAAAAGGTCGCTCGCAAAGTTAGCATATGCAGGGGCAGAGATGAAGCCGACGACGTTAATTGTGAAGGCTTTTGATGGTTCAAGAAGAACGGTTGTTGGGGAAGTGGAATTTCTAATTATGATAGGCCCTCACGTGTTCGATATCACATTTCAGGTAATGGACATCAACCCGGCTTACAGCTGTTTGTTGGGACGACCTTGGATTCACGCTGCAGGGGCAGTGACTTCCACTTTGCATCAAAGGATGAAATTTGTTGTAAACGACAAACTGGTAATTGTGCATGGCGAAGAGGACTTGATGGTGAGTAATTTATCGTCATTCAGGTACATTGAGGCAGATGAGGATGCGTTGGAAACTTCTTTTCAAGCGCTTGAAATAGCTAACGCAGTAATGATAGAAGACACAGTGGCTAAGAGTGGTTCATCTTTTGCATCCGCCCAGAGCATTAAGGCTACATTGGAAGAGGGTACTCCTGCAGGTTGGGGAGAGGTTATTGAAGTGAAAGCAAGGCTGGGTCGCCAAGGGTTGGGTTACAAACCAACTCATGTCGAAGCATCAACACACGCTGAAGGACGTTCGAAGACTATCCAAGAAGTGTTCATCAGTGGAGGATTCCAAGTCAATGTCGTGGGAGAAGATTTTGAAGACGAGGATATTGAACATTTGGTATATCATTGCGAGGCTGCTTTAGGCAATTGGGAGGCTGTTGAGATTCCCGTGATCTTTCCTGTGTCGAAGTAATTTGTTTATTTTCTTTACTTGTTGTTGTTTTTTATCTTTAAACCTCCATAGCCATGCCCAAGGCTATAGGATGTATTTTGTAAGGGCCCCGTGCTTTCAAGAATATTATGATTAATGAACTATTTTGTTAAATCCTTCGTTGTTTGTTTCCTTAATTGTTTTTGTTCCCATGTTTAAAAAGAAGATGGCAATTTTCTAAAAAAATCATCAAAACATTTTTTCTTGTTGCTGCATTTGTCCTTGTGTGTTTTAATAAATTAAGCCATTCCAACATGCAGTGATACCCCAAAACCTGTTGAATCCATTGACTTTGCTTTCCCTCCTGACTTTGACTCACCAATATACCAAATCGAAGATGAGGACGAAGATTTTGAGATCCCTGATGAACTGGCAAAGATGGCATGTTACGAGCACCCAGAGTTTCAACCTCACAAGGAGCAGGTAGATGTTATTAATCTTGGCACCGAAGAAGACAAGAAAGAGGTCAAGATTGGGGCAACACTTGGGGCAGAAGTCAAGCAGCAATTGGTGAAGCTTTTAAAAGAGTATGTGGATGTATTTGCTTGGCCATATCAGGATATGTCAGGTTTAGACACAGACATAGTGGTCCACAAGTTACCGCTCCGACCAGAATGCACGCCAGTCAAACAAAAGCTCCGAAGAACTAGACCTGATATGGCTCTTAAGATTCGAGATGAAGTGAAGAAGCAGATTGATGCAGGTTTCTTGGCAGTATCCAAGTACCCCGAATGGGTGTCTAATATTGTACATGTACCGAAGAAAGATGGGAAGGTCAGAATGTGTGTTGATTATAGGGATCTGAACAAGGCCAGTCTAAAAGACGATTTCCCTTTGCCGCATAGTGATACATTGGTGGATAATACGGCTCGCTTTGCAGTTTTCTCGTTTATGGACGGTTTCTCCGAATACAACCAAATCAAGATGGATCCAGATGACATGGAAAAGACTACTTTCATTACTCCTTGGGGAACTTACTGTTATAAAGTCATGCCTTTCGGTTTGAGGAATGTTGGTGCCATTTATCAAAGAGCCATGGTGACTTTATTTCATGACATGATACATAAGGAGATAGAAGTGTATGTTGATGACATGATCGCCAAATCTCAGAGTAAGGAAGACCATTTGAATCATCTGTTCAAGTTGTTCGAGAGACTCAGAAAGTATCAGTTGAGATTAAACCCAGCCAAGTGTACTTTTGGAGTGAGATCTGGGAAATTACTCGGTTTCATTGTTAGCCACCGAGGGATTGAGGTAGATCCAGATAAAGTTCGAGCCATTCAAGATATGCCGGCTCCGCAAACTGAGAAACAAGTCAGAGATTTCCTTGGAAGATTGAACTATATATCCAGATTCATTTCTAATATGACTCTTACTTGCGAGCCCATTTTCAAATTGTTACGTAAGGATCGGACAGTTGTTTGGAATTCAGATTGCCAACAAGCTTTTGATAAGATTAAAGGTTACCTTCAAGAGCCTCTGATCTTAATATCTCCTGTTCCGGGAAGACCTTTTTTCATGTATTTAACAGTACTCGAGGATTCAATGGGTTGCGTGTTAGGTCAACAGGATGAGTCCGGACGAAAGGAACATGCCATCTATTATTTGAGCAAGAAGTTCACCGACTGTGAAATCCGATATTCACTTTTAGAGAAGACTTGTTTTGCTTTGGCATGGGCTGCCAGACGTTTGAGGCAGTACATGATTTGTCATACTACTTTATTGATTTCAAAAATGGACCCGATAAAGTATATTTTTTAGAAGCCCGCTCAGACCGAAAGGCTCGCCCATTGGCATATGTTGTTATCAGAATATGACATCCAGTATGTGGCCCAGAAGTCTATCAAAGGCAGTGTCTTATTGGATTATCTTGCAGATCAGCCAGTTGAAGATTACGAGTCTCTCAAGTTTGATTTTCCGGACGAGGATATTATGTTGGTAAAAGATTATGAAGAGCCAGGTCCTGATGAAGGTCTCGAGCCGGGTCTTTGGTGGAAAATGATGTTTGATGGTTCCTCAAATTACAGTGGACATGGCGTGGGTGTCATTCTAATGAATCCAGAAGGTGGTTATACCCCATTTAAAGCAAGGTTAGACTTTGAATGCACAAACAATATTGTCGAATATGAAGCATGCATTCATGGCCTCAAAGCAGCTATTGACCTAAGAATCAAACTTCTCGAAGTAAGTGGAGACTCAGCTTTGGTTATTTATCAAGTTACAGGTGAGTGGGAGACCAGACATGAGAATTTGATCCCTTACAGAGCCTACATTGTTGAAATGATTGAATACTTTGATAAGATCACTTTCAAGCATGTTCTGAGATCTGAAAATCATATTGCCGATGCTCTAGCCGTGTTAGCCTCAATGTGGAAAGTCAGGTATCTCAATGATGCTACTCTCATTCGAATTGAACACAAGACTGAGCCTGCCTACTGTCAGATGGTTGAAGAAGAAATTGATAACAAGCCATGGTTCCACGACATAAAGAATTATCTGTTAAAACAAGAGTATCCAGTTGATGCTACATCACTTGACAAGAAAACCTTGAGAAGATTGGAATCTAAGTTCTTTCTCAGTAATGATGTGCTCTATAAAAGAAATCAAGATATGGTCCTGCTTAGATGTGTCTGTAAGTACAGAGTATGCCTAAGAGGGGGGTGAATTAGGCTTTTAGGGACTTTTTCCGGTTTTTCGGTATTCTTGAAATTTTACTGGTTAGGTTCTTGGTGATTAATGCAGTAGAAAGTAAAAGGACAGTGGACACCAAGATTTATAGTGGTTCCCCTCACAATCCGAGAGTACTCCACTCCCCTTTCAACGCGAAAGAGAGTTTTCACTATTGTTTACTAAAGTACAACCTATCACACCATCAACCGGTGAGGCCTACTATCAAATAATAAAAATCAACAAGTGTACAAGAACAATCCTCTTGTAAACACTCACCCTTGTGTCCAACAAACCTGGATCACAAGTCAAAAAACAAGTAATCTGAATACTTTGATTTGAGAGTAATAATGGTAATATCAATGCTGAGATTGATCTTCTTCTTCTGATCAAAATTCACTCATTTAATTTCAACACAAGTGTTCAATGCTATGCATATGAAAGATATGATCAATATGAACACTTTTAAAAATTTGAAAAGTATTTGAAAAGTGGTGAATTTGATTCAAAGAATTGTTTTGAAATTGATTATTGGAGGTTGTTTTTCAATTTGAAAAACTCAGAATTTATATGTGTAAACACACCTTTTCCAAAAGGTATATTTGAGTATAATTCAAAATATGAACTGGTATAATTTTCAAACCATTTTTGAACTTGAAACAAAGCCATTTTTCAAAATACGTTCAGTGTTAATCGGTTAACCTATATGGTTAATCGGTTAACACTTGAACGTTATACCAAAATATTCAAAAATTGAAATGGTTAATCGGTTAACACTGCTATTTTTTCAGAAAAATGCTTACAAAAATAGTGTTATACCAATTCTAATAGTTTAAAAAGTATGCTAATGCAATGTGATCAAATGATAAAGATGTTGAACACTTGTATATCAATTAAATTAATGGATTTTGATATACCATAGCTTGTGTCCAAAACTTGAAAGTTGATCAGTCAAATGTTCATGAAGCTTTGAATGTTGATCACTTCCATTCCACTTGATCTTGGTCTTTTGAAAGCGTTTGCCTTTTTGCACAAATGAAATATCCTTGATCTTGATGTTGACGTCATCAAAACTTTGAGATGAAGCTTGCTTCTACAATCTCCCCCTTTTTGATGATGACAACCAAAATGATCTTGTGCAATTTTTGAAGATGATTAGCAGTGATCTTGTTTTCTCCCCCTATGTCCATGAACTCCCCCTATCGAATACATAGGCAAAAATTCTGCACACATAGACATAAGAAAGCCAAAGCTCTTCTCCCCCTTTGTCATAAGCAAAAAGGAAGGAGCTTTCAAGAAAGAAAACTAGATAGGCCAATAATGCAAGCAATCACAAGAATATGGAAGCAGAGCATACTGAAATTAAAAGACACTAATACTGCGAATATTGTACGAATTACAATGCCAAATAAAAACAGAGTTCAAACATAAATGAAAGCATAAAACATCAAAAAACTAGAAAACAATGCAATAAAGGACATCAACAGCAACATATTCTCTAAAGATCCTCATCAGGCATATCCTCCTCCTCTTCTTCCTCTTGTCCTTCATTTTCTTCATCAGATACAACAAAGTTGTCAGTGTTGGTGCGGTGAGAGGAAAGTACAAGGTTTCGGAGAGAAGCAACGGCCCGGGAGGTTTCTCTATGCTGAGTCATTATAGTTTGGTAAAGGAACTCATTTGTAATGCCTCCTTCAGGTACGGGATAGGCTTGGTTAGCATTGACTCCTTCATCTGAATATTTATAAGTACCATCAGTATCCTTAAAAATTCTAGTATTCTTGACAATTGTAATCTCGTTAATCTCATTGGTGGTTGATTTCATCTTGATGGTTGGTTCACAGTTAAGATCCAAAGTTGTCAGCTCCAAAATTCTTGACACCAGCCTTGCATACGGAAGACGGGTTGAAAGAGATAGTTGTTGTTGAAGGTGATACATGATGGTCAGAATCCAATTGACATGAATCTTGTTCTTGATGGCGAAAAGGAGTTGCATTTCCAAATCATTAATTTGGGCATGATTCGAATCCTTGGGAATCGGCACATAACAGATTATGTAATGAAGCATCCGATCAGAAACGGTAAGATTCTTTGCATAGCACAACAGACGAGCAGTGCGTTGGTTGGCGATAATCATCTCCTTTGGAAATCTGCAGATCTGATAGTAGAACTCCATCTTGTCGTAGTTGGACCATGGCCCTTCCACGTGGTTAACTCCCTTTCTCAGAAAGTACCCAGATGATGGTATGTTCAGCATTGCAGCAACATCAGACAGATTTTCTTCAACAACACAGTCTCTAACAATTGTTTTCATAATATGCTCATCATTTGCATTTATAAACACAGATAGTTTATGCAAAAAGGATTTGACAAGATCCGGATAGCAGTTTCCAGAGTCCGACACAAATTTATCGATCCTCTGATATTTGAGCAAAGCAGGAAAATCAAAAGATGATGCTGGAAAAGCCTTAAAATTCACATACTTTACCGGGAGGATGGAACGAACTCGGACTTTGAAATCCATTCTGCGCTTCTTGGTTGTTTCCATAGGGATATCTTCTTCATCAGATGCAGAATGATGTTCTGGTAGCTTTCCCTTGCCGCGATTTGATGCTGAAGCCATGGATGATGAACAGTGTTTTGGGGAGAGTTTGAAGTTAGGGTTTTGCTGAAAGAAGATACGAGGCCATGGATTGGGCTCCGAGGCCCATTGGATTCTCCTGCGTACACCTCCAATTTCCTTTCCCCCCCCCCCCCTGGGTTCCTGTTTTTGTGAATTGCTTTGGGCTGGGCCCATTCTTTTTTTCTGCAGGTTATTTGTACCCCCTGTAGTCTGCTGTACCCCCTCCCCTTTTGTTTTCTTTTCTTTATATTTTACTTGCTTAGTTTTTTAGAAGAAAAAAATAATAATAAGAAAAAAAATATATAGAAAAAATATGAAAAGAAAAGGAAAAATACATGGGAAAAAATATTTTGAAAGAAAAGAAAGAATATAAAAAAATAGAGAAAAAGATTGAAAAAAAAAAAGAAATACAATAAAGAAAAAGAGATATTGAAAAATAGAAAAGAAAAAAATGTTGAAGGAAAAAATACAAGAAAAAGAATTTGAGAAGAATTATTGAAAAAATATAGAAAAAATAGTAAAAAAATATTAGTGTAGATTTAATATTTTTTTAGAGTGTATTTTTTCTCATAGAGATTGTTTTACATTTTTAGAGGCATTTTTAGAAGGTCCACTTGTTAGGGGACTATTTTCCATTTGATTTTTTTCATGATGAATAGGATAGGATAGTATTTCCTAGGGGTTTATTTTCAGTATTCAATCATTGTAATCATTTTTCAAAATGTTAATAAAACGAGATTTGAGCTGTGGTCCCGAAGTGGCCGAACTACAGCTGCTCTGATTCCTCGTACCAGACGAGGATATGTAGGCATAGGATGCGATATCCTAGCGAGCATACTAACAACTAACTCTTTTGTTCTCTCGCGGCTGTGCGATCGAGACTTTCCCGCTGACGACTAATTGTCACCCTTTTCTCTCTTGCCCGAGTGCATTTGAGACCAGACCATAGTTGTAGGTTCCCGAACCTTTGAAACCAGTTTGATTTCTCACTGCTGTGTGAGAATACCCTGTTTAGCCGTAGTTAGCCTGAACTACGTAAAGCTCTGATCTTCCATGCAGTGTGGAAGTACGTAGGCACAAGACGCGAAGTCTTGGCGAGCCAATTTCCCCGTAGTCCCGAACTACGTTGACTCTGACTTTCTCTCTTGAGAATACGTAGGCGTAGAGTGCGACGCTCTATCGAGTCAATTCCCTTTCGTTTAGATTTAGCAGTCGTAGATAGATTGTTTGCATCCTTTAGACAACCCAAGCAAGCGTGGATCCCGTCGAGTACGACGGACGTGAGGGGTGCTAATACCTTCCCCTTGCGTAACCGACTCCCGAACCCAGGTTTTGGTTGCGATGACCATACCTTTTTCCATTTTTTGCGAGGTTTACTTCGAGCGTTCCCTTTCCCTCTGTTGGGATAAATAACGCACGGTGGCGACTCTTCTGTCAGTCGGCGCCAATTTTCGCAGTAGCGACAGCTGGCGACTCTGCTGGGGAAATGCGATAGTTCCCTATACGAGTCTCGCCTTAGGTTTTTTCCTGGCTGTTTGGGGCAATCCCCAGCAGCTGGCGACTCTGCTGGGGATCCAACGTCCCCTGGCTGCTAAGGACTGCGATAGTCCTTATGCATGTGGGATCCAACGTCCCCTAAGAGAGAGTCAATCCTAGCGCTTGTTTGCTTGTCTATTGGGTGTTTATTTATTTGATATTATCTGTTGCTGTTGGGGTGTGACGGGTGTTCTATGATTGAGTGAGAAGTCGGACCTGGGCTTGAGTGCACCTTAGACTTAGAGTAGAGATTAGTGGGCGCGCACATGCTTTGCATGTCCTAGTGTCCCGCGAAATCTACACTCAGACGAGGTTCTTCTGGTTGGCCTCTTGTCCCACCCTTTGGGTGGTTCGGGTTGCTGGTTAGTTGGATTGTCGACTCTGGGAACCGATCATTTGGAAGTTAGCTAAGTGAGGCCTCTTCAAGACTTGATGATGCCACTCCTTCTGGGAATCGTATCGTCAGTTTTGAAAGTCTGTGACGCTGACGACCGCATAGGATGTCGTGCCTTGTCAGATATAGGTCCACACCTGTGAGTGGGGGTTTTTTTTTTTGCAGGAAACTTGACTTCCAACCTACCCGTTATTTTGGTCTTCTCTTCAGAGCAACCGTACTCCGTCAGCAGCGCAGTAGTATTCAGAGATTGTGTGGGGGCTGTGGTCCCATTGTTTGCTGCATCTTGCATATCATGTGCATATCCGTGTTGCATCATATTGCATATCATCCTCCAGTTAGCCAGAGTTCTGATCCAGCCTTTGTTTCCTGAAGGTGATTACCCGGAGTTTGGATTGAGCAACTGTTGATTATCAGAAGACCGACCTAGGGGTTGAGTAGATTTGAGCAGAATCGAGCATTGAAGTCAGCTGAAGACTATTGGTAGCTATGTCTGAAGGCAATTTCCAGTCTCCTAACACCTTGACAGGGTTCACTATGACGTCCAACCCTCTGTATGATTCTATGGAAGACTTCCCGCAAGCGAACAACGTTACTGCAGACCAAGTTGTACAGCCTTCTGTTGAGAACCGAGATCGACATGAGCAGTTTGTTGCCCGAAATGAACGTCCTCCTCCTGTTAACAATCAAGGTGTTGCTTTCCCTGTGATGAATTACCAAAGAGATATTCCAATAGCCAGGATGGTAGATCCAAGAGCTCTTGAGAAGGAGAGAAGACTCCAAGTGTTGGAAGAGAAAATTGAAGCTTTGAAAGTCAAAGATGCTGTCAACCTGAATGCTGTAGACATGTGTTTGGTTCCTGACCTGGTGTTGCCTTATAAGTTCAAAGTGCCGAAATTTGAGAAGTACACGGGAGATAGCTGTTCGAAGCAACATTTGATGATGTTCTGTCGAAGAATGACTTCGTTTGTGCGAAATGACAAATTGATGATCCATTGCTTTCAAGATAGTCTGACTGGGGCGTCTTTGAGGTGGTATATGCAGTTAGAGAGAGATCAGATTCAGTCATGGATGGATTTAGCCAGAGCTTTTCTGAAGCAGTACGATTATAACCTAGACATAGCTCCCCATCGCATGCAGTTGCAAGAACTGTCTCAAGAGAACAATGAACCTATCAGGAAGTATGCTCAGAGATAGAGAGAATTTGCTGCTAGAGTGCATCCACCGCTGTTGGACCAAGAGCTGACAAGCATGTTTGTAGATTCCCTACAAGATCCGTACTTCGAAAGATTGCTCGGACTTCCGTTAAGCTTCTTTGACGTGGTAGCATTAGGAGAGCGCCTTGAGTATGCCATAAGAATCGGGAAAATTCAGATTACTTCAAATGATCAAGCTGGTGAGACTGAATACCCTCTTGACTATCAGAGTAAAGAAGGATTTGTGATCAACGCAGTCATGCCAAAGGTTGAATATCCTCGAAGCGAATCAGTGAATTTTGTTGGTTCTTCATCTTATCAGAGACCAGTATCTCCTGTGGCTTGTTATACTGAACAGACAGCCGTGCCTGGCGCACCCTATCAGGAATCTTATGTCGCTTCTGTAGCGGTAAAAATCGTGAGTGTAAGTTATTGACTAACTTAACTCAAAGAAAACAAGAGTCGCCACCGCACTTTTATTTTATCCAAGTAAAGGAAAGGAAAAAGAGCGAACAAAACCAAAGAGTTCTAAAATAAGAACATGAGACAGAGATCGGGGTAAGGGGGTTGGTTACGCAATGGGAAGGTGTTAGCACCCAAAACGTCTATAGTACTCTATAGGAGCCCTTTGAAATATTTACGCTTTTTGGTTTGAAAATGGTTTGTTTGAAAAGAGATTGGGGAGATGAGAAGAGAATTATTTTTTTATATTTTTGTGTTTGGAGAGACTTATCGTCTCATGCCTACGTACCCATAAAGTGCAATATGGAATCAAAACCCCGTAGTTCGTGGTACAAATGACAAAATTTTGTTGGTTTTGATTGATTTTAGATGTTCAGACAAGTCGTCATTTCAAGGAGAAAACTGCGACTATCCACCCACGAGTATTAAGACAACATTTGCGTCACATAAAGATGGAGGATTTGCTTGGATTATCAACAAGACTATCACTCAACATCAACGTGGAAAATGTCAAAGTCTTAATAACATGGGGAATAGGAGATTTACATCTCAACTATAGAAATGAATCATGTCTAAACTTTATGAAAAGTTTTAAAGTGAAAAAGTGCATAAAGGCACAAAAAGAGTTGATGAGTTTTTGTATTTTTTATGTCTTTTGAAATTGGTCAAAACATGATTAACATTGATTGACTTTTATTAAGAAAAACAAAGTTAAAAAAAATCACTTGACGAAAGTCAAGGTTTTATTGCGAAAGCGGTTTTGAAGTTTGAAACCAAGAAGGTTTTGAAAGAGGGAGAAAGTTTTGAAAATTTAAGAAGGGGAGGAGATGAAATGACTATCCTAAAAATCAAAATAAGAGCTAGAGATAGGAAAGATCTAACCGACTTGTAGCACACTCCAAAGCAAGCAAAAAGAATTCCATCCGATTTAAAGTATCAGCCAGTGATCGAGCCAAATAAAGGCTAAGATTCTAAATTCTCCAAGCATAGGGAAGAAAGTCCTAATCCTAAGTCCAAAATGTCCATGAAGTCCAAGGTCTAAGAAGGGTCCAAGAGTATAACCACAAAATTAATAGCACCAAATTTTTAGATGTTTTATCCTTTATTAGTGTTTTGAACAAAGTATGGTCCAAGTGGACAAAAGAAAAATGACATAAACATAAACAAAGATATGGTATGTAATGATAAAATGGAAGCATAAAAGTAAAAAAAAATAAGGAGTAAGAAGAGAATATAGGCAAAATTAAACAAGGATATTGTTAGTGAATTAGTGGTTAGTGGTTAGAACATATGATCAATGATGATTAATTCTTGCACTTAGACCAAGATTAATGAAAATTCATTAGAGGATTGATAGAATCAAAGCCTCCTAACAATGATTTTCATAGGTATTGGAGTTAAGACAAGCAACTAAACATACTTGGACTTTTAAACGTAAGTTTGAGCCACGAATGATCATTTTCCGATTAAGGGACACTTTAGCGCTATGTTAAGCAATCGTAATCGGGTTTATGTAGAAACCACGACTATCTGAGGCCGGTCAATAAAATGTTAGTGTTAATACATGTTAGAGAAGTGATATGTAAATCACTCTCCTAAAACATGCCACACAAAAAGAAAAGAGGTAATGATCTCATCATAATCAAGATTTTTCATCAATTAATCAAAGGTAATCTATCACTATTCCAAAGTAAGGAGAATTATCTCAATGATTATTCGTCCATAGTTTTGAAATAATGAAGATTAATCAACCTTGATAATCAACAATCTATGATCCATAGATTTCATCGATCAAAAGAAAAATAAGAAGAAGAACTAAAATGAAAAGAAACCACAATTTGGATCTTAAATCGATTAAATCATCATCAATATCAATCACCTCTTTTGGTGGATAAAATCGACACCCAAAGTCCATTGAGATTGATGAGATCTTATCAGAATTTAAAATCCAAAACAACCAACAATTAGCTCCAAACAAAAGTTTTTTTAAATAAATTTTTTAAGAGCTCTTTTTTAAAAAACTATTTAAAATATTAACTAGTAAAAAAAAAGAAATAACAAAATAAAAGGAATAAAGAAAAATATATTTAAAACAGTAAAGAAAAACGAAAAAGGAGAAAGAGAAATAGAAAACCAAAGTATCAGAACAACTTCTTCTTCAAAACTTCACGCGACACCGTTCACCATGGCTATGAATTCAAGCTCAAATCAAAGCGACGGGATGCAAAATTAACACGGTTGCAATCGAAATCAAGAGCTCTTCACAATGGTACCAACAATTCAGAGAATCACAACAAAAGATAACGGATCGAAAATGACGGTGAAGCTCAATCTACCTTCAAACTCAGGTAAGAAATCAATCCAAGCTTCTTCTTACTTCTCTTCTTCTTCTGAACGAATTCTGGTTCGAAATTGGTCTGTGTTTGAGGTTGATTTGAAGTTAATTTGGTGGAATGAAGTATGAGAAGAGAATGAACGAAGGTTTTTCTGGTAGTGAGGAATTGAGGAAGAAAATCAGCAGAGATTTTTTGGCTTGAAAAGCTTGAGGAATAGAGTGAGGGATGAATTCTATTTATAGATGAGAACGAGTGAAAAATGATTTGCCGTTTGTGAGAATTTTCTGCCGTTTTGAAGTAGGTGTGTTGTGCGTGATATTTTTTGCTGGTATTTGACATGTCGTTTTGCAATTTTTCTCTTTGTAGCTCATTTAAGTGACATGGATAGCTTGTGGGGTCAGCTGATATTATATTCACATGGCTTGCAATATGGCTTGGATAAGTGACAAATTGTTTTCTCAGCTCAACCTCAATTTCGAGCCGTTTTCGCTCTGCTTCATCTAATCGAGAACGTTGGTCATTAATGATTTTCTTCAACTGAGGTGCATGATGCTTGAGTTCCAGGTGCACCTTATGAGCATATTCCACATAAGTCTCATGAAATAGTTTGAAATACTGATGCAATGTTGATCGGCTTTCAATTGAATCAGCTGCAACTGAGCGTAGACTTTGAGAGGCCCAAGGAACAAGTACCTCCTTAGGCTCACTAAGCAGTTCTTTGCTAATTATTGGTTGAATATCTCTCTCATTTGATTGCCCCACTGATTGAATGTGCTTCTTCTCCATATCAATGCTTAATTGAGGCAAAAGGTTCCAAGTTTTCATCTCAAGCACAACACATTCTTGAGAAAGAGTAACAGCCACACTCCAAGAATATCCAAAAGAATCAGACAATGACACAAAACCACAAAGTGAAGGCTCTGAAGTGGATCCATTCTGGCATGTATTTAGAACAGGATGTACAGAAGGTGTCCTCATTGTATCATCCTTTCCATTTGCCTGACTTGTAAATGGAAGACAATGCAACACTATTGAGTCAATCCCTCCATCGTGAAGGGAATATATTCTCTCTGGCATAAGGGTATCAATGAACAATGAAATATTATAACCCCTTTCTGCTCTTCGTGGCAGAGCCAAATCAACAATAGCCAGTCTCAGCAGAGGGGATGGATGACCCAACCAGGCATTATTATGATCAAGCTTCTCTGGGGGACTGCTGGCAGTTGACTCACAAATCATAGCAAGGCCAAGTATTTCGTCATGGGAGTCAAGACGAAGACGAGGTGGACTACCAATACTCCAGACAGGTTGGATCTCATCAGCTAGAGCATCTATCTGTAATTGCCCCCCACTCCAGGCAGTCACCAAGATAGAGTCTTTGCTAACTAAATTGTAGAGAAAACTAACTGCACGACCCTCACATTCAGCACTGCGACCAACTGAATCTCCGTTTCCACTCTGACCTACTCTTTGCAAAGGTCCCTGCAAGACGAGAGATGCGTCAAATACTAAATAAGCATGAGATCTTAGCAAAGATAAGCTGTCTCCTTCATTTTCTTGGTTCTGTAACTCAGGAAATGTTGCTTCTAGCCAGGAGATTGCCAACTTTGAATTACTAGCCGCCACAGAGTTGGCTGACATTAGCCCAAATGTATGTGCGTCATTGTATATGTCTAATAAAGATTCACATTTGAATAGACTTCCAAATGGAACAACAGGGCAAATTACATAGATAGACCCGTCACTGAATGCAACAAAAACACTGAACCTGTCCCACAAATGGTCTCCCCCAAAAGAAAAACCGACTGGACATATTGATGAGGCAGTTCTGGATCTACAATGAACTGCAGGCTGTAAATAGTATTCTTGCTCTGGTTGCAAAGGATCCACGGCCAGATTGAAAAGCCTAAAAACCGAGTCAGAGGAAAGGACTCCCAAATGAGTATCACTGTAAGGGTGCCATGACGCTTCCAATAGACGAATATCATTGTTTCCAAGGGAATGTGTCTGAGAACCAACAGCAATGGTCCTGCAAATCAAATTTACATCCGTCTTGGATGTGCGTCCATAGAGATACATAACACAGAGTCTTTCAGAACCAAAAAGAAGTATCGCTGTTCCATTCCTATTGATGGAGATTTTGTGCACATCAAAGTCGAGAACAACATCTGTTTGCAACACCTTAGAGGGAGAAGCGGCAAGAACGGAAGTAGGATCAGGATCAATCTTGAGACATTGCTCATAAGCATTAATTGCTAGAGCAATATCACCAGCATCTCTATAAAGAACTCCTAGGTTATCGTATGCCTCTGCGTATGTCGGATTTGCAATGATGGCTTTCTCGATCATACTTGCAGCGGCATCTATCTTACCCTGGACAGTGTAGACAACACCGAGGTTATAATATGCTGGAGCATAGTGTGAATCTACTTTTAGAGCTTCAAAATATTTTTGAATTCCCTCCTGAGTGTTTCCTGTAAGCTTTACAAAAATAACCCTTGGTTCACCTGAGAAACTATGTAATTATGGGGCTAACAGCCAAGTTGTTGCACATAAACCAGAGGAAATGACCTTATCAAACATTCAGAGGACCTGCATTTACTGGTTTCTGATGAAATCTTGCAATTGGCATCCCATCCGTATCATCTTTTGATATGACTCAGCTGCCTCCATCAACCGACCTTCTTCTTTATCAGCTGCAGTGGAATCGAGCCACAGATTGACAACAGCATCGCTACCACCAGTTGCAAGCAGCTCTGTTTTACTGCCTACAGCCAAGGCCCAAACCTTGTCTTCGTGATGGTCATACGTGGCAACACATTCATTTGATTTTACAGTCCAAAGTTTTACTAAACCATCAGCGCCACAAGAAACAATCTGTGTTCCACGAGTAACAAACAGTGCTCTTAACACACTTGAGGTGTGTCCTTCAAATGTCTTCAAACACGAGCCATCAGATATAGCCCATATCCTTATTGTTTTGTCCCCGGATGCTGTTACTACACATTGATCAACAGGCGAAAACTCCACAGACCAGATTCCTCTTTTATGCCCTTTAAATACAACTACTGATACTAGATCTGGAAGTCTCCAAACACAAGCAGTGCAGTCCTGAGAACCACTACATACTAAACTATCATTTGGAGCAACAGCTACAGAATTGATATCTTTATCGTGAGCTGCAACAACAGCTTTTGCTTTTAAGTTAATTGGAGCTGTCAAATTGTCCAAGAGACCATCCATACTCCACACCTTAAGAGTATGATCGCTACTGCCACTAACAAAGAAGTCCCGCTTTTTTTTCCATCTTCAAAGCATCTATGAATCATGGTAGTCCATGAAACAACATCTCTATCAGCCATCTGATAAAAAATACCCCTAGCTTCATCTAAGCTCCCACACTTACCATACAAGTCCAAAAGTGCAGTCCAAACCACCTCATCCAAGTTCAACTCAGTCCTTATCAAGTAACCATGAATTTCCTTCCCAAGACGCAAACTCGGTATAGCAGCAGCTGCTGCCAAAGCACTAGACAAGGTAAACATATTAGAGTTAGAACTCTCATTCACCTGCATTATTCTAAACAAATCCAGAGCTTCCCTGTGTCGATCACAGCTAACATAACCAGAAATAACAGCATTCCAAGAGAAGTTATCTCTTTGAGGCATTTTATCAAACAGTTTCCTAGCTTGTTCAAGACGACCAATATTAGCATAACCTGATATCATGGTATTCCAAGAACACAAATCCTTTTGTGGCATTTGATCAAACACCGTCGTTAGTTACAGTAACTTCACGGCCTCTACCAGTTGACTGCAAAATTTTATCCATTCCCTTTGGCCTTGTCTATGGCGGCAACCGATAGAATACCATTTGCATCAATGTCAAATTTCACCTCAATTTGAGGAACCCCGCGAGGAGCGGGAGGGATACCGTCCAAGCGGAAGCTACCAAGAGATTTGTTATCCCTTACAAATTCTCTCTCACCCTGAAGGACATTGATTTCTACACTTGTCTGCCCATCAGCAGCAGTAGAGAAAACCTCTGATTTTGAGGTGGGAAGAGTAGTGTTTCTTGGAATAATCTTGGTCATCACACCACCAAGAGTTTCCAAACCCAATGACAGTGGAGAAACATCCAACAGCACAATGTCACTGACATCTCCAGCCAAGACACCAGCCTGAACAGCAGCTCCAAGGGCAACCACCAAAATAGTTTCATTGTTTTTCCTTTCAAAACCATAAGCCAAGGATGCAGCAGTTGGTTCATTGATAATTCTAAGAACTTCAAGACCAGCTATCCTTCCAGCATCCTTTGTAGCAGCTCTTTGTGAATCATTGAAGTACGCAGGCACAGTAACCACAGCCTTAGTTACTTTATCATTCAAAAACTTTGAAGCATCATCAACAAGCTTCCTCAAAACCTGAGCGGAAATTTCTTCAGCTGCAAAAGATTTACCAATAGCAGGACAATCAAGTTTAACGTTGCCGTTATCGTCTCTGATAACTTTATAAGAAACCTGCTTTGACTCTTCATCAACTTCAGACATCTTCCTTCCAATAAACCTCTTGACGGAGAAAAACGTGTTCTCGGGATTCACAACCGCCTGAAGTTCAACGATAACCTCTATTTCCGGAACAGATAATGCACGTTGCATTGAAGAAGCTCTGGAGAAAGAAGTGATGGGTTCTTCCATATCATTCTTATATTTCAAAATAGAAACCCTGCCATCCTTGATATGCATAACTTCACCATCTTCAATAACTAGCACTTTCTTGGTATGCTCAACCACCGCATTGGCGTCACTGGACAAAAGCAATTCCTTGGGCTTTTCCATCTTTTGATAGGAATTTATTTTCCTCATAGGTGGAGCCATCCTCCTTATTTTGTGCCAATTCTTTAACACCTAGGAGCAGCAGGCTACCACGCTTGCAAGCAATCAATTCATTAGGATAATATGAACTTTTGGAGATAAGTGCATAGGTTCCTTCAAGAGAAATGTTATGCACTCTCATGTATCTATCCTTCAATCATGCTTTAAGTTCACTTGGAAATGGCGCAATTGAATGAACACTTTGTACCTGCATCTTAATTAAGACATCTTGATTGAACATCCACCAAACTTGACTTGTACAGGCAAAACTCTGAATTTTTGATTAAAGTTGGGCAAAACTTCTCATAGAACATTGTTTGAAAGCTTGATGAATTCCGATACAGGACAACCTGATCGTAAACAATCACATTTCCTGAGAAAATAACCCACTGCCACAACCAATTTACACTTAAAGAAATCTCTTGATAGTTTGACCAAGATGAGGTCAAACATCCATCTGATTTAAACTTGAATAAATGTCTTGGTGATCAATCTCCCTTCAAAACCCTAAACACACAGAGAAGAAGAAACAAAAAATATTTTTGGTATTTTGATTAGATGTTAGTAAACAGAAACAAACATAAAGTAAATAAGAAACACAAAGTAAGATCTTGTTTGTGGAATGATATGCAAATGAAATGTAGGATCTTAGGGGTAAAAATTAGGGTATTACAGCTGCCCCTATTTAAGATTCTTCTATCCGGAGATATGAAGATTGACATCTTTGTCTCGACTAGATAGAAGAGACTTAAATATAACAATTAACCCAATTTTTAGCCCTAAGAGACCACAAAATGATATGATTATGCTAATGATATGCGAACATAAGACTTCTGTGGGAAAATAATGCCACAGGAGACAAACAAAAGCTCGGGAGAAAAAGAGAGACTCCACATGAGAAAACAAAAGAGCAAGATCTTATTCCGATAAGGGAAAGGAAACGACTTAATGGGGAAAGAGATACCAACCGCCAGTTACTGGGCGAAAATATTCGAACCGAAGAGAATAGATAAAATACTTTCTACCGGTTACTGAGTAGAAAATAAGTGCAAAAACACAAGAAAATTGTTATCTACCAGTTACTGGGTAGAAAACCAAGAAATGTATTACCTATTACCAGTTACTGGGTAAAAAGTAATCCACTCGTTGAAATATAATCAACTACCTGCTACTGGGTAGGAAAAGAAGCAACGCCAACTACTGGTTACTGAGTAGTTTAGCGAGAATAATAAACTTGAATGAAAGGGGTTACCAACTATCGGTTACTGGATAGGGTAAACAACATGTCGACTACCTGTTACTGGGTATGACGGACTCGACTACCTGTCACTGGGTAGGAGAAAAAGATAAAAGGTCAACTACCTGACACTGGGTAGGACAAACATACTCGACTACCTGTCACTGGGTAGGAGAAAGAGATATATCATCAGCTACTTGTTACTGAGCAGCTCCAAACACACAACAAACTTCTCAAATAAAGAGACAACCATTTGTTGGAAAAAGATATTAACAACTCTGTCGGGGATCTTTAAAAGAGATACGAGCAGGTTGAACCATGCAATAGAATTCTCATCGGGAGTTATTCCACAGAAATTCCAATTGTCAGAAAAGCTGGTCAGATAAGGATCCATCACTTCACAATAAATTTCTCTGTTGAGGATGAACTAGAGAAATGTTATTTATTGCGAAGGTAAATTTCTGGAGATTACACAAGCTGCTTAAATAAAGAGGCTTCCACATGAAGTTGCATAAGTAATTACCAAGAGAGTGTTATCAAAACACTACTGGGGAAATCAAATCTTCATCTTCTGATGGGGATCAATAACAGATTCTGCTGAGGAAAATAAATCCTCAAAACCACCTTCTCGTCATCCCGGTTCCACAGCCCAGGGAAAACTAAAGTAACTGCTGCAAGAGACCAAAGTTCAATCCAGGAACAAACTGGAAAGAAACGGTCAAACAAGACTCGACCCAATGAGGAAATAACTCAACTGGGGAACAATTCCATCCAGATAAAAAAACTGGGGAGGAAAGCTAAACAAAGCATCTTCCACGAGGCATAAACTCAGTGGGGAATTAAAAATGATAGGTATTTTCTGCTTAGGGGTCGACACTCTAATGAAGAGAGGACACACACATTCTGCGAGATAACAACATCGGGAAAAGGGAAATACCAACAAAAAATGCAGGATGCACAATGCAACAAAGACATGCTATGCTCAACCAAAATGAATGCGCATGCAATGAGTATGAATATGCTGATAAATCAGACAAAAAGGGCAAATAGAGGGTGAACAAAACACCACAACACCACTGAAATACTCGGCTAATCTCTGCGAATTAGAGATATCATTGAAGATCGTGCTGGGGATCAGCAACGGAAAATCTTCAACCATCAATAATTCAACAATATGAACTCCGCTTTGAGAAAAAAAACTGTTGGAGAAAAACATAGCAACACAAATCTTCCAACCCTGCCAGGGGAATAAGAAGTTAACATCATAGCAAAAAGTCAAACTGTGGGGGATTTTAAATCAACACCCAATCACAAGGTGAGAGAAAACCCGACAGGTGACTGCTATGTCAACACTTCTCAACATTGTTCTCTACTTGGGGAATAATCCAAAGCAAATGTGCATAACCTCCGCTAGGAATCATCAAAGACAAATCTCCGCTTGGGCAAAAACATCAAGAAGAAGTGGTCTTCAAATTTCTCAACTGTCCGATCATTTGAATCAAGACTTTGCTGTGGAAAACCGTTCAACACTCGTCTGGTTTATCCAAAGAAACAAAACTCTGCTAAGGGAATATCAGCAAACTCTACTGAAGAGACCTCAATATAGCTCAAATGGGGAAACATCAACACAACTCTACTGGGGAGCTGCTAATAAATTCTATCAGAGAGGCAAGAAAGAACCCTGCTGAAGAGAACATTTACGCTTTTCGCTTCAAGATTCTACCATTCTTGGGATTACTGTTGATATTCTTTCTTTTATTTTCACAAATCAAAGAAAAATGTTTTTATAATTTTCAAAATTTAAATCAATTATTCACATTTGTTTCAAAAATCATTATCAAAAAATAAAATGAAATTCTATAAACAGAAACAAAATAAGAATTGCAAACAAAGGGACAAAGGCCCAAATTCTATTGATAGAATGGTAGTCCGCAAATGGCGTAACTCCATGGATCCTTACAAAGTTTGAAAAATGGTAAGTACAATGGAAAGTTCTACATTGAAATACAATGACCATTATTCTCCCTAACAACTTTGAATTCCAACTGTGCTTGAGACTTCAGCGGAGAATATCTGAAGTAAAACCTTTGATAGGAAATGTTGCTTCAAACGATCAAGACTGGCCAGATGCAGTTACTTGCCATGATCCCTAACTTTTGCCTAGATTGCCCTTTCGGGTTTTCAATCTACCAGGATGATTATTTCTGTTTTTGTCTCTAATTTTTGCCTGGACCGCCCTTTCGGGTTTTCAATCCACCGAGACGCTCATTTTTGCCTAAGCCGCCCTTTCAGGTTTTCAACTTAGCGAGCTGTTCTTTTATTATTTAGGCGAAGTATTTCTTGACTGCATCGGCATTCACAGGACGAGTGAACTCTTCTCCATCCATAGTTGTAAGAATTAATGCACCGCCAGAGAAGGCTCTCTTAACAACATATGGACCTTCATAATTAGGAGTCCACTTGCCCCTAGAATCAGTAGTAAAAGTCGAGATCTTTTTGAGCACGAGGTCACCTTCTCTGAACACACGGGGTCGAACCTTCTTATCAAATGCTTTCTTCATTCTTTGTTGATATAATTGGCCATGACACAAAGCCGTCATTCTTTTCTCTTCAATCAGATTCAACTGGTCGTATCTACTTTGACACCATTCAGCCTCAGCCAATTCAGTTTCCATCAAAACTCTCATAGAAGGGATTTCAACCTCTATCGGGAGCACTGCTTCCATGCCATAAACAAGAGAAAAAGGGGTTGCCCCTGTTGAAGTGCGAACGGATGTACGATACCCATGCAGAGCGAAAGGAAGCATATCATGCCAATCCTTATATGTAACAACCATCTTTTGAATAATCTTCTTAATGTTCTTATTAGCAGCTTCAACAGCCCCATTCATCTTGGGTCTATAAGGAGAAGAATTATGATGCTCAATCTTAAACTCATCGCATAATTCCTTCATCATCTTGTTATTTAAATTCGACCCATTATCAGTGATGATCTTGCTCGGAACACCATACCGACAGATAATTTGATTCTTGATAAACCTGACCACTACTTGCTTGGTCACATTTGCATATGATGCAGCTTCAACCCATTTGGTAAAATAGTCAATAGCCACCAATATGAAACGGTGTCCGTTCGACGCTTTAGGCTCAATCATTCCAATCATATCAATGCCCCACATTGAAAAAGGCCATGGAGAAGAGATAACATTGAGAGGAGTTGGAGGCACATGAATCTTGTCAGCATAAATCTGGCATTTATGGCACTTTTTCACATATTTACAACAGTCAGATTCCATTGTCAGCCAATAGTAACCTGCCCTTAACATCTTCTTAGCCATCGCGTGTCCATTGGCATGGGTGCCAAAGGATCCTTCATGGATTTCTTTCATCAACATATCCGCTTCGTGTCTATCCACGCATCTGAGCAAGATCATGTCATAATTTCTCTTATACATCACATCATCATTCAAGAAGAAACTACCAGCCAATCTTCTCAAAGTTTTCCTATCCTTCTTGGATGCCCCAAGTGGATACTCTTGATTCTGAAGAAAGCATTTAATATCATAATACCATGGTTTATCATCAACAACTTCTTCAACTACAAACACATGAGCTGGTCTATCAAGACGCATCACATCAATCTTTGGTACATCATTCCAATGATTTACCACAATCATGGAGGATAAAGTCGCTAAAGCATCTGCCATTTGATTCTCTGCTCTTGGTATATGGTGAAACTCAACTTTATTGAAGAAAGTTGACAACCTTCTTGCATAATCACGATAAGGAATTAAATCAGGTTGACGTGTCTCCCACTTCCCTTTAATCTGATTAATCACTAAAGCTGAATCTCCATATACATCCAGAATCTTGATTCTTAAATCGATAGCTTCTTCCAAGCCCATAATACACGCTTCATACTCAGCCGCATTATTTGTGCAATTGAAAACCAACCTTGCAGTGAAAGGAATATGAGAACCATGAGGAGTAACAATAATTGCACCAATACCTCTGCCATATTCATTAACCGCCCCATCAAAAATCAAACCCCAACGGGATCCAGGCTCAGGTCCTTCTTCATGTAATGGCTCCTCACAATCTTTAACCTTTAGATACATCACATCCTCATCAGGAAAGTCAAACTGAATAGGTTGATAATCATCAATTGGCTGGTGTGCCAAATGATCAGCCAAAACACTTCCTTTTATCGCCTTTTGAGTTCGATACTCGATATCATATTCTGATAACAACATTTGCCAACGAGCAATCCTCCCAGTTAAAGCAGGCTTTTCAAAGATATACTTGATTGGATCCATTTTAGATATCAACCAAGTTGTACAATTCAACATATACTGACGGAGGCGCTTGGCAGCCCAAGCTAGAGCACAACATGTCTTTTCAAGCATCGTGTACCGAGACTCACAATCAGTGAATTTCTTACTCAGATAATAAATGGCAAATTCTTTTCTCCCGGATTCATCTTGTTGACCCAGAACACAACCCATAGACTCTTCTAGCACGGTCAAATACATGATCAAAGGTCTTCCTTCTACGGGAGGAGACAAAATAGGAGGTTCAAGCAGATACTCTTTAATTCTTTCGAAAGCTTTCTGACAATCTTCTGTCCAGACACAACCCTGATCTTTGCGGAGAAGTTTGAAAATCGGTGCACATGTGGCAGTCATATTGGATATAAATCGAGAGATATAGTTCAAACGTCCCAAGAATCCTCTTACTTGTTTTTCTGTTCTGGGTGCAGGCATCTCCTGGATAGCTTTAACTTTACCAGGATCAACTTCAATGCCTTTTTGACTGACAATAAAGCCTAACAATTTTCCAGAACGAACACCAAAAGTGCATTTATTAGGATTCAGACGGAGCTTAAACTTTCTCAAACGTTGAAACAACTTCAATAAATTTTTAATATGATCTTCTTCAGTCTTCGACTTACAAATCATATCATCCACATAGACCTCAATTTCTTTATGCATCATATCATGGAACAGGGTGGTCATAGCTCTCTGGTACGTTGCACCAGCATTTTTTAAACCGAAGGGCATCACTCTGTAACAGAATGTTCCCCAGGGTGTAATGAATGTTGTTTTTTCCATATCCTCAGGTGCCATCTTTATTTGATTATAACCGGAAAATCCATCCATAAATGAAAAGATATTGAACTTAGCAGTATTATCTACCAACAAATCAATGTGTGGTAGTGGAAAATCATCTTTTGGACTTGCTTTATTCAAATCTCTATAGTCAACACACATTCGGACTTTTCCGTCTTTCTTTGGAACAGGCACGATATTGGCCACCCATTGAGGATATTCTACGGTCACAAGAAAACCAGCATCAATCTGCTTTTGAACCTCTTCTTTAATCTTCACTGCCATGTCAGGATGAGTTCTTCTCAATTTCTGCTTCACGGGTGAACATTCAGGCTTTAATGGCAAATGGTGCTCCACAATACCAGTATCAAGACCAGGCATGTCTTGATAGGACCAAGCAAACACGTCAACATATTCTCTAAGAAGCTCTACCATCCTCTTCTTAACATCTGACTGAAGCAGTGCCCCAATCTTGACTTCTTTCTTATCATCATCGGAACCCAGATTAACCAATTCCACTGGCTCTTCATGAGGCTGAATGGCTTTCTCCTCGTGCTCAAGCAATCGAGAAATCTCATCAGGAATTTCTTCAATATCCTCCTCTTCCGCTTCAAACACAGGGAACTCAAAGTTGGGAGGGGGCATATGGTCATTGTTTCCAATGGGTTTAACAATCAATCTGCACAATGATTTTATGTTTGATTTTAGAATATGAACAAAAAAAATGAAAATATTATGCAGATAAGAGTGATTATAACATTATTATGTTACCATTTTTCAGAAGTAAAGCAAAAAAGGAAAACAACATATGGATAAACAGAAAAACATTTTATTGATGATGATAAAAGTTGAAACAAAGCCCTCACAAATTCACTTTCACCTTGGGCAGAGTGAAAGGATTTTTGAAAGAAACAAAAACAAATTACTTTGAAACATGAACAACAGTAGGAACATCAACAGCGATCCAATTCTGGCATATCAATCCACGTGTCACAAAGTTGGGCATTTCTTCCTCTTGGTCATCTTCGAGAATTGCAGCTGTAGAATGATCTTTGCAATGGATGAACCCAGCACTTCGAAAGACTTCATGAATACTCTTCAGCTCTTTTTGGGTTGAACCAGATGTAAAACCCAAACCAGCTCTATCTTTTTTCTCAGCAACTTCAATGATTTGGCCCCATCCATCAGCTTGGCCATTATCCACTGCACGTTGTGCATCTTTTAAAGAAGACATGGACACCCCATCCTTCTTAACAGCTTTATCAACCACAGAAAGAGCCTGAAATGGAGTTCCAATATCCTCTTCCGCATCGATATAAGAAAAAGACGACAAACTGCTTACCAACATAGCCTGTTCTCCACCAACAACGACAAGTTTACCATTCTGCACGAATTTTAACTTTTGATGCAGTGTCGAAGTAACAGCTCCAGCTTCATGGATCCATGGGCGTCCTAGAAGACAACTGTAAGCAGGACGAATATCCATGACTTGAAAAGTGATCTGGAAAAAACATGGACCAATCTTGATAGGGAGATCAACCTCTCCAATCACGGTTTTCCTCGATCCATCAAAGGCTTTCACAATGACCCCACTGAACCTCATAGGAGTACCTTGATAAGATAATCTGGACAAAGTAGATTTTGGCATCACATTCAACGATGACCCCGTATCAACCAGCACATTGGATAGAGCGTCTTCCTGGCAATTCATGGAAATATGGAGAGCCAAATTATGATTTCTTCCATGATCAGTCAACTCTTCATCACAAAAACTCAGATTATTACACGCAGTGATATTGGCAACAATGCTATCAAACTGGTTAACAGTCACATCATGATCTACATAAGCTTGTTCCAATACTTTTTGCAACGATTCACGATGAGCCTCAGAGCTCATTAACAGAGATAAAACAGATATTTTTGACGGTGTATGTAACAATTGATCCACCACATTATATTCACTCTTCTTGATCAATTTCAATACCTCATCATTATCTGACTTCTGATTTACATCACTTGATTGACCAGACTCCACAGTAGTCCTCAACTGAATTTGCTTACTCCCAGTATCTTCACTTGTCTTTGAAGGCACATTATCAAATACTCGACCACTTCTGGTTACACGTCCGACATCAGCAATAGTCACAACTGAGGGAAGAGAAGGAATGGGAACCTCTTTTCCATCCTCCAACATAGTAGCATTGTATTTGTAGGGAACAGCTTTATCGGATTCATACGGCGTCGGGCCAGGCAAACGGATAACCAAAGGCGTCACAACAGATTTCTGACTGTTGTAAGAAATTACAACCCGCTCAGGAATATTGAAACGTGGGACTATGACATTCACCTCGTTCTCCACTTCATTTCTGTTTGCAGTAACCTGAATCAAATTCTCATCCATCATCTTTTGTAAGTCCCTTTTTACAATCACACACCCTCGAGGGTTCACAGAACAAATACAACAGGCGGCATAATCATGCTCAATATCATGGAACTCACTCAAAGTAGCATGCATTTCAACAAGCGATCTCCGAATCCAGCGAATGTCGAAAATACGGTATGTACCAGGACAACCATATACCATATTAACAGTTGCATTACCATGTTTAGGAAACGGATTTGATTGCACATTAGGGTTGGTATCTTCAAAAGACAGAATACCGCTTTTTACGAGCTTTGCAACTTCATGCTTCAGAGGATAGCAATTTTCGATATCGTGTCCCGGGGCACCTTGATGAAATGCGCAATGAGCATCTGGCTTATACCACCATGGAATTTCAGTTGGAACAGCCGGCGGATCACGAGGTTGAACCAAATTATTCTTTATTAAAGCCGGAAAGAGCTCAGTATACGTCATTGGAATGGGATCAAATTGTGTTTTCCTCTGTGTACGACCTTGTTGAGTTGTCTTCTCTTGGAAACGTGGTTGATAACTTGCAGTAGCTTGAGCGGTAGGGGTGTTACTGACAACAGGCATAACAGATGCTACTTGTTGCTGACGACGACTACCATTGTTGTTCACAACTCTGCGTCTTCTAGACCTTTCCTGAGATATAGCATTAGTTTCTCCCTCTTTTTTCTTAGGGAACCCAACACCAGGCTTTTTTGTACTTCCAGAATTTCCTTCTTTTATCAGACGTCCCTCACGGACAGCTTCCTCTAATCTCATCCCCATATTAACCATTTCTGTGAAATCACTAGGAGCGCTCGCAACCATCCTTTCATAGTAAAATGAATCCAGAGTCTTCAGAAAAATCTTGGTCATTTCTTTCTCTTCAAGCGGAGGGCTTATCTGAGCTGCAATCTCACGCCATCTTTGCGCATATTCTTTAAAAGTTTCTTTCTCTTTTTGAGACATTGCACGAAGCTGATCACGGTCTGGCGCCATATCGAGATTATACTTATACTGACGAACAAAAGCTTCACAAAGATCGTTGAATGTCTTGATTTGTGTACTATCGAGTCCCATATACCATTTCAGCGCAGCACCAGTAAGACTATCTTGAAAATAGTGGATCAACAACTGATGGTTGTCAGTATAGGTAGACATCTTTCTAGCATACATGATCAAGTGACTTTGCGGACAAGTGTTCCCTTTGTATTTTTCAAAATCCGGAACTTTAAACTTGGCGGGAATCTTCACGTTTGGAACAAGGCAAAGCTCATGAGCATTCTTTCCAAATAACTCCTTTCCCCTTAAAGCCCTTATTTCTCTTTGCATTTCAGCAAACTGATCTTGAAAGTCATCTATTCGATCCATAACATCCAAACTCTCGCTCGGAGCAGTATGGAAAATTTGTTCTTCAGTATAAGGCATAGCGTGAGTTACAGGCGGTGGCACAGGTATGACAGTAGGAACAACCGGAACTTCAGCATTAGGAACAACATTAACCACAGGAGGTGGTACAGCCATGACAGCAGGGAGTCTAGAACCTTTGGGAACAGGAGGGCGATATCCCTCTGGCACATAATTGTTAGGCATGCCCCAAGGGAAACCAACAGGCATTTGATATTGAGAAGCATTAATCGGGGCCACAGAAATGGGCGTTGATCCGATTTCAGAAATCACAGTTCCTTGGACAGGAGAAGGAGGAGGTAGGGGTGGCTGATTCTGAGCAGCCACCAGAGCTTCCATTGCGGCAGTCAATCTCTCCAAACCATCCTTCAGAGTTGATACCTCTTCACGGAGCTCGCGGTTCTCTTGTTGCAACTGATCCATCTTTTTCTTAGAGTTAGCCCGGGTGTTGTAGTGATGCGACAGCTTGACTGAAGGAAGGCCAAAAGAAACAAATAAGACAACTGGGAAAAGGCAACACACAATGCACGATGATGCGAATGCAAATGCAAAATGCAGGTGTTTCAACCAGTTTTCAAGGATTTTTTTAAGATATAAAGCAATTACAAACATCATAAAGAAAAATAACACTTCTTGAAATACTGATAAACATCTCATTTCATTGAATATTGGAAAGAGTTACACTTGGAAGTACAAAATACAATAATATCAAAATAAGAAAAAGCTAGGTCCTAAGGAACATCTGATGACGATCCAAGCTGATACTTCCTTCGGAGTCTCTTAATCTCTTTCTCATAGTTGTGCTTCATGGTGATCTTCTCTAGCACAAGCTGATCCACAATACCCTTCCAAGCACCAGAAGTAGGAGGATGTGCTGATGGAGTAGTAGAGGAAAATAAATCCTCTGCATGCCTCTTCACAGCGCGCCGCTCAAGTAACTCTATCAAGTCGTCTTTCTCCTTCATCTGTTTTTGCAATTCCATCTTCTCTTTGTCAGAAGCTTGAAACTTACTTTCCCACATCTCTTTCTCTTCCTTCATCTTAGCCAAAGCGTCTTGAAGTGTCTTCACATCATCAGAAGAAACAGAGATTGCCGTAGGGAGTGGCGTAGAGATCACAGTAGTCAGAGGTTTCTCAATAGGATAAGGCATCTTAAGCTCCATAGCCCTCTTCTTCACCCAAAGTGTGTAAGGTTCCAAAGCAATGCAAACTTGTCTTCCAAGCTCCCCTCTACCCAACCTGTGAATCTTAGTCCAGGCATGAGCCATTCTTCTTCTCAAACCAAGAGAATCATCCCCCCCTTGAAAGAATAAACCCTCTAATAAAATATTCTTAGGCCTATCCTTCAGCATATATCCCAGCTGACGGCGAGCTAGACTCGGGTTGTAGTTAATTCCGCCTTGTATTCCAAGAAGAGGAACATTAGCGAATTCTCCACAACTATCAATAATCCGGACATTATCGTAAACCGAAGAAGACCAAGTGATATCAGTATGCGTAAGAGACATAATCCTTTGAGACCACCTTAAGCAATCCTTGTTTTTCCTAAAAGCAGATGTCTGAGGTAAGTGTGAAACGAACCAATTATACAGCAGAGGTAGACAGCAAACAATGGTACCGTTTCCCTTAGAGGTCCTACTATGGATGGAAAAATAAGTATCACCAAGCAAAGTTGGAACAGGGTTCCCAATCGAGAAAATCCTAATAGCATTAATGTCCACAAAATTATCAATATTAGGAAACAAGACTAGTCCATAGATGAGTAAAGCCAATATAGCCTCAAACGCCAATGTGCGACCAATGTCAGCAAATAAAGTAGCCTTCTCAATCAAGAACTTAGCAGTCAAACCCTTGAGGCCTCCCTTAGTCTTTAGATTTGCATCAATATCCGACTTCGTCAAATGGGTAGCTTCAGCGATATCTTGAGGCTTAAGAGCTTCCTCCAAACCAGTATACGGAACTTTATCAGAAACCGGTACACCTAACAAATAAGCATATTCTTCCAAGGTCGGCATGAGCTGATAATCGGGAAATGTGAAGCATCGGTAAATAGGATCATAGAACTGCATAAGGGTATTCAGAATTCCGTCTTCAATATTGGTAGAAAGAACAAATAAAAGTCTCCCATAGCGAGATAAGAAGCCTGAACGATCATCTACCAAGGACACTAGCTTTCTCAACTCTGTAAGATCAGGAGCCCGAAAACCGTACTTCTGAGTGTTTCTCCTTCCAATATCCATAATCAACAATATCTGCGATGTTTGCAAAAGAAAATCTCTGAGATCCTTAAAAACCAGCTGAAACACAATGCTCATGAATGCATGAGTGCAAGATGCAACACCCACAAACAAGTCATACAAAGCACACAGGTTCAAAGGTTCGGCACGAGCATGGAGCCAAAGGTAAGAATCAACCAACCCACAATGGTATGTACTATGGTTATATCATCACCTGTAGAACAAGGTTCTAAAAAGTTCCCAGAATCATAATTCCATCTTTTGGATATTATCGGCTTAAACGACTACTCGTCGGCCAACAATATTCTCAAGAGAAACTCATCTGAGTGTGGTATCGCGTAACGACCAATTCAAGTCTACACTGTAAGAGCACAGATTGTGTCTTAGTAATATCTCTAAGTTTTGATGATAACATTAATGATAATTTGTATACAAGAATTATACTCTCTAAATTTGTTCTAAACTGTTTTCTACAGGCACAAAAGATTTTAATCTTAAAGAGCAAATTTGATGTGAACAATAAATTCTGAATGGCTCAAGAGCATCTGAAGATTAGAAGAATCTGAAGTATAAGAGCTTAGTCATCAAGATTCTGAAGATACAACACGCTGCATATATTATCAAGAATCTGAATGAAAGAAGACTCTGAGTGAAGAGACTCTGAATGAGAGAAGACTCTGATCTGAGTGAAGACTCTGATCTAAGAGCATGTTACGCTTCAAGCACACAGCTGCACCAGACTCTGATTCAGCAACATCTGAAGAACATCTTAGGCTCTGAAGTTTCCAGAAGATTCTGAAGACTGAAGACTCTGATATTGATTGTTGATCTGAACTATCTGAAGAATTATTTGAAGAAGATTATTTTAATATATCCGTTGGAATATGCCAGCAAATCTTTCCTTAATTGGGATAGACATAAATCTCTGCAAGAAGATTATTCCTCTGATACATTCCATATATGGTAAATTCACAGCTCAGCAGACAATTGCTACACCCACATTTTGTGCGCCGTCTCTCTGCTGCAATAGTACAAAGGACAGTACTATTTGATATTGGAAATATCTTCTCCAACGGTAAAATATTCTCTCCAATATTCAAGTGGCTATATAAAGGAAATCATAGCTCATTCTTCAAGTGACGAAAATCATTGCAAGAACACTCTCACGCGAAAAACTCTCAAGCTCTCATATTCTTTGCTGTTCATACATTGTTCTAAACTTAGAGAAATAACACAGTTGTGTTTATAGCTTTCATAGAAGCAATTTATTACTCTTACATTGTATTACATTAATTTGTAAAGGAAGTTTTCCTTAAGAGGATCTAGGTTAGATCAGTAGCTCTTGAGAAGACTAAGAACAGTTGTTCTTAGGTGTTGTTTTCCTTAAGAGGATCTAGGTTAGATCAGTAGCTCTTGAGAAGACTAAGAACAGTTGTTCTTAGGTGTTGCTATTTGTAATCAGTTGATTTGAATAGTGGATTAAGTCCTTGTTGAGAAAGGCAAATCACTCTTGAAAAGGGTGGACTGGAGTAGTTGAGTTCAACGAACCAGGATAAAAATACTTGAGTTTTTATCTTTGATTATTTTCTGTCATACTTATTCAACCCCCCCTTCTAAGTATTTTCTCACCTTCAGTTGGCATCAGAGCTCCGGTTCTGCGTGTGCATTCACTTAACCGTGACAGATAAAGATCCAGTGAGAAGAATACTTTGTTATTTATTTGGTTGCTAATATGGGTGATATTCCTACATCAAGCAACAAATATGAAGGAGACAGAATCAGCACCAAACCTCCAATGTTTGATGGAGAAAAATTTGATTATTGGAAAGATAGACTTGAAAGTTTTTTCTTGGGGTATGATGCTGATCTCTGGGATTTAGTCATTGATGGATATGAACATCCTACTAAGGATGGCAAAAAGATTGATAGAAAATCAATGACTGAGGAGCAGAAGAAAGAATTCAAGAATCATCACAAAGCCAGAACCATACTTCTTAATGCAATCTCTCATACAGAGTATGAGAAGATTACCAACAGAGACACTGCTCATGATATGTTTGAGTCTCTCAAAATGACTCATGAGGGAAACTCTCAGGTGAAAGAAACAAAGGCTCTGGCGCTGATACAGAAGTATGAAGCGTTCAAGATGGAAGAATCTGAGAACATTGAGACTATGTTTTCCAGATTTCAGATTCTAACAGCTGGGTTGAAAGTTCTGGACAAGGGCTACTCAACATCTGATCATGTCAAGAAGATCATCAGAAGTCTTCCTACCAGATGGAGACCTATGGTGACTGCATTGAAGCTGGCCAAGGATCTGAACAAAATCTCATTAGAAGAACTCATCAGTTCTTTGAGAAGTCATGAGATTGAGCTGGAGGAAGATGAACCCCAGAAGAAAGATAAAGGTAAATCCTTAGCTTTTAAATCTAACAAATCTGTTAAAGCTTTGCAGGTAAATGAAGAAAGCTCTGAGGAATCTTCTTCTGAAGAAGAAGATGAACTATCCATGCTGTCCAGAAGGATCAACAAACTCTGGAAGCACAAAGGGAAGAAGTTCAACAACTTCAGAAGATCTGATCAAAAGAAAGAATCTTCTGGACACAGAAGATCTGGCAAGAAAGAGTTCACTTGCTATGAATGTAAAGAACCTGGACACTACAAGAGTGAATGTCCCAAACTTCAAAAGGAAAAACCCAAAAGGAAGTTTGATAAAAAGAAAAAGGTTCTGATGGCTACATGGGATGACTCAGATGAATCTGAATCATCTTCTGAATCTGAGGAAGAATGTGCAAATGTTGCGCTGATGGCCAACACAAATGATCAAGATGAAGGAACGTCATCATCTGAATCTGAGTCAGAATCAGACTCTGACTCTGAAGAGGTATTTTCTGAACTCTCCAGAGCTGAACTTGTTGAAAGTTTATCTGACATGTTGGAAAGCTACAGCAAGATTAAACTCAAATACAAGAAGCTGAAAAGCAATCTTGAATCTGAGATTGATCTTCTGAGAACAGAACTTGTTGAGCAGAAAGAAATAAATTTAAAACTCAAAAATGATTTAGAAACAACTCAACAAGAATCTGATACTGAAACAGAGTCAAGTGAAAATATTTTAGAAAAATATGACTCCAGTTTTAAAAGATTCCTCACTAAAAGCATAGACAGAAGCAAAATGGCTTCTATGATCTATGGTGTTAGTGGGAACAACAGAAGAGGCATTGGATGTGAATCTTCCTCTGGAAGCAATCCAAAATCTGTTGATAAACTCTTCATCAAGAAGACTCCTCTGTATTCTCATTTCAAGTTTGGTCATCTGAATGATATTAAACATACAAGCTCTGAAAAGAGTACTTATGTGTTTAAGCCAAGGGCTAGCCAGAATAAACACTATGTTGAAAAACAGAAGTTTAGGCAAAACCACAGAACATCTAACCCCAAAGGACCCAAGAAGATCTGGGTACCTAAAAGTAAAATAATACCTGTTGCAGATGTTCTTAGCAGCAAAATCCAGACACCAATCATGGTACCTGGACTCTGGATGCTCACGACATATGACGGGCGAAAGGTCTATGTTCCAAAGCCTGGAACTTAGATCTGGAGGGGACGTGAAATTTGGAGGGAACCAGAAGGGCAAGATCATTGGCTCTGGTACAATAGGTAATGGTAACCTACCCTCTATTTCTAATGTTCTGTTAGTTGAAGGATTGAAACATAATCTATTGTCCATAAGTCAATTAAGTGACAGTGGTTATGATATCATCTTTAATCAAAAATGTTGCAAAGCTGTATGTCAAAAGAATGGTTCAATCCTATTCAGTGGAAAGAGGAAAAACAACATTTACAAAATTAACCTTTCAGAACTTAAAGTTCAAAATGTAAAATGCCTTTTATCTGTGAATGATGAGCAATGGGTCTGGCATAGAAGATTGGGACATATTAATATGAGACGTATATCTCAGATTAATAAACTCAATCTGGTCAGAGGACTCCCTAATCTGAAGTTCAATTCAGATGCTCTGTGTGGCGCATGTCAAAAGGGTAAATTTTCAAAATCTCATTTTAAACCAAAAAATGTTGTTTCCACTTCTAGACCATTGGAATTACTTCATATTGATCTGTTTGGACCAGTGAAAACTGCATCCATCAGAGGCAAGAAGTATGGGTTAGTCATTGTAGATGACTACAGCAGATGGACATGGGTAAAGTTTCTAAAACACAAGGATGAGTCTCATTCTGTGTTCATTGACTTCTGCAATCAAGTCCAGACTGAAAAAGAATGCAAAATTATTAAAGTCAGAAGTGATCATGGTGGTGAATTTGAAAACAAATATTTTGAAAAATATTTTTCTGAAAAAGGAATTGCACATGATTTCTCCTGTCCTAGAACTCCACAACAAAATGGAGTTGTAGAGAGGAAAAATAGAACATTGCAAGAAATGGCCAGAACCATGATCAACGAGACAAATCTGGCAAAATACTTTTGGGCAGAAGCAATAAATACAGCATGTTATATTCAGAACAGAGTGTCTGTAAGACCTCTTCTGGAAAAGACTCCCTATGAATTGTGGAGAAACAGAAAGCCCAACATTGCTTATTTTCATCCATTTGGATGTATTTGTTATATGCTTAACACTAAAGATCATCTGAACAAGTTTGATTCCAAAGCACAGAAGTGTTTCATGCTTGGTTATTCTGAACGCTCTAAAGGCTACAGAGTATTCAATACTGAAACACAGATTGTGGAAGAATCTATTCATGTTAGATTTGATGATAAGCTTGGCTCTGAAAAGCCAAAGCAAGTTGAAAGTTCTGCAGATAGAGAAGTTATTCTCACAGACTCTGAAGGCTCAGAGGCAGACAAGACTGAAGACAAAGACTCTGAAGCAAACCCAGATGCTACGCCTCTAACTTCCCAACTTGACAATCTGCATATTTCTGAAAGACCAACAGTCAGAGGATCTTCTTCCAGAATGAAAGCTTCTCATCCAGAGGATGTGATAATTGGAAAGAAAGATGATCCAATAAGGACAAGAGCATTTCTCAGAACTTCTGAATCTTCCTTCTGTGGCTTAGTGTCAATTATAGAACCAACATCTGTTGATGAGGCTCTGGAAGATAATGAATGGATTTTAGCTATGCAAGAGGAGCTGAATCAATTCACAAGGAATGAAGTCTGGGATCTGGTTCCAAGACCTAAAGGTTTCAATGTCATTGGAACAAAATGGGTTTTCAGAAATAAACTTAATGAGAAAGGAGAAGTTGAAAGGAACAAAGCAAGACTGGTTGCTCAAGGCTACAGTCAACAAGAAGGCATAGACTACACAGAAACATATGCTCCTGTTGCAAGGTTAGAGTCTATACGCTTGCTTATTTCATTTGCTGCACAACATAACATCACTCTTTATCAGATGGATGTTAAAAGTGCTTTTCTTAATGGAATTATAGAAGAGGAAGTGTATGTCCACCAACCTCCTGGTTTTGAAAATGAAAATTTTCCAGATCATGTTTACAAACTGAAAAAATCTCTTTATGGACTAAAACAAGCTCCCAGAGCTTGGTATGAGAGGTTGAGTAATTTTCTTCTGAAGAAAAATTTCATCAGAGGAAAAGTGGATACCACACTATTTTGTAAAACCATTAAGAAAGATTTGTTGATTTGTCAAATTTATGTAGATGATATTATTTTTGGATCAACAAATATTATGCTTGGAAAGGAGTTTGCTAAATGTATGCAGGCAGAATTTGAGATGAGCATGATGGGAGAATTGAGATTCTTTCTGGGAATCCAAGTAAATCAGACTCCAGAGTGCACCTACATACATCAGACCAAGTATGTTAAAGAGCTTCTGAAGAAGTTTAACATGCTGGATAGCAAAATGGCAAAGACTCCAATGCATCCTACAAGCACTCTAGGTAAGGAAGAGGTAAGTAAGAAGGTAGATCAGAAACTCTACAGAGGTATGATAGGATCTCTTCTTTATTTGACTGCTTCTAGACCAGACATTCTGTTTAGTGTTTGTTTATGTGCTAGATTCCAATCAGATCCTAGAGAATCACACTTAACTGCTGTTAAGAGGATTCTAAGGTATCTGAAAGGTACTGCTAATGTTGGTTTGTGTTACAGAAAATCTGACGAATATTCACTAGTTGGATTCTGTGATGCTGACTATGCTGGAGATAGAGTTGAGCGCAAAAGTACTTCTGGAAGCTGTCAGTTTCTTGGAAGTCATCTGATCTCGTGGTACAGCAAGAAGCAACCAACAATTGCACTATCAACCACAGAGGCAGAATACATTGCTGCTGCTGGATGTTCCACTCAGATGCTCTGGATGAAGAGTCAACTAGAAGATTATCAAATCTATGAGAGTAATCTTTCTATCTTCTGTGATAATACTTCTGCTATATGTTTATCCAAAAATCCAATTTTACACTCTAAGGCCAAACATATAGAGATTAAACATCATTTCATCAGAGACTATGTTCAGAAGGGTGTAATAAATTTAGCCTTTGTTGATACAGATCATCAATGGGCAGATATTTTCACAAAACCCCTTGCTGAAGATAGGTTTAAGTTTATTCTGAAAAATATTTGTATGGATTTTTGTCCAGAGTAATATTTCTCAGAGTCAACTTCTCAGATGCTAAGTGTTTAACACTCTGAAGTATTTCATCTGTCTTGCTTGTTTAATTTATCTGTGAATTTTTTTTTTTGTGTGAAACTCTGAACTGACCATCTCAGAGGATCTGAAAGTTGAAAACGTTTCATTTCTTAAGAGTTATAGAATCACATGCAAGCAAACACGTGTCACTCAGAATCTGAAAAGATGGAGTACACCTACTGATTATGACGTTTAAGGTATTGCTTTGAAAATCTCAATCTGTCTTGTTTTTCCCCCAAATGTCATATCATAATTAAAAATGATTACTTTTCATTTAATGCAAACGTGCGTATGTGTCCTATGTGTGTCTGTTGTGTTTCCCATGCTTGCTTTATTTGTCTATATAAACCATTCTCATAACACATTCACACTTTTCACATTCTCAAACACATATGCGCTTTTGTTTGTTGTTCTCTCTCTTTGCAAACCCTAAAAGAACTCAGAAACCTTCATCTTTTTCATCATCGTCAACAATGGCATCTACTTCAAACGCTGTTACTACCAAAAATGCTACCACTGTCGAAGAACCAGTACGCACTCTCCTAACTGCTGTTGATTCACTAGAAGTTCTGTGTGAAAGTTTCGTGGACTTAGACGATCTTGCTGAAAATGGGTTTGATCTGATTTCTTCAATCAAAGCACAAGGCTGGGACGGTTACTTTGACAGGCTTATGGGTCCTGTGTATCCAACGTTAGTGAAGGAGTTCTGGATCCATGCATATGCTACTCCAAAGTTCATTCACTCCTCTGTGCTGGGAAAAAAGATAGTTATCACTGAAAACCTGATAAGGAAACTCATAGGTTTTAAGGCAACTGATGGAGTAACCTCTCTGTCTTCTGCGCGTGAAGACCTGAAAGATGTATGTCAAGAAATCTGTACTACTGGTGAACCTTGTAAGAAGGTTAAGTTCTTGAAACCCACTTACAAGATATGGGCTAAGATTTTCATGAGCACCATCTTTCACAGACCCTCTTCAAACTCTTCTGATTATGTTAATGCTGAACAACTTTACTTCATGTATTGTTTACACCAAAACATTCAGATTGATCTTCCATATTTGTTGTTTAATCATCTGGTGTCTCACGTCAAGGAAACAAGGGAAACAGCCAGAGATAAATCTGGAAAAGTCAGAACATGGATCCCTATGGGAAGGCTGATTTCAGATATTCTGATAGAAAACCAACTTGTGGCGCATCTGCAAGAGGCTGGGTTGACAGAAGATCTGACTTATATCATTGGCTCTGAAATAAACGGTTTAACTCTGAGAAGGATGAAACTGGTTGATGATTTATCTGAGAAACCAAGGAAAACTAACTCTGAAGAAGTTAGGGGAAGAAGGATTCCTGTTAAGGATTTTCCTTTATTCACCTCAGATGAACCTAGAGAAATTATTGCTGAGTATGTTGCTCGCTGCCTAAGAGATGGTGTTGAGATTCCTGCCAATCTTTTGCAGAAGGAAGGCCAAGTTCTTCCTGATTTGACAAGGGAAAGAAGACGTAAGAGAAAAATTGATAGTGAAGGTCATCAGAAGAAAAGGAAGCATTCAAATGCTGAAAAGAAGAAGAAAAGGAAGAAGCTGAAGAAGGTTCAACCAAATCCTCCTGCAGCAACTTTTGAAGAAATTAGAGATACTCTGAAACAGGTATTTAACACTGATTCTAATCCTGTTCATCATTCTGATACCCCCACACCCTCTGACTCCCCACTTAGATTTAGAAGATCCAGACCTTCTAAAACTTTTATCTCTAAACCATCTTCTGTCCCCCCTCATACACCACAATCCAAGCAACCAACAAACATACAAACAGAAATTCCACAACAAACTCAACAAACAACACCACAACCACAAAACACTATCCCAGAATATACCATTCCAGAGGATGTTCACCCTGAACACTCTGACCAACCTGAATATCTCATTGATCCTGATGAGATATTAGATGTCACACCTTTAAACCAGTCTGTCAATTTATCTTCAACTTCTGAAAAATCTAACCACTCTGATGCATCATCTGATGATGAATCATCTGGTTACATTAATGAATGCTTGAAGGATCTTAAACAACCTCGTTCTGAGAGTGTTTGGAAACAGCTGTTTAAATCTCCAACTTCTGAACATCCACCTTCTCCACAAAATTCCCCAACTCAAACTCTCACTCCACAACCTCTTGAAATCCAAAACACTCCACAACCAACAGAAACCCAACCAATTCCCTCAATACCTCAACCACAACATTCTGACCAACAAACATCTGAACCACAAACCAACCAACCAACATCTGAACCACAAATCAATCCTCAACCTTCTGAACCACAAACATCTGAACATCCATCTTCACAACCTCAACCTTCTGAACAAACACCACAAACACAACTAACCCAACCAAGAAAACCCAGAATCCCTGATGAAGCAGAATTGGGATCACGTGTTTATACTCTGTTAAGAGATTTTGATAAGGATAATGTCTCAGACTTTGCTGACATTATGGATGTTTGCATGACTACTATGGACAAAGAGGCTGCTGACGCTGTTTGGAAGAAATATCTTTACAGACTGAATAGGGAGGCTTTGAAAATCAGGACTCAATGTCTTAGATTGTCAAAAGTAAGGTTTGCTGCTTATCAAAAACGGATTAAGAGAAACACTCCTCCTATTCTTCTTCTAGAAGCTCCTCCACCTCCAGAAATTCCTGCACCTGATGTTACTCAGACTGTTTCAGAATCTACTGTTTCAGAATCTACAGATCTTCAGAAGGATGTCAAAGAACTTAAGGATTTTATGGTTGATCAAAAGAAAACAAATGAAGAAATGAAAACTTGGATGGCTAAGCAAGATGAAAATTCAGAAAGGATTACAGCACTGCTGCAACTCATTGCTTCTCAACAAGCCTCATCTGCTAAACCTACTTGATGTTTTGCACAAGTTTTTCATGTTTTGCTTTGTTTTGATTTTCTTCTGATATGTTTTGTTGCTTTTATCTGAATCTGGATGTTCTCTTGACTTAATGACAATGATCTTTTTGCTTATCTGGATATGTGTTTCTTCTACATCTTTACTGTCTTTTAAAATTCTTTTTGATTATGACAAAAAGGGGGAGAAACAAAATAGAATCTGATTGTTCAAATCTATAAGCAATTATCTGAACTAAGTCAGACATGTTACTAACATTCTTTGAATTTAAGTGTCCCAGATATTATTAAAAAATCTGACAAATTTCATTGAAGTTTTTCCTGAGATCTATCTTTTCAGAACCTGATCAAAAATAGCTAAATCTGAGTAGACCAGACTCTGATATCTAACCTTGAGTACTATGATCTAAAAGATAACTCAAGACAGGAAATGGCAAGATAAACAACCAGGTGTTCTGAAGTTGTTCATCTGGCATCAAGTTTTAATATGGCATCAAGCTTTGACTCTAGAAGTCAAACATATGTCAACCAGGATTCAATCAGGCTCTGAATCTGAAATGTACTCAACCAGAAAGGGAAGTATCTAATTCCATTAGAGTATTCATTTCAGGGGGAGATTGTAAATCTCAGGGGGAGTAATTTTAATTCATATTTTTATTGAACAAATTTCTCATGTTTTGTCATCATCAAAAAGGGGGAGATTGTAAGAGCACAGATTGTGTCTTAGTAATATCTCTAAGTTTTGATGATAACATTAATGATAATTTGTATACAAGAATTATACTCTCTAAATTTGTTCTAAACTGTTTTCTACAGGCACAAAAGATTTTAATCTTAAAGAGCAAATTTGATGTGAACAATAAATTCTGAATGGCTCAAGAGCATCTGAAGATTAGAAGAATCTGAAGTATAAGAGCTTAGTCATCAAGATTCTGAAGATACAACACGCTGCATATATTATCAAGAATCTGAATGAAAGAAGACTCTGAGTGAAGAGACTCTGAATGAGAGAAGACTCTGATCTGAGTGAAGACTCTGATCTAAGAGCATGTTACGCTTCAAGCACACAGCTGCACCAGACTCTGATTCAGCAACATCTGAAGAACATCTTAGGCTCTGAAGTTTCCAGAAGATTCTGAAGACTGAAGACTCTGATATTGATTGTTGATCTGAACTATCTGAAGAATTATTTGAAGAAGATTATTTTAATATATCCGTTGGAATATGCCAGCAAATCTTTCCTTAATTGGGATAGACATAAATCTCTGCAAGAAGATTATTCCTCTGATACATTCCATATATGGTAAATTCACAGCTCAGCAGACAATTGCTACACCCACATTTTGTGCGCCGTCTCTCTGCTGCAATAGTACAAAGGACAGTACTATTTGATATTGGAAATATCTTCTCCAACGGTAAAATATTCTCTCCAATATTCAAGTGGCTATATAAAGGAAATCATAGCTCATTCTTCAAGTGACGAAAATCATTGCAAGAACACTCTCACGCGAAAAACTCTCAAGCTCTCATATTCTTTGCTGTTCATACATTGTTCTAAACTTAGAGAAATAACACAGTTGTGTTTATAGCTTTCATAGAAGCAATTTATTACTCTTACATTGTATTACATTAATTTGTAAAGGAAGTTTTCCTTAAGAGGATCTAGGTTAGATCAGTAGCTCTTGAGAAGACTAAGAACAGTTGTTCTTAGGTGTTGTTTTCCTTAAGAGGATCTAGGTTAGATCAGTAGCTCTTGAGAAGACTAAGAACAGTTGTTCTTAGGTGTTGCTATTTGTAATCAGTTGATTTGAATAGTGGATTAAGTCCTTGTTGAGAAAGGCAAATCACTCTTGAAAAGGGTGGACTGGAGTAGTTGAGTTCAACGAACCAGGATAAAAATACTTGAGTTTTTATCTTTGATTATTTTCTGTCATACTTATTCAACCCCCCCTTCTAAGTATTTTCTCACCTTCATACACCTGAACAGCCACCGCACCACGTCCTAATAAGGCCAAGATGGGTTAAAGGGTTCTAAGGTCCTCAGCTTCTCAGGCTCCCAGTCGGAAAAAGTAATATCAATTACGACTACTCGTAAGACATCAGTAATTTCCAAAGGGGCCTCCACCGAGCGGGGGATCTCAAGTTAGCTTAGTAAGGACTACTCCACGTAAGCCAACAAGACTATACCACCCTCCTATCATAAGTGCACTCAAGTCCGGGTTAGGACTTATCTCACCACACAAATTACCAGGCACCAAAACAGAACAATCAATAACAAACAAGTCAAACAGAAAGCGATAAATAAATCAAAGTAGGCGAAACCCACTAGGAACCGTTGGAGTCCCCAGCAGAGTCGCCACTTTTCTGTAGCGGTAAAAATCGTGAGTGTAAGTTATTAACTAACTTAACTCAAAGAAAACAAGAGTCGCCACCGCACTTTTATTTTATCCAAGTAAAGGAAAGGAAAAAGAGCGAACAAAACCAAAGAGTTCTAAAATAAGAACATGAGACAGAGATCGGGGTAAGGGGGTTGGTTACGCAATGGGAAGGTGTTAGCACCCAAAACGTCTATAGTACTCTATAGGAGCCCTTTGAAATATTTACGCTTTTTGGTTTGAAAATGGTTTGTTTGAAAAGAGATTGGGGAGATGAGAAGAGAATTATTTTTTTATATTTTTGTGTTTGGAGAGACTTATCGTCTCATGCCTACGTACCCATAAAGTGCAATATGGAATCAAAACCCCGTAGTTCGTGGTACAAATGACAAAATTTTGTTGGTTTTGATTGATTTTAGATGTTCAGACAAGTCGTCATTTCAAGGAGAAAACTGCGACTATCCACCCACGAGTATTAAGACAACATTTGCGTCACATAAAGATGGAGGATTTGCTTGGATTATCAACAAGACTATCACTCAACATCAACGTGGAAAATGTCAAAGTCTTAATAACATGGGGAATAGGAGATTTACATCTCAACTATAGAAATGAATCATGTCTAAACTTTATGAAAAGTTTTAAAGTGAAAAAGTGCATAAAGGCACAAAAAGAGTTGATGAGTTTTTGTATTTTTTATGTCTTTTGAAATTGGTCAAAACATGATTAACATTGATTGACTTTTATTAAGAAAAACAAAGTTAAAAAAAATCACTTGACGAAAGTCAAGGTTTTATTGCGAAAGCGGTTTTGAAGTTTGAAACCAAGAAGGTTTTGAAAGAGGGAGAAAGTTTTGAAAATTTAAGAAGGGGAGGAGATGAAATGACTATCCTAAAAATCAAAATAAGAGCTAGAGATAGGAAAGATCTAACCGACTTGTAGCACACTCCAAAGCAAGCAAAAAGAATTCCATCCGATTTAAAGTATCAGCCAGTGATCGAGCCAAATAAAGGCTAAGATTCTAAATTCTCCAAGCATAGGGAAGAAAGTCCTAATCCTAAGTCCAAAATGTCCATGAAGTCCAAGGTCTAAGAAGGGTCCAAGAGTATAACCACAAAATTAATAGCACCAAATTTTTAGATGTTTTATCCTTTATTAGTGTTTTGAACAAAGTATGGTCCAAGTGGACAAAAGAAAAATGACATAAACATAAACAAAGATATGGTATGTAATGATAAAATGGAAGCATAAAAGTAAAAAAAAATAAGGAGTAAGAAGAGAATATAGGCAAAATTAAACAAGGATATTGTTAGTGAATTAGTGGTTAGTGGTTAGAACATATGATCAATGATGATTAATTCTTGCACTTAGACCAAGATTAATGAAAATTCATTAGAGGATTGATAGAATCAAAGCCTCCTAACAATGATTTTCATAGGTATTGGAGTTAAGACAAGCAACTAAACATACTTGGACTTTTAAACGTAAGTTTGAGCCACGAATGATCATTTTCCGATTAAGGGACACTTTAGCGCTATGTTAAGCAATCGTAATCGGGTTTATGTAGAAACCACGACTATCTGAGGCCGGTCAATAAAATGTTAGTGTTAATACATGTTAGAGAAGTGATATGTAAATCACTCTCCTAAAACATGCCACACAAAAAGAAAAGAGGTAATGATCTCATCATAATCAAGATTTTTCATCAATTAATCAAAGGTAATCTATCACTATTCCAAAGTAAGGAGAATTATCTCAATGATTATTCGTCCATAGTTTTGAAATAATGAAGATTAATCAACCTTGATAATCAACAATCTATGATCCATAGATTTCATCGATCAAAAGAAAAATAAGAAGAAGAACTAAAATGAAAAGAAACCACAATTTGGATCTTAAATCGATTAAATCATCATCAATATCAATCACCTCTTTTGGTGGATAAAATCGACACCCAAAGTCCATTGAGATTGATGAGATCTTATCAGAATTTAAAATCCAAAACAACCAACAATTAGCTCCAAACAAAAGTTTTTTTAAATAAATTTTTTAAGAGCTCTTTTTTAAAAAACTATTTAAAATATTAACTAGTAAAAAAAAAGAAATAACAAAATAAAAGGAATAAAGAAAAATATATTTAAAACAGTAAAGAAAAACGAAAAAGGAGAAAGAGAAATAGAAAACCAAAGTATCAGAACAACTTCTTCTTCAAAACTTCACGCGACACCGTTCACCATGGCTATGAATTCAAGCTCAAATCAAAGCGACGGGATGCAAAATTAACACGGTTGCAATCGAAATCAAGAGCTCTTCACAATGGTACCAACAATTCAGAGAATCACAACAAAAGATAACGGATCGAAAATGACGGTGAAGCTCAATCTACCTTCAAACTCAGGTAAGAAATCAATCCAAGCTTCTTCTTACTTCTCTTCTTCTTCTGAACGAATTCTGGTTCGAAATTGGTCTGTGTTTGAGGTTGATTTGAAGTTAATTTGGTGGAATGAAGTATGAGAAGAGAATGAACGAAGGTTTTTCTGGTAGTGAGGAATTGAGGAAGAAAATCAGCAGAGATTTTTTGGCTTGAAAAGCTTGAGGAATAGAGTGAGGGATGAATTCTATTTATAGATGAGAATGAGTGAAAAATGATTTGCAGTTTGTGAGAATTTTCTGCCGTTTTGAAGTAGGTGTGTTGTGCGTGATATTTTTTGCTGGTATTTGACATGTCGTTTTGCAATTTTTCTCTTTGTAGCTCATTTAAGTGACATGGATAGCTTGTGGGGTCAGCTGATATTATATTCACATGGCTTGCAATATGGCTTGGATAAGTGACAAATTGTTTTCTCAGCTCAACCTCAATTTCGAGCCGTTTTCGCTCTGCTTCATCTAATCGAGAACGTTGGTCATTAATGATTTTCTTCAACTGAGGTGCATGATGCTTGAGTTCCAGGTGCACCTTATGAGCATATTCCACATAAGTCTCATGAAATAGTTTGAAATACTGATGCAATGTTGATCGGCTTTCAATTGAATCAGCTGCAACTGAGCGTAGACTTTGAGAGGCCCAAGGAACAAGTACCTCCTTAGGCTCACTAAGCAGTTCTTTGCTAATTATTGGTTGAATATCTCTCTCATTTGATTGCCCCACTGATTGAATGTGCTTCTTCTCCATATCAATGCTTAATTGAGGCAAAAGGTTCCAAGTTTTCATCTCAAGCACAACACATTCTTGAGAAAGAGTAACAGCCACACTCCAAGAATATCCAAAAGAATCAGACAATGACACAAAACCACAAAGTGAAGGCTCTGAAGTGGATCCATTCTGGCATGTATTTAGAACAGGATGTACAGAAGGTGTCCTCATTGTATCATCCTTTCCATTTGCCTGACTTGTAAATGGAAGACAATGCAACACTATTGAGTCAATCCCTCCATCGTGAAGGGAATATATTCTCTCTGGCATAAGGGTATCAATGAACAATGAAATATTATAACCCCTTTCTGCTCTTCGTGGCAGAGCCAAATCAACAATAGCCAGTCTCAGCAGAGGGGATGGATGACCCAACCAGGCATTATTATGATCAAGCTTCTCTGGGGGACTGCTGGCAGTTGACTCACAAATCATAGCAAGGCCAAGTATTTCGTCATGGGAGTCAAGACGAAGACGAGGTGGACTACCAATACTCCAGACAGGTTGGATCTCATCAGCTAGAGCATCTATCTGTAATTGCCCCCCACTCCAGGCAGTCACCAAGATAGAGTCTTTGCTAACTAAATTGTAGAGAAAACTAACTGCACGACCCTCACATTCAGCACTGCGACCAACTGAATCTCCGTTTCCACTCTGACCTACTCTTTGCAAAGGTCCCTGCAAGACGAGAGATGCGTCAAATACTAAATAAGCATGAGATCTTAGCAAAGATAAGTTGTCTCCTTCATTTTCTTGGTTCTGTAACTCAGGAAATGTTGCTTCTAGCCAGGAGATTGCCAACTTTGAATTACTAGCCGCCACAGAGTTGGCTGACATTAGCCCAAATGTATGTGCGTCATTGTATATGTCTAATAAAGATTCACATTTGAATAGACTTCCAAATGGAACAACAGGGCAAATTACATAGATAGACCCGTCACTGAATGCAACAAAAACACTGAACCTGTCCCACAAATGGTCTCCCCCAAAAGAAAAACCGACTGGACATATTGATGAGGCAGTTCTGGATCTACCATGAACTGCAGGCTGTAAATAGTATTCTTGCTCTGGTTGCAAAGGATCCACGGCCAGATTGAAAAGCCTAAAAACCGAGTCAGAGGAAAGGACTCCCAAATGAGTATCACTGTAAGGGTGCCATGACGCTTCCAATAGACGAATATCATTGTTTCCAAGGGAATGTGTCTGAGAACCAACAGCAATGGTCCTGCAAATCAAATTTACATCCGTCTTGGATGTGCGTCCATAGAGATACATAACACAGAGTCTTTCAGAACCAAAAAGAAGTATCGCTGTTCCATTCCTATTGATGGAGATTTTGTGCACATCAAAGTCGAGAACAACATCTGTTTGCAACACCTTAGAGGGAGAAGCGGCAAGAACGGAAGTAGGATCAGGATCAATCTTGAGACATTGCTCATAAGCATTAATTGCTAGAGCAATATCACCAGCATCTCTATAAAGAACTCCTAGGTTATCGTATGCCTTTGCGTATGTCGGATTTGCAATGATGGCTTTCTCGATCATACTTGCAGCGGCATCTATCTTACCCTGGACAGTGTAGACAACACCGAGGTTATAATATGCTGGAGCATAGTGTGAATCTACTTTTAGAGCTTCAAAATATTTTTGAATTCCCTCCTGAGTGTTTCCTGTAAGCTTTACAAAAATAACCCTTGGTTCACCTGAGAAACTATGTAATTATGGGGCTAACAGCCAAGTTGTTGCACATAAACCAGAGGAAATGACCTTATCAAACATTCAGAGGACCTGCATTTACTGGTTTCTGATGAAATCTTGCAATTGGCATCCCATTCGTATCATCTTTTGATATGACTCAGCTGCCTCCATCAACCGACCTTCTTCTTTATCAGCTGCAGTGGAATCGAGCCACAGATTGACAACAGCATCGCTACCACCAGTTGCAAGCAGCTCTTTTTTACTGCCTACAGCCAAGGCCCAAACCTTGTCTTCGTGATGGTCATACGTGGCAACACATTCATTTGATTTTACAGTCCAAAGTTTTACTAAACCATCAGCGCCACAAGAAACAATCTGTGTTCCACGAGTAACAAACAGTGCTCTTAACACACTTGAGGTGTGTCCTTCAAATGTCTTCAAACACGAGCCATCAGATATAGCCCATATCCTTATTGTTTTGTCCCCGGATGCTGTTACTACACATTGATCAACAGGCGAAAACTCCACAGACCAGATTCCTCTTTTATGCCCTTTAAATACAACTACTGATACTAGATCTGGAAGTCTCCAAACACAAGCAGTGCAGTCCTGAGAACCACTACATACTAAACTATCATTTGGAGCAACAGCTACAGAATTGATATCTTTATCGTGAGCTGCAACAACAGCTTTTGCTTTTAAGTTAATTGGAGCTGTCAAATTGTCCAAGAGACCATCCATACTCCACACCTTAAGAGTATGATCGCTACTGCCACTAACAAAGAAGTCCCGCTTTTTTTTTCCATCTTCAAAGCATCTATGAATCATGGTAGTCCATGAAACAACATCTCTATCAGCCATCTGATAAAAAATACCCCTAGCTTCATCTAAGCTCCCACACTTACCATACAAGTCCAAAAGTGCAGTCCAAACCACCTCATCCAAGTTCAACTCAGTCCTTATCAAGTAACCATGAATTTCCTTCCCAAGACGCAAACTCGGTATAGCAGCAGCTGCTGCCAAAGCACTAGACAAGGTAAACATATTAGAGTTAGAACTCTCATTCACCTGCATTATTCTAAACAAATCCAGAGCTTCCCTGTGTCGATCACAGCTAACATAACCAGAAATAACAGCATTCCAAGAGAAGTTATCTCTTTGAGGCATTTTATCAAACAGTTTCCTAGCTTGTTCAAGACGACCAATATTAGCATAACCTGATATCATGGTATTCCAAGAACACAAATCCTTTTGTGGCATTTGATCAAACACCGTCGTTAGTTACAGTAACTTCACGGCCTCTACCAGTTGACTGCAAAATTTTATCCATTCCCTTTGGCCTTGTCTATGGCGGCAACCGATAGAATACCATTTGCATCAATGTCAAATTTCACCTCAATTTGAGGAACCCCGTGAGGAGCGGGAGGGATACCGTCCAAGCGGAAGCTACCAAGAGATTTGTTATCCCTTACAAATTCTCTCTCACCCTGAAGGACATTGATTTCTACACTTGTCTGCCCATCAGCAGCAGTAGAGAAAACCTCTGATTTTGAGGTGGGAAGAGTAGTGTTTCTTGGAATAATCTTGGTCATCACACCACCAAGAGTTTCCAAACCCAATGACAGTGGAGAAACATCCAACAGCACAATGTCACTGACATCTCCAGCCAAGACACCAGCCTGAACAGCAGCTCCAAGGGCAACCACCAAAATAGTTTCATTGTTTTTCCTTTCAAAACCATAAGCCAAGGATGCAGCAGTTGGTTCATTGATAATTCTAAGAACTTCAAGACCAGCTATCCTTCCAGCATCCTTTGTAGCAGCTCTTTGTGAATCATTGAAGTACGCAGGCACAGTAACCACAGCCTTAGTTACTTTATCATTCAAAAACTTTGAAGCATCATCAACAAGCTTCCTCAAAACCTGAGCGGAAATTTCTTCAGCTGCAAAAGATTTACCAATAGCAGGACAATCAAGTTTAACGTTGCCGTTATCGTCTCTGATAACTTTGTAAGAAACCTGCTTTGACTCTTCATCAACTTCAGACATCTTCCTTCCAATAAACCTCTTGACGAAGAAAAACGTGTTCTCGGGATTCACAACTGCCTGAAGTTCAACGATAACCTCTATTTCCGGAACAGATAATGCACGTTGCATTGAAGAAGCTCTGGAGAAAGAAGTGATGGGTTCTTCCATATCATTCTTATATTTCAAAATAGAAACCCTGCCATCCTTGATATGCATAACTTCACCATCTTCAATAACTAGCACTTTCTTGGTATGCTCAACCACCGCATTGGCGTCACTGGACAAAAGCAATTCCTTGGGCTTTTCCATCTTTTGATAGGAATTTATTTTCCTCATAGGTGGAGCCATCCTCCTTATTTTGTGCCAATTCTTTAACACCTAGGAGCAGCAGGCTACCACGCTTGCAAGCAATCAATTCATTAGGATAATATGAACTTTTGGAGATAAGTGCATAGGTTCCTTCAAGAGAAATGTTATGCACTCTCATGTATCTATCCTTCAATCATGCTTTAAGTTCACTTGGAAATGGCGCAATTGAATGAACACTTTGTACCTGCATCTTAATTAAGACATCTTGATTGAACATCCACCAAACTTGACTTGTACAGGCAAAACTCTGAATTTTTGATTAAAGTTGGGCAAAACTTCTCATAGAACATTGTTTGAAAGCTTGATGAATTCCGATACAGGACAACCTGATCGTAAACAATCACATTTCCTGAGAAAATAACCCACTGCCACAACCAATTTACACTTAAAGAAATCTCTTGATAGTTTGACCAAGATGAGGTCAAACATCCATCTGATTTAAACTTGAATAAATGTCTTGGTGATCAATCTCCCTTCAAAACCCTAAACACACAGAGAAGAAGAAACAAAAAATATTTTTGGTATTTTGATTAGATGTTAGTAAACAGAAACAAACATAAAGTAAATAAGAAACACAAAGTAAGATCTTGTTTGTGGAATGATATGCAAATGAAATGTAGGATCTTAGGGGTAAAAATTAGGGTATTACAGCTTCCATTGCAAAGCAGCGAACTCGTGGTCGAGGTTATCAGAATCAGCGTCAGAATCAGAATCAACCTCGCAACAATTTGGAACGAAGGAAAGCTCCTTTCCACCCAGTGCCTATGCCGTATAGCCAGCTGCTACCATCTTTGATCCAGAGTTCTTTGGTGGAACCTAAAGTTCTTAAGCCAGTGCCAGAACCTTACCCTCCTGGGTACAATCCCCACGTTCAGTGTGGTTACCATGGTGGCTCTCCAGGGCATTCGACGGAAGATTGTAAAGCATTTCAGGCAAAAGTACAACAGTTGATCGACCAGGATCGTATTTCTTTTCGAGAAGGATTTCTGTTTGTTCATCCCAACCGCTCAGCTGTCTAAGCTCGTAGACTCGGAAAGTATTCCCCATCAAAAGCCAGTGATTCAGACAGACAGGCGCCCTCAGCATTGGCAGTCCTCAGACTTTATATCATTTGCATTTGTAGTTTCCTTTTCTGTTAGTTACTACTTGCTTTTAAACATTGTATGTTTCGAATGGTGATAATAATAAGGTGACTATGCATTTTTCTGAATTAATCATGTCAATGTCGCTCATTTACTGCATTGCACTGACACTTGCATTTTATTCACTCCGCTTTATCATTGTGACTAGCAAAGATTGGAGGGAGGATGATGAAACTAAACTCATAACCGATGATCGTATGCTTTCAGATAAGACCTTACCGATGACGTACAAGGCATTGTTTCAAATCCCCCAAACACTGGAGATATAAGGAGTTAGTCCCTTGTTAACCACTTCGAACCAAGAAGTAGAAGTTTTTTCGGACTTTTAAACCCTCACATCTTAACCCGGGGCAGGGTAGTTGTCAGTTAGCTTGACCGAGCATTCAAGTCTTACAGAGGAGTGTTGTCTGTCGAGGACCAATCAGTTTACACCTTTCAAGAGGTCATACCTTACCAATCAAGAGTGAGACAGTTACAATCCTTTCGGAGCAATCAAGACAACCAGTGTCACACGACTTTGTTCCAAAAGAAAGACAAAGAAAGCCCGCTAAGTAAAAAGAAAGAAAAAGCTGGAAAGCTAATACTTAGGCAAAAATCAGGGCATCCCGCTGGACTTCAAAAGAAAACGGAAAAACCGAAAAGAACTCAAAAGGAGTCAGTCTAGGCAAAAATTAGGGAATCAAAAGAACGAAAAAGAGGGGATATCAATAGAAATTTTTTCCCCAGCGAGTCACAAAGTCGTGTATACAGACACCGAAAACGAGAAGGAGTAACTATCACTCCGAAATTCATGTGAGTTCCTTAATTGTGGTTCTTACCATTTCAGCATACCTCTCGAAGAGGCGAGCGCTTGTGCCAGGTTAACTGAACCTTAGGATTGGAGATCATCACGTAGAAAGGGTGGGTACGAATCAAAATTTGAGTCAAATATCCTTTGTTTCACGGACCGTGAACCCGACCATGATACAACCCTTAAAAGACCTAATTGAGGTAGGGTTATTCTGAACGCGCATTACAATAAGGTTGAGTAACCTGACTCCTTCTTGACTTGCTAGTCACATCCTTGTTGTATTTTTCACTGACCACGTAAGCACTACGTTTGAACTTTGGTTCACTCGTCACTCACAATCATAGCATGTAAATGAGTGACAGCTCAAATTTTTTCAAAATTTGCATGAACACTGCATTAAGATTACCATTTGTAAATAGACAATTTTAATTGCAGGTTAGTAGTTGGCATGAAAGAAATTCCAGCAGGGAATTGTCGAGCAGGACTGGATAATTCAGCAGTCTGAACCAGAAGGGTGTATGTTGTGAAGACCTATGAATTAGGGGCATTATTTTCCAGTGAGTTCGAAATCAGTTAGTCTGAGGACAAGTCTCGAAGCTTCAGTTGATTATGGGGCAGTTTGTTTGAGAAGCAGTTGATCAGAAGTGAGCCTTCTCGAGAACCAATCAGGGGCAGTTATGCAGAGCGTGGAGGTTTGAAAGCAGATACTTCAGGTGGATAATCAGATCAGGTTAAGTCGCTAGAACGCTCATTCAGGGGCAAGTCATCGCAGAGAGTGTTGAAACCAGCTGGGTTGATAGGGGTCTAATGGAGATTGAATTCTGTTGTCGTACAGATACCGGGGCAAATATTCTCGAAGTCATCTCGTAGCGAGCTGTTCAGAGCAAGTACTCCCAAGAGTTAAATTGGGGCAAGTTAAGTATACTGGGGCAAGTGGTTCAAGCCAGTCTTTTATCCCCAGCTGAGTGTACTGGGGCAAGTGGTTCAAACCAGTCTGTTTATCCCCAGCCGGAGTTGAGTATCGGGGAATCATGTCAATACCCTTGTCAAAACCGTTAACCTTCCGAGAAGAGCCGTGTTGTCGTTGGATCATTATCCTACGGTTTAAACCTGTTACGTGTCAGTAACCAGTTATTTCCAAAGTCCAATTCTCGCCTGGCAAACCGGTAACCAGTTCTCGTCTGGCCCGCCCTTCCGTAAGCATCAGTTCCCGTCTGGTGTAGTTTATTGTAAACATCAGTTCCCGTCTGGTGTAGTTTATTGTAAGCATCAGTTCCCATCTGGTGTAGTTTATTGTAACCAGTTCTCGTCTGGTCACCGTTTCTTCAAGTGTTGTATCAGTTCTCGTCTGGTACATGTTGTCGCGTAATCAGTTCTCGTCTGATCATCGTGTGTTTTAACCTATGTGTTATACCAGTTCTCGTCTGGTGTACGTCAGCTTTCAGCCAGTTCTCGCCTGGTTGTCTATGCCTCAGTCTGTTATCCAGTCAGCCCCGTCTGATGTCCAAACCAAATCAATTTTCCTAACCTATTTTTCTATCAGTTCTCGCCTGGTAGTCTACCTTTGAATGCTAGTTCTCGTCTAGTATTTTCCATATCTTCCACTGTGTACATAATTCATGATTATCCTAAACCAGAAAAAAGAGCAAAAACCTAAAGGTATCTGACACAGTAAGTCTCAATGACTCGCGTGTTGTCATGTTCCCCGATACGAAGCTCGACGGATACCAGTGCTCCGATTAATGTTTGAATACTGTATAGATGTTGTTAAATCAGAATTGCTACTCTTCAGCAGATGAAAGTTGCTTATTATCCCCGGAAGAGTCGAGATTGTATTTTACCCCGTATCAGAATAGGATCAGGAGTATCCTCAGCAGACTAAGATTGATATCCTTGATAGTAGGGGCATTTCCAGTAGTATGCTGCGCGCAATCAACCCCAGTTTGGGTCAATCCCCACAGAGTGCAATCAGTTGCCAATGGTTTGAAGGGAGCATCCCCAAGCAGAGTTGTTTTTTTTCTTTCCCCAGTGAAGTCGCCAAGCAGGGTTGTCTTTCCATTTCTCCAGCAGGACGGTTATCCCCAGCGGATTTGGTTTCCCTTTTCCAGCATTTATTTTGCTAAGATGATTCTGTGACTTCGGTTCATCCCCAGTAAAGTTGACGTTTCCTTCGGCATTTATTTTGCCAAGTGGTTTTCAGACCTGGTGTTCTCTGGCAGCTCGAGCCTGCATTAGCATTCGCATATATAGTCATAGCATTTATACAAACACATAGCATTTCCATGTCGTCTGGGCCTCGCATTTTCAAACAGAACGCATAGCATATTCATGTCATATAGGGCATTGCATCATTATCAGACATACGCACTTCGAAACATGGACCAGGTTGGTTACCTATTGGATTTCGAATTTGTTCACCTGCAGAGTTGTGTGGTTAAGTTTCTCTTCTCCCCCAGCGGAGTTGATTCTTCATATTTGGTTGTTACGTCGACACTGAAAAAAAGATTGACATATATCATATTTCTGAAGCCGCCTCCTGTTGACAGAATGGGTGCCGAGCAGTCGATTCAGAATTTCCCTAGGAGAATTATCCTCAAGTTCGCAGTGAACTGTGAGTTGACAAGATTTGATCCCATAAGAGAGATGGGAATCAAGTCATTTGCTTTTCGAAGCATTATTCCAATACTTGTGGCGTCGCACAGGTGATTGATGTTGCAAAGGAGAAGAAAATTTATCAGATAATTGACCAGTTGTTGCCGTGACAACCGAACTTCAGTTCATTGGAGGCTATTCCTCAAGCAGCTTTGCAGTATATTCCCGCGGTTGGCAAATTTCAGGGTTTCATTTGTATTCAACCGTCATCTACCTTTAAATGTTTGAAGGCTGAGCGCTCTTCAACCATCCAGGTCCAAGCCGCTTGAATAGGGGCAGCTGTTGCACCCTAAAATTTGACCAACCGGGTCCCGTGTATGGTCCTATGTTTCGACGCATGACCGCATTCGCATCTGCATATCGCATACAGTGCATTTTTCAGTTGTTTTGATTTTATCGGGATCACAGCCCTCGTCTCGCGTCTCAGGTGTTTTTAATCAGTTTAGATAGGTAGAATCGTATTTTTTCGGGAAGTCGTGCTCTTCCCGGTGTTTTCAGCTCGCGCTGTTGTTTTTAGGGATATTTCGGTGCCCGTTTATTTTTACCGACTATTTTGGTGCGCTCTCGCAGTGTTATTTGTCGTTCGGTGCTATTTTTGTTCCTCTGGGAATTATTGTGATTTTTCTGGATTTTATTGGCCATTATTAGGATTTTATTAGATTTTTTAATTATTTTAGGATAATATAGAATATTTTTAGAATATTAATAGGTTTTTTAATATTTTTAATAGTTTTAATTCTTTTTAGATAGATTTTTAATCATTTTAGAATAATGGAATAATGTAGATTTTTCTTTTATTAATGAGAGGTTTTCTTTTAAATAAATAATATAGGTTTTATTAGGGATTTAATAGAAATTCAATAGAAGTTTAATTAGTGGAATTATTAGAGTATTTTAAATAGGGCATTATTAGAGTTTTTAGCTTAATTTCTAGATTAGAGAATTATTAGAGTTTTTAGTTTAGTTTAGGAATTAATGGGTCTTAATCATCATTCAGTTAGTTAATTAGGATTAGATTTTAATCAGGTTTTAACCATTAATCAGTATTATTCAAATTTTCTTTTAAATTTTTTATTGTCATTTTCGTATTGGGTCAGGTCAGTCTGGGAGGCCCAAAGTTTTTTTTGTTCATTTTCAGGTCCAGAAAAGTCCAAAGCCATGTCTATATAAGCTTCAGCGCACACGTGTAAACAGGAGAGGCTAGCCACATTTCACACTTCCACGAAGACACCTCACAACTTCACTCTCCCTCTCTCTGCCACGCCAACCCTACGTGGCGTACATGCATTCAACTCCTCCACTCACCATTGCCACGCGTCAGCTCAGGAGACTCACCAGTTGCATGGCCGGCGGCCATGCAACCACCGCAACTACCCGCCGCCGGCAGCCCTAACCAACTCCCTCCGCCGTGAACTTCGCCGGAAAACTGGAAAACTCAGAAAACACCAAATTCATCCCTTCGTCTTCATCTTCCTTCTCCGATCATCACTAGAATCGATCTTCATCAACAACCGGCATGGTTTTTTCCAGCGACCTTCATGGAACCACTCATCATCGTTCTTCAATCTCCAGAACGTATCCAAGATCTTCCTCAGAGATTATCATCCGTTCATCACATCTTCAAACTTTCTCCAGATCCTCATGCAAGATGTTCGCTACCTTCAAGACATTTCCAGATTACAGATCTACGCGCATCTCAACAAGTTCTTCCAAGAAACCTCAGAGACCTTCTTCAGCTCCAATCACCGTCATCCATCAAGAAACGTCCGAGCAACTCCCAAGGGTCCTCAAGATCCAGATTCTCCAGACACCGATCTTCAACAAGAATGTTCATCGGAAGATTCATCACCTTCATCATTTTTCCAGAAGAATATCAACAACAATCTTCAAATCTTCATAAACCATCACCACAATATCATCTGGATCCAGGTCTTTGTTGGATTCCCATCAGGAATTTTTGCCTTCCATAATCTTCAAGAACGGTCAACTTCAAAACATCTCCAGAATTTCATAACACCTTCAAGCGAATGTCCTTAATCTTCATCTGTTGGCGAGCTTTCGATCAAGTCATTCAGAAGATTTGCGAGAATTTGTTTGTTCATGTTGTTTTAGTGGTTGTGAAATGAGTTGTTTGAGTTTGAGAGGAAGAAGTTAGTTGGGACGGAGGCGGTGAACGAGAAGGAGACGAGAGTTTGGGGAAAGGTGGAAACGGCGGAGCCTTGGGAGATGATGAACAGTGTTTTAGGGAGAGTTTGAAGTTAGGGTTTTGCTGAAAGAAGATACGAGGCCATGGATTGGGCTCCGAGGCCCATTGGATTCTCCTGCGTACACCTCCAATTTCCTTCCCCCCCCCCCCCCCCTGGGTTCCTGTTTTTGTGAATTGCTTTGGGCTGGGCCCATTCTTTTTTTCTGCAGGTTATTTGTACCCCCTGTAGTCTGCTGTACCCCCTCCCCTTTTGTTTTCTTTTCTTTATATTTTACTTGCTTAGTTTTTTAGAAGAAAAAAATAATAATAAGAAAAAAAATATATAGAAAAAATATGAAAAGAAAAGGAAAAATACATGGGAAAAAATATTTTGAAAGAAAAGAAAGAATATAAAAAAATAGAGAAAAAGATTGAAAAAAAAAAAGAAATACAATAAAGAAAAAGAAATACAATAAAGAAAAAGAGATATTGAAAAATAGAAAAGAAAAAAATGTTGAAGGAAAAAATACAAGAAAAAGAATTTGAGAAGAATTATTAAAAAAATATAGAAAAAATAGTAAAAAAATATTAGTGTAGATTTAATATTTTTTTAGAGTGTATTTTTTCTCATAGAGATTGTTTTACATTTTTAGAGGCATTTTTAGAAGGTCCACTTGTTAGGGGACTATTTTCCATTTGATTTTTTTCATGATGAATAGGATAGGATAGTATTTCCTAGGGGTTTATTTTCAGTATTCAATCATTGTAATCATTTTTCAAAATGTTAATAAAACGAGATTTGAGTTGTGGTCCCGAAGTGGCCGAACTACAGCTGCTCTGATTCCTCGTACCAGACGAGGATATGTAGGCATAGGATGCGATATCCTAGCGAGCACACTAACAACTAACTCTTTTGTTCTCTCGCGGCTGTGCGATCGAGACTTTCCCGCTGACGACTAATTGTCACCCTTTTTCTCTCTTGCCCGAGTGCATTTGAGACCAGACCATAGTTGTAGGTTCCCGAACCTTTGAAACCAGTTTGATTTCTCACTGCTGTGTGAGAATACCCTGTTTAGCCGTAGTTAGCCTGAACTACGTAAAGCTCTGATCTTCCATGCAGTGTGGAAGTACGTAGGCACAAGACGCGAAGTCTTGGCGAGCCAATTTCCCCGTAGTCCCGAACTACGTTGACTCTGACTTTCTCTCTTGAGAATACGTAGGCGTAGAGTGCGACGCTCTATCGAGTCAATTCCCTTTCGTTTAGATTTAGCAGTCGTAGATAGATTGTTTGCATCCTTTAGACAACCCAAGCAAGCGTGGATCCCGTCGAGTACGACGGACGTGAGGGGTGCTAATACCTTCCCCTTGCGTAACCGACTCCCGAACCCAGGTTTTGGTTGCGATGACCATACCTTTTCCCGTTTTTTGCGAGTTTTACTTCGAGCATTCCCTTACCCTCCGTTGGGATAAATAACGCACGGTGGCGACTCTTCTGTCAGCCGGCGCCGATTTTCGCAGTAGCGACACACCTTCATCAAGAATCCCAAGTTCTCGCCGAATTTTGTAGAATGGTTCTTTCGCCAAAGGTTTGGTGAAAATGTTGGCGAGTTGATTGTGCGTGTCGACGAAAGTAACATCTACATCTCCATTCAATACGTGATCTCGAAGGAAGTGATGCCGGATATCTATATGTTTTGTTCTTGAATGCATGACCGGGTTCTTTGTAATATTGATGGCACTTGTATTATCACATCTAAGAGGAATGCAGCCGAGATCTATATCGTAATCGAGGAGTTGTTGCTTGAGCCACTGAATTTGTGCACAACAACTTCTTGCTGCTATATAGTCCGCTTCGGCTGTACTGAGTGCCACACAAGCTTGTTTCTTGCAGACCCATGACACTAATGCATTCCCGAGAATGTGACATGTACCGCTTGTGCTTTTTCTATCGGTCTTACATCCTGCATAGTCAACGTCAGAGTAATCAACTAAAGAACAAATACTACCTTTAGGATACCATAATCCGACGTTCATTGTCCCTTTGAGATACTTTATGATTCTCTTTACGGCTGTGAGATGCGATTCCTTCGGACTTGCTTGAAAGCGTGCACACAAACAAACGCTAAACATAATGTCAGGACGGCTTGCCGTCAAATATAGTAATGAACCGATCATACCTCGATATTTTATTATATCAACTGGAGTACCGAATTCATCTTGATCAACGTACGTTCCGGATCCCATAGGAGTGGACATCACCTTGCAACTGTCCATATCGAATTTTTTCAACAATTCCTTGCAATACTTGGATTGGTTGAGGAAGATGCCATCCTTAGTTTGCTTGATTTGTAGTCCAAGAAAATAATTTAATTTTCCCATCATGGACATCTCGAACTCTCCTTGCATCATAAGTGAGAATTCTTCGCAAAGCTCTTTGTTTGTTGATCCGAAGATGATGTCGTCGACATAGACTTGAAACAATAAAGTGTTTCCTTTGATTTTCTTTATGAACAATGTCTTGTCAACCTTTCCTTTTGTAAATCCTTTCTCACATAAGAAATTGCTAAGGCGGTCATACCATGCTCTTGGTGCTTGTTTTAGTCCGTAGAGCGCCTTTTTCAGTTTGTAGACATGTGAGGGATTCTTGAAGTCTTCAAAACCCGGAGGTTGTTTGACGTAGACTTCCTCATTAATGTACCCATTCAGGAAAGTGCTTTTGACATCCATCTGGAACAACTGAAAATTCATAGAACAAGCGTAAGCAAGTAGTAATCTAATTGCTTCTAACCTTGCTACCGGAGCGAACGTTTCATCAAAATCAATTCCTTCCTCCTGGTTGTAGCCTTGTGCAGCCAATATTACTTTGTTACGAACTATGATCCCATTCTCGTCAAGTTTGTTCTTGAACACCCATCTTGTTCCTATGATGTGCTTATGGTGTGGTCTTGGTACAAGACTCCAAACTTGATTCCTTTCGAATTGGTTGAGTTCTTCTTGCATCGCTACAATCCATTGGTCGTCGCCTAAGGCTTCATCAATCTTGGTTGGTTCAATTTGAGATACAAAAGCCATGCTGAGACAAGCTTCCTTAAGATTAAGTCGAGTTGCAGCGCCTTGGCTAATATCAGCAATAACTTTATCTATCGGGTGATCTTTATGCGTTCTCCATTCCTTCGGAAGATCTTGATGTTCTTCAATGATTTGAGTGACATCTTCTTATGGTATTTCTTGATTCTTTGAAATCTCTTCTTGTTGTTATGGAGAACCTACTATATCATCATCATCATTCATAATAATATTATCCTCTTTCGAGGGGTTAGTCACATCAAACGAAACATGAATGGATTCTTCAATAGTAAGTGTTCTCTTATTAAAAATTCTAAATGCTTTACTATAAAGAGAGTAACCAAGAAATATACCTTCGTCGGATTTCTCATCAAACTTACCGAGATTATCTTTGTTGTTGTTGAGAACAAAGCATTTGCATCCGAATATGTGGAAGAATGCTATATTTGGTTTTCTTCCCTTGAACAACTCATACGGAGTCTTTTTGAGGAGTGGTCGAATATTGACACGGTTGCTTACGAAGTATGCTGTACTAACTGCATCTGCCCAAAAATATTTAGGAAGATTTGCGTCGCTGAGCATTGTCCTTGCAAGCTCTACCAGTGATCTATTCTTCCGTTCTACGACACCATTTTGTTGAGGCGTCCTTGGTGCTGAAAAATTATGAGAAATTCCATACTCTTCGCAAAATTCTTCAAAGTCTGAATTTTGGAATTCTCCACCGTGATCGCTTCTTATAGAGGCTATGGTGAGTAATTTCTCATTCTGAATTTGCTTTGCATATTTCTTGAATGCTTTAAACGCATCACTTTTCTGCACTAAAAACAATGTCCAAGTGTATCGAGAGAAATCATCAACAATAACTAAGGCGTAGAAATTACCTCCGAAGCTTTTTGTTCTCGATGGACCGAAAAGATCCATATGCAACAATTGAAGTGGTCTTGATGTAGAAACCACTTGCTTGGATTTGAAAGTTGTCTTGGTCTATTTTCCCTTTTGACATGCATCGCATAACTTATCCTTGATGAATTTTATCTTCGGAAGACCAACAACTAGATTATGCTTTATCAACTTGTTTAAATGCTCCATGTGAATGTGAGCAAATCTTTTATGCCAAAACCATGCCTCGTTGTTGTTTGCCATAAGACATTTTACCTTCAAGGAAGAGTCATCAAAAGAAATCATAAAAATGTTATTATATCTTTTACCTTTTAACAAAATGTCATGAGTGACTTCATGTTCTATCAAGCATTCTTCCTTTGTGAAGTTGATTCGGAACCCTTTGTCACACAATTGACTTATGCTAAGTAGGTTGTGTTTAAGGCCTTCCACATAAAGAACGTCTTCGATGATTGTACATGGAGGTGCACCAATGGTTCCAACTCCAAGAATTTTTCCTTTATTATCATCACCGTAAGTGACGTATCCTTTGGCCTTTAATGATAGACTTGAAAATTTGTTTATGTCTCCCGTCATATGCTTCGAGCAACCGCTATCAAGATACCATTGATTAGTGGTTGTCTTCAAGCATACCTACAACACAAAATCAGGTAGTGTCAGGTACCCAAATTGCTTTGGGTCCTTGATAGTTAGTACCTTTTTCAACCCACACATAATGCCCTTTAGCAACATCAATATTGTGCACATAGCAAGCATTAGGTGTATGGCCTTTAATTCCACAATAAGAACATGTAGGTTGAAAGTGACTTCTATATCTAGGAACATGATTCTTTTTCTTTGCAATGTTTTTCTTGTTATGATATCGATGCTAAACTTTAGAAGTGTTGGCCTTTTCTTTAACAATTTATTCACTTGCTCTTACGAAAACGGTCTTATTGGTGCTTGGATTTGAAAATTTAGAATATCCTAATTCACTTTTATCATTAGGATATCTTTGATGTTTTAGAATTTCTTCCAAGCCAATTTGACCTTTTTCGTATCTTTCTAAAACTCTTTTGAGTTGAAAAATTTGGAAAGATAAAGACTCACACTTCTTACATACAAGACTTTGTTTTTCATCCATCAGTTTCTGTTTTTCATCTTCAATATTTTTCATAAAAACAGAGTTTTGTTCTTCTAAAGAGGAGATTCTTTTCTTTTGTGATGAGATGTTTTTATACAAAGTCTTGCACTCTTTTAGAAGTTCATCTATAATTTCTTGTGCATCATTATCATAAACAGAAAAAATACTACTAACCTCATTTTCTTCATCGGAGTGGTGAGAGACCATTAACGCCATATTTGCAAATTCATTATTTTCCGATTCCGATGATGAACTTACTTCGTTGTCGTCCCATGCGACATAAGCCTTCTTCGTTTTGAAATCCTCCTTGCCTTTGAATTTTCCTTTATTTGCGAGTTTCGGGAAATCTGGCTTTATGTGACCTTGTTTTCCACATTCGTAACATGTAATTTCTTGGTTTGATGTGGGTGCCTCCTTTTTCCTGAAATGTCTATTATTTTTAGAAAAAGAAGAAATTTTATTATTATTAAAAAACTTACCAAACTTTTTTACTAGAAGCATGAAATTTTCGTCTTCGGAAGATTCGTCATTTTTGTCATCCCTTGTGTCAATCTTTAAGGTAATTCCTTTAGACTTCTTGTCTTGACTTTCATGCTTCTCAAGCCTACCAAGTTCCAGTTCATGCTCTTGAAGTTTGCCAAATAATGAAGCGGATGTCATCGTTGAAAGACTCTTCTTTTCGGAAATAGCGGTCACCTTTGGTTGCCATTCTCTTGTTAAGGATCTTAGGACTTTCAAGTTGAGATCATCATTGGTGAAGGTCTTCCCGAGGGCAATCAGATGATTAGTTAGATGAACGAATCTCTTTTGTAAGGCAACAATGGATTCACCAGGCTGCATACGGAACATTTCATATTCTTGACTTAAAGTATTATGTCTTGATCTTTTTACTTCGGCTGTCCCTTCATGCGTTTCTACCAGGGTGTCCCAAATATCCTTTGCTGATTTACACTGTGATATACGGAAGAATTCGTCCATACTGAAAGCGCTTTGAAGTATGTTGATTGCTTTCTTCTCATTCAAAATTCTCTTTTTGTCATCTTCATCATATGAGGATTTTATCTTTGGAGTTCCAACACCATTTACCACACTTGTAGGAACATATGGATCAGTTTCTACGGTTTCCCATATACCATCTCCTTGAGCCTCAAGATGTGCCTTCATACGGATTTTCCAAAAATCGAAGTATTCTCCAGAAAAGAGTGGTGGCTTGTTACTGCTTCCACCATCTTTGAAAACCGGGTTAGTACTAGCGGAAGCCATTAGGATCGATAGGAATAGGTTACCTTAACCTGCTCTGATGCCAATTGTAAGTACAAAGTATGCCTAAGAGGGAGGGGTGAATTAGGCTTTTAGGGACTTTTTCCGGTTTTTCGGTATTCTTGAAATTTTACTGGTTAGGTTCTTGGTGATTAATGCAGTAGAAAGTAAAAGGACAGTGGACACCAAGATTTATAGTGGTTCCCCTCACAATTCGAGAGTACTCCACTCCCCTTTCAACATGAAAGAGAGTTTTCACTATTGTTTAATAAAGTACAACCTATCACACCATCAACCGGTGAGGCCTACTATCAAACAATAAAAATCAACAAGTGTACAAGAACAATCCTCTTGTAAACACTCACCCTTGTGTCCAACAAACCTGGATCACAAGTCAAAAAACAAGTAATATGAATAATTTGATTTGAGAGTAATAATGGTAATGTCAATGTTGAGATTGATCTTCTCATTCTGATCAAAATTCACTCATTTAATTTCAACACAAGTGTTCAATGCTATGCATATGAAAGATATGATCAATATGAACACTTTTGAAAAATTTGAAAAGTATTTGAAAAGTGGTGAATTTGATTCAAAGAATTATTTTGAAATTGATTATTGGAGGTTGTTTTTCAATTTGAAAAACTCATAATTTATATGTGTAAACACACTTTTTCCAAAAGGTATATTTGAGTATAATTCAAAATATGAACTGGTATAATTTTCAAACCATTTTTGAACTTGAAACAAAGCCATTTTTCAAAATACGTTCAGTGTTAATCGGTTAACCTATATGGTTAGTCGGTTAACACTTGAACGTTATACCAAAATATTCAAAATTTGAAATGGTTAACCGGTTAACCTATATGGTTAATCGGTTAACACTGCTATTTTTTCAGAAAAATGCTTATAAAAATAGTGTTATACCAATTCTAATAGTTTAAAAAGTATGCTAATGCAATGTGATCAAATGATAAAGATGTTGAACACTTGTATATCAATTAAATTAATGGATTTTGATATACCATAGCTTGTGTCCAAAACTTGAAAGTTGATCAGTCAAATGTTCATGAAGCTTTGAATGTTGATCACTTCCATTCCACTTGATCTTGGTCTTTTGAAAGCGATTGCCTTTTTGCACAGATGAAATATCCTTGATCTTGATGTTGACGTCATCAAAACTTTGAGATGAAGCTTGCTTCTACAGTGTCGATAGACGAGAAGCAAATTTGTTAATGTAAGATATTCATGAAGGAACATTTGGCACTCACGCCAATGGATATGTCATGTCCAAGAAGATTTTGAGGGCTGGATATTATTGGTTGACTTTGGAAACTGACTGTATTCAATATGCCAGGAAATGTCACAAATGCCAAATTTATGCGGATAAGATGCATGTGCCTCCAACGTTGTTAAATGTGTTGACATCACCTTGGTCGTTCTCTATGTGGGGCATCGACATGATTGGGGCAATCGAACCAAAGGCTTCTAACGGACATCGATTCATTTTGGTCGCTATTGATTACTTCACCAAGTGGGTTGAAGCTGCATCCTACGCCAATGTTACTCGACAAGTGGTGGCCCATTTTATCAAAAATGAGATTATTTGTCGATACGGAATCCCAAGCCGAATCATAACAGATAATGGTACTAATCTGAATAACAAAATCATGAAAGAGTTGTGTGGTGACTTCAAAATGGAACATCACAATTCTTCTCCTTATCGTCCCAAAATGAATGGAGCTGTCGAAGCTACAAATAAGAACATCAAGAAGATTTTTCAAAAGATGGTGAAAACATATAAGGATTGGCATGAGATGCTACCATTTGCCTTGCATGGGTATAGAACGTCCGTTCGCACTTCAACAGGGGCAAACCCTTTTTCCTTGGTATATGGGATGGATGCAGTGCTTCCTATTGAGGTTGAGATACCTTCCTTAAGAGTCATAATGGAAACCGAGCTTGAAGAAGCAGAATGGGTGAGGGAAAGATTTGATCAGTTGAACCTTGTTGACGAAAAGCGCATGGCTGCGGTATGTCATGGTCAGTTATATCAGAAAAGGATCAAGAGACATTTTGACAAGAAGGTTCGTATCCGAGAATTCCGAGAAGGGGAGCTTGTACTCAAAAGGATTTTGTCAATTCACAAGGATGCGCAGGGAAAATGGATGCCCAATTATGATGGTTCGTTTGTTGTAAAAACAGTCTTCTCAAGAGGCTCGTTAATTCTCACAATAATGGATGGGGAACAGCTTACACATCCGGTGAATTCTGATGCAGTACGAAAATATTACGCCTAAAAGAACCCGATAAGTCGAAAACCCGCGAGGGCGGCTTATGCAATAATGGGTATCCCGCTGGATCATAACCTATGAAGGAGGTCCAGGCAAAAGTTAGGGATGAGATAAAAAAGTAAAATGAGCTCGCTAAGTTGAAAACCCGAAAGGGCAACTTAGGCAAAAAAGAGCGTCCCGGTGGATTGAAAACCTGAAAGGGCAATCCAGGCAAAAGTTAGGGACAAAGGCGTTTCACTGCATCAGGTGGGTTGTCGCCACTGCAGAAGATTTTACAGGAAGTCCATTTCAACTGTTCTTGTCAGAAGCAAGGTTTTGGAAAGTTTTAGTCATTAGGGATAGATTGTCAGTGGATTCAATGTACCCTTTTTCATGTTGCCAGTTTCAATTGTAAAAGTTCCATGGAGTTCTGTCATTGACAAACTTCCATTCTTAAATAAAATCAGTTTTTGGACCATTATTTTGCAATTTACCATTTTCTTTATTTCCTTTGTTATGCAAAATATCGTTTATTGATCAATGATAATTTTGAAAGCACCAGGTTCGAATTTAAAAATAACTTTTGAAGATTAACAAAACATAAGGTACTTTGGCTCACGGAAAGATTCGGTGGAAATCATACCTCTCGAAAGATCTCAATGTGGCAGAAGCTTTGGTGTGCGATCTCAATACACCTCCTATTGAAACGTCAGTTGAATTGATTTGATAGGTTGCTCATTTGGTCGTGTGTAGTTACCAATATTGAAGACCATCTCCCCAGGTTCCTTTATGAGATACGTTCTTGTGATGGTGGACTCATTCTCAGTAGAAGCATTCAGAGCATCTATTCAGAGTTACGTTGTCAATTCTGGCCAGCTTCCCTAAAGCTTTATTCCCGAGCGAAGTGGGTTTATTTCCTAGGGAATCTACAGACATCTTTGTTTTGTGAATTCAATGTGATTCATTGCGTCCCTGGCAAGATAGATTGGCTTATCTATCTTCCCTCTTGAGTCTCCAGATTCTTCTATCTCTCGTCAGAGTCGGCTCTTACATATCATTAATCATTGGCATCATGGCATATCATGTACATTTGTCTTGCCTCTGTATGTTACCTTTTGTCTTGATTATTTCCTGGTTGTTACCAGTGATCTTGCTTGTTTTTCTTCAGGCATCCTCTGTCTTTTTAAGGTGTTGGTCGTCACCAATTTCTCTACTTTAGTTGTTACTGATTCTGTTTGTGGTTGTAGGTCGTCACCTGTACCCCTGTTGATTCTAGTCGTTACTAGTACCTTTGGATGTTCCCATTTGTTACTGATATTCATTCTGGTCGTCACCAGTTTCTCTCCTTGAAGTCTAGTCGTTACTAGCAATCCGCATTATTTAAAGTCCAATGGTAATTGGCAGTTCTTTTGAAAGTCCAGTGGTAACTGGCACTATTTAAAATCCAATCGTTGTTGGTATAGTTGACTTGGTCGTCACCATATCTTTTGAAAGTCCAGTGGTAACTGGCACTGTTTAAAATCCAATCGTTATTGGTATAGTTGACTTGGTCGTCACCATATCTTTTGAAAGTCCGGTGGTAAATGGCACTGTTTAAAATCCAATCGTTATTGGTATCATTGGTTTGGTCGTCACCATATCTTTTAAAAGTCCAGTGGTTAATGGCTCTGCTTGAAAGCTAATCGTTATTAGTACCGAGAGTTGGTTTTTACCAATTTCCCTAGCCGGAGTCCTATATTGTATCAATGCGATTCGGAGTTCCCAATTATTGTTTTGGTCGTCACCGTCACCCCCTGTAAGTCTAGTAGAAACTAGCACCCTTTGAAATTGTTTGTTGTTCTGGTCGTCACCAGTGTCCCCAGCAAAGCGTTGCTTTCCCATTTGAGTCTCGGAGATCTAGTGGATACTAGTATCCCCGGTGCATCTGGTCTTGTTTCTGTTCTTTTCCTGAAGATCCCGTTCGAACTCTTCGTTATAGGAAATTCCTCATTTGATTATCTCCAGTGAGGTTTGCGTCTCCTTTCTTTCGTTTCCCCGATGGAGATTTGCCTTCTTCCCCAGCGGAGTGTTGTCTCCTTTTCCCCAATGAAGTTTTGTCTTCCCTATTGGAGTTTGCGCCCCCTGTGTGAAAGATTCCCCCTGAGCAGCATCTTTAGTCATGTTTGAACTATTTTTGTGTGTTTTGCCTTAGATCTTTCCCCAGTGTGTTGGGCCCCCCGTGAGTAGTTACTCGTTGTATTGTCATTCTTTTATCTTTGCCCGTGTGTCTGCATCTGTCTGGCATTCAAGCATCATAAACCATCATCTAGATTCATGGCATATTCACATTTGTCCTTTTGCATACCATCGGATCTAAGGGGCAAAATTTTTGGTTTGCTATATTTAAATACATTTCACTACGATTCTGCGAGGATTGTCATCTCTCACTGCCATCCAGTGAAAAATATTTAAATAGGGGCAACTGTCATACACCAAATTTTGACCCCTTAGATCTTCATCATCATTTTAGGATCATACTCATTTAATTATCTAACCTTAACCCGTTTCAAGTTTGTCTTTGTTAAGATACAGAAATCAGGGTTCCATACAACTGAAATCGAGGTTTCGAGGGTTAACCAGTCAATGCTTTGGATTGGTTCTCCTTGAGATAGGTCTCCACATCATCAAATATATTCCATTGGATCAAGTATGAATCCAATTTGAGGTTGTCGCCCAGGAATCAAGAACAGTGCAGTTCAGGGTACCCGATTAGGGTTTTCGAGCAGGAAAAGTCAATTGTGGTTTAACTTTTGATTTAAAAGGTGTTACAATAGTGGGATCATGGTCCATAAATTTCATATGGCTTAGTGAATTCTATTCAAGAAGTTTCAAAGTCTCAAAGGACCCGGAGCATCAACAGTCGACTCGGTAGTCACCGGTCGATCGTTCGGTTGACCGAAAAGTCAACTCTTCACTCATAAGGAATTTGACCTCAAGATATGAATCAAAAATTTTCCTAATGAAATATTTCACCTACCCATAAAATTTCATGACCATTGGATTAAGGATTGAGGAGTAATCGCAAAAGTCGGGAATTAGGGTTTTGAAAGGGGCAAGACCATAACTCCTTAACCACACATCCAATTGAGTTGTTTCAAAGCTCATTGGAAAGCTCTTGACAAGTCCTACAAAAGTCCTAAAGTGGTCCATGATCAGAAAATGCATAGATTTGGAGTTATGACCAAATTCATTACAAGAGGGAAAAGTAACTTAGAAAAATTCTAAGTTATTTCACTTTTAGGCTTGTTTTTCAGCAACTTTGAGAGGTTTTTTGGCCAAGTTCCTTTGGGAATCTGAAATTCATGAAAACATGAAAGTTGTAGAGCTACATGAGGACTTTCCAAAATATAGTAGAACTTCTCTATAGCCCTTATGAGCTGAGAGTTATGAATTTAACAAGATGAGGTTTTAACACTTGAGTCTCACATTGTCAATTTTTTCACAAACTCATCCTTTGACCACTTGAGCTATTCTCAGCCCTTGGATCTTATTTCTATCTGATATTTAGAGGATTTGAAGAGGATAAATGCAACAAATGAGGAAGTTTAGCAAGTCTTGCAACTTGGAGGCAAGTGGGAGTATTTTAATCATATAATAGGAAGAAAGAGAAACTTTTGCCACACTTGCAGCAAACAGCCCCCTATTTCTTAGCCACTCTAATCACCATTATGTCATCTATACCACTTGATCAATGCATCAGTTGAGCTAAGGATTTGAAATTTGCAGCTGCACCAAACCCTCAAGCAAAGTTATCTTTTTCAAAATCCCTCAAAAAGTGCCAAGTTACAAATCTGTCCCCACCCTTCATTTTTCCTATAAATAGAGGCTCCCTCTATGTCATTTACACACCAGATCACTCTTAGAACCAAGAGAAAACCACAGCTCTCATTCCTTTCTTGTTTGTCTCATTTTCAAAATTCCAAGTTTCATCAAAAATCTGTCTTGAGCAAAACAATCACCAAAATCCATTTCCACACATTCCAATCCTTCAAAAACCATCTGCATAATCCATAAATGATATGTAGAAGATGTTCATACTCTTAAACCACCCAAAAACACCATTTTCCCAAAAGTCAACCTTCAAACCAAGCAAGCTTGACCTTATACACAAAAACAAGCAAACCTCTGTCCAGACCTGTTTTCTTCATTCTAACCATCCATACACCTTTGATATATGATGCCTCAACTGTTCATAACATAAAACAACCTCATTCTCATTTATTTTGAGATTTGTCACAAGTTCCTTCAAGTACAAGAAAAGTTGTTCTCATCAAAGCAAAGTTGGACAACAGCTGAAGTTTTTCTCAAGGCATTCCATATTGCAACAAGCTTGTGTGGAGGTCTACAAGAGGTTGGTAGTAACCATCCCTTTCATTTTCTGTCATAAACATACTTGATATGCTTGGTGTTTAAATGCAAAATATGGTCTATATGCAAATCTGCCAGTTTTTGTGCTTGTTTTGATCCTATCATGTCTAAGTTGTTTGTTAACCTTTTCATGATGTATCTTTGCACCTAAGTCATGTTTTAACTTTAGGAGTTTTTTTGGCTCACAACTGTTGTGCATGTTTGGTTGGAATATCAAGTTTGCTTTCATGAACATTTTGATGTTAGTTGTGTTTGTGCCTAACATGATTCTTGATATATTTGATCTGTTGCTGCTTGAGTCTAGTATAGGATAATTTTCTATGATAGATGTATGTGTATGCCTTTCTTAAACCTGTTGCCTTGTTGTTGTATCTTTGAAGAAGTTGCATATACCATGAACAATGTATGTCATTCTGTTTTGAACCTGCTAGACAACCTCTTTGGATCATTTTGAGTACTTGCATCTTTCTATCATGCATTTTTCTGTTGAGAAACCAACTGCCATGATGATTTGTTAATCTTGTAACTGGTGTGCATTAGAGATATTATGACTGACTTGAATAATTTGTGCTAGCATTGCCTTTCTGCAAAATTCATACTTGCTGCCATGATACATACTTGGAATTTAATGATTGCCATGCTAAGTGTATATCTGTTTGAACCTTCTGCTTGAGGCTTGGCCTATGTTTGTTAACATGAAAATGTGGTATCCAATATGTTTTTGACATTATCTTGTGCATTTCACATCACTTGCTATCAACATGAAGTTCTTGTTAGGAGTATGTCTAGATTCTTGCTTGTAACCTTTCCTTTTTCAAGGCTTGATGTGAGTTTGATATGTTTGGCCTGTTTTTACTTTGAAAACCAAGTGCAGCTGTTATGTATGAGTTTACATGTTGGACCAATTTGTTAATTGCTAGTCATGAGCACTTATTGCTAACTGTTAAGATAGACCATTTGTGTTTGAACTGATACAATTGCTTAGATGTTTTGCTTATATAAATGCCTTGCAAAGTTACATATGTGTGGTTGGCTTGAATTTGGTTTTGACTGTCATAACCTTTGCTGTCCTGTTTCTATTTTCTATTCCAAATTAATATGCCATCACTGGTGTTAAGTTCTTGCATCTTGTTGAAACTTTGATTGTATGTGCATAAACCATGATGTGTATGATAAGTATCTAGGTTGCATTATGATTGTTTCCATTTGCCAACAGCATTTTAAGCATGTTATTCAAACCATGACAATCACACACCAGTTTCTGTTTGAGGCCATCACTACATGATTTTTGCATCCAAATCCCATGAACATTATATTTATGGTTTGAGCATACCATTACATATCATCAATTCCTTCTGTCATGAGCTGTAGCTAGCTTTTTGCATATCAAGCACTTTTGTCCATAATTGCAACTTACATGCCATTTTTTTGTTTGGAACTGTTTCTGTTTGATCTAGGCATCTAGGATCATTAGACAACATGTTTATAAGATGTGCACACTTTCATTTGATCATGATCCCTCTTATTTTAAACTATGGCCATCATCATGCATTTTCAAAGCAATTTGTGCAACTTGCATGTCATTTTTTTTGGACTTGATTTGGTATGACTTTTTGCATCAAGAATCATTGGTTCATGTATTTTGAAGTTGTGCATACCCTTACCTGTTCATATGTCTTGTTGTTTTGAGCTGTGACATTCAATTGCAATTTCAAGCTTCACACTACCATTTGCACACCAGTTCCTTGTTTAAAGCTGTTTCTGTTTGGCCTTGGCATCTAGAGTCATTAATTAACATATTTGAAAGTTGCTTGGACCCTTACATGAGTTTAAAAAGCATTTGGTTTGATCCTTGGTTTTCAAAATGCATTCCTAAGCTTCAACTTGCATTTACATTCTAATTTTGAAATGTGTGCATCATCTTGGAAAACTGAAATCACCATTGAATTCCTCATGAAATTTCACTTGAGATAGGCTAAAACTTTGTTCAATTTGGTTAAATATTGATGAAGTTATGGTGTTGTCGTTTTTTATGTTTTTTGCTTGCCTTCATGTTTTTGCCTTGCCCAAGTTTTCATGCGCTCATTTAAGTATTTAAATTTTAGGGGTGGAAAAATACACGGATGTATCGCCACCCCAGTGGTTAAACCTTCATATTCTCATGTGCCTTTTACATGCTTGTCCTGGGTTCGATCCACAGTGGAGATCAACCCTTTTTGTTATTTTTCATATTTGCCTTGTTTTCATTATTTTGTGTATTTTCTTCCCTTTCATTCTCAAATGCGCGCCTTGGCCCAATTGGCATGATTTTGAATTGGTATTCAAAGGCTGGTGCCCACCAGGCGCCTCCCTTTCTTTTTATCATTAATTGCCTTGTTTTTATTTTAGTTGTTACTGATTTTGTAAAAATCATAACTTCCTCTTTTTTTGTTATTTTTGAGTGGTTCTTTTTGCGTTTGTCTCGTATTTGTATATATTTTCATGTGGTGCATTAATATTCTAGGACTCTCATTTGTGAAAACAACTTTGCATTAAAAATGTTCATGTTTCTTTTAGGGGTTTTACCCTCCTAATCGTTTCAAGCTTTTGATTCATTCTTCTCCTGTTTGTTGTTGTGCTTAATGTGAGTTCTATGTTTGTCAAACCCTTGACGTAATTGTAATTATTTGTTGCTTTTAAGCATTATGTTTGATTCATTTGATTTCCATGTAATATCCCCATGATGTTTGACTTATTTGCATTGGTCGTTACCTTCATCTTTGTCAAGATGTGCTTAAGTCTTTATCTTTCATTGAGTCTTGTAATAACTCATCTTTGCTTGCCTATTGTCATACGCTTGCATGCTTTGGTTGTAACCATTCATCCTATTTGAAATTTTTGCTTGTTGTAACATGCTTGTTTATTCTTGGTTGTAACCATGTATATTGTATTCATCCTGTTTGATGTTTATGCTTTGTTAAGTTTATTTTTCCCCAAGTGATGGAACTCTTTAGTTCTCATCCAAGTTGCCTTCCCTTCTATCCTTCCAAAGGAAAGTCTCTCTATTGACCTTTGGGTCATAGATAGTTCATCTCTCCCTCGATGTTGTCAAGTCATCTACCCACTTAGTTCAGTTAGAACATGTCCTTTAGACTTTGCTTAAGTCTAAGAATCCTACCCCTTGTTAGGAGTGCTCTTTCAATTAGAACTTAGGATAGAGTTTGTTAACTCTATGTAAGAATCATGGAAATGATTTTCTTACTCCCCTTTCTTGAGTGTTCAACTTAGATCTAGAGAGTTTCCTTAAACTCTACACAAGCATTGTTATGTTTGTTCCCCTTTGAACCTTGATCGTAATCAAGTGTTCTTCAAACCTAGTGAGGTGAATTACGATTGCTCTGATTCTATCCTAGTTAGGATACGTAGGCAGAAGACGCGATGTCTTTGCGAGCAAACTTAGTGCATATATCTTTAGGTTTTAACCTACACCTTTTACCCTATCCATAGCAAACATCTAGCAAGCTTAGCATACAAACAAACAAAAGGTTCATGTAGAGTACTACAGATGTTTAGGATGTGAAATACCTACCCTATGTATAAACAACCCCCGATCCCCGAATCTCTTAGCGTTGTTGTAACATCGCGCAAAAGGTTTTTTCTTTCTTTAGACCTTTCCTTTGGATAAATTAAAGTCCGGTTGTGAATTCAATGAATTAAAGATTCAAATTAATCAATAGCTTGGTATCACGATTCTCACTGCAACAAATATCAAATCATTTTTTTAACAAGAAGAAAAAAGAAAAACAAAAATCAATTTTATTTAGCTTAAAATATTTGTTAATATAAAACTAAACATTTTTCAGCATTTAAATTAAAACACTTTTAAACACTAAACTTATTTTTTTATAAAATTAAAACATTTTTAAAAAATTATAACAAAAAACCAAAATAAACTCTTTTTCATTAAAAATCTAAAAAATTAAAAATATTTCCTTAATTAAATAAATTTGTAATAAAGACATTAAAAATTTTAATTTCTCCTAAACGCAGAGATTATTTTTTTCCTTTAGATAAAACACCAAAAATAAAAGTGCTTAATGTAGCCATTTCAGTTTCATCCAACCCCCCCTAAGTTGTTTGTGTCAGCTTATTGTCGTTCATTTATTCGTACTATTTTTTGGCATGAATGTAATTTATGCGAGGCCATGATCGCAGTTATTTTTTATTTTCACATTTGTTTTGGGATTTGTAATTTACGCGAGTGATCGTCGCAATGCTTTCTTTACCGTTTCTTTACTTTCCACGCCTTAATTATGCCGCTGTGATATATTTTGTCTGTTTGCATGATTTTTACCGTTTAAGCGCCTTCCAAAGGATTAGGTCTAGCAGTTTGACCGTCGAGTCAATAGTCCTAACCCTTTGACTATTTCAAACCCTATTTAGCCTAGGCATCCCTCCGTGGACGAAAACACTCTTTACCCTAGCTTTAGGTCAAAGAGTCATCGTACTCTGTCTTAGGGTTTCTCGTCGTGGAATCCCTAATTTCAATTCAAAATTTCAATATAAATAGGAGTTTCAAAACTCCACGTAAGTGTGTCCTTAAGATACGTTTATTCCCCTTGAAACCTTGACCACAATCAAGACGTTTCTAACCTCCCTTTCAAGGGGAACTACGATTACTCTGATTCTATTCCCTATCCATGATACGTTAGCACAAGATGCGACGTCTTGCCGAGTAAACTTAGGACTAACCCTTAGGTCTCTTAGTCACTCTTAACCCTTAGCTCAATATATATTAAAGCAGATAATAAAATAAAAAATAGTAAACAATAAACAAAAGGTTCTTGTAAAGTACTACAGAAGTTTAGGGTGCTAATACCTTCCCTAAGCTTAACCAACCCCTTACCTAGATCTCTCCCTACATTGTGTTCACGATGCAAAAATAGGTTTTCCCTCTTTTGACCTTTTCCTTCGGATAAATCAAAGAGTGGTTGTGAACTAAAGATGCGATTCAAATTAATTAATAATTTGATATCATATTTCCACCGCAACAGAAAATGGCGACTTCACTGGGGATTTGCCATAATTTTTAAGGGTTGCCCCTATTTTGTTTATTGCATGTTTTTCTTATCTATATATATTATTGTATATTGAGGGGATATCTGTTATTGTGAGATAAGTCCTAACCCGGACTTGAGTGACCTTATTATAGGAATGTGAGATATTCAACGGGGCTTGCCAGGAGTGAGTCCCGACTAAGTTGACTCGAGAATCACCGCTCGATTGAGACCCTTCCATAAGATAGTTCGATTTAACGAGTAGTCGTGAAAACTTTCACTATTTTTGGAAAGGAGTCTATGATATTGAGGACCGTAGTACCTTAACACCACCTTGGCCTTATATAAGACGTAGTGCGGGGACTATGTGGGAGTAGTCCTATAATAGTTGCTACGTGATACTACCCTCAAAAGAGGTTCTCTTGAGAATATTATCGACCCCCGAGTCAGTCGGAAGGTTGGTAATATTCGAAGGAAGGGCTGATGACTTTGGGCACTTCTTTAGAACCTTGTTCGGCAGGTACAACTAACCTTAGTACATACCTTATTGGGATGGGTAGACCCTAACTCATTGCACATACCTTTAACCTAGGACTTTGTATATGTGCATTGCATCCATAAAACATTACATTGCATTACATTTCATGGAATTCAAATCTTATTTATGGATATTGCAGGATACTATGGATTACGATAGAAGAAAAACTTTGAAATATACTTTTAAAAATCCTAAGCTAGATGACCTAAGGAAGCTAGGATCTTTAGTCCAAGATCGAGAAGGATTTTGTAACCGGTATGGAAGGTTGTTGCCTCTGTTGGAATTTAAAGTGAACAAATGACTTCTTTCGGTTTTGCTACAGTTCTACGATCCTGACTACCATTGCTTCACATTTCCCGACTATCAGCTATACCTACTTTGGAGGAATATTCTCAGCTTATAGGGCAGTCTATTGTGGATAAGACTTCTTTCCCTTTCTTGGAGAAGGACCCTAAAGAGCAGGATATTGCTAAAGCCACATGTTTGAAGGTATCTGACATTAAGGAGAATATGACTCATAAGGGTGAAATTTTTGGGTTACCTACAAAGTTCCTAATGGAGAAAGCCCAACATTATGCCGACCAGTTGAGCATGCCTACCTTTGAGACGATTCTTGCCTTGCTTATCTATGGAGTGTCATTTTTCCCTAGTTTTGAAGGATTTGTGAACCTTAATGCCATCTGAAGGTGAGAAAACACTTAGAAGGGGGGGTTGAATAAGGGTTTAGAGATAAATATGGCAATAAAAACACAAAGATTTTTATCCTGGTTCGTTGAACTCAACTAATCCAGTCCACCCTATCAAGATTGATTTGCCTTTCTCCTCAAGGACTTAATCCACTATATTCAACATATTACAGTGTCAAACACTAAGAACAACTATCTTAGTCTTCTCAAGAACTACTGACCACAACTTGGTCTTCTTAAGAAACCTTTACAAATAAATGTAAACTAACAAGTGTGTTTGATGCTTCTAAAAAGCTATATCACAAACTGTATTTTTACACTTAAGATTAAGAACAAATAAAACTATTAAGCTTTGAATAAGAATGAGTGTATGAGAGTTGTTGAATAATTTGCTCAAGATTTGTTATTAGTTCGTTTGCAATTTGTTAACCTTGAAGAGATGTTGAGGATGTCCTTTTATATTGCTGAAAGTCCAACGCTTGAAGACTGTGCAAGTAGAGTAGTTGTAGCCTTTTGTCTTCACATGACTTTTCCTTTCTCACAAGTAGAATTTTCATAGAAATGCCTTTTGCCTGAATCCTTATGTCTATCACAAATAAGGAATAGTTCCATTGGAGAGGATGTTGAGAATAGTACCAAGTCTATTCACGTGCTGACATCTTTTCAAACGTAAACAACATCAAATCCTCTGATATACTTCTTGTTCTTCAGATCAGATTCAATGAGATCAGAGTTGCAGCAATAGCGCTTTAGCGTGAGTGATCTGATCAGAGTATAACTGTTTATCAGAGCCTCTGTACTTGCAGTGTGAAGTATATTCAGAGTCTTCTGAAACAGTGCTTTAAAATCTTCATACAACATCTTCAGCTATGCTTCAGATGCTTCTGTAGCTTCTACTTCAGAGTCTTTTGGTAGCGCTCAGAGTCTTCTGATGGCTTGCATCTGATGCTTCAGAGCTTTGCGTAACTTGTTGTTCAGATGCATTTTGCTTCCATAATGATATTTAATTTAATATCTGAAACACAAACCACTTGAACAAAATTAGAGTATATATTTTCTTAATACAAAATTCCATTAGAGTTATCATCAAAACATAGAGATATAATTAAACACCAATTTGTGTTCTAACAATCTCCCCCTTTTTTATGATGACAAAACATAGGAAATTTTGTTCAATAAAAAGGATAAATATATAACTCCCCCTGAGATAAAGAATCTCCCCCTGAAATGAATACTCCAATAGAAGAAAATACTTCCCTTTTTGCATGAGTATACTATTCAGATTAAGAGCCTGGTTGAAAAATTTTTGGTTAGAATCTTGGTTTAAGTATACTTTCCAGAATCAGAGCTTGATTTTCCTTCCAGAATTAGAGTCTGGTAGTAGCTTGATTTACTTTCCATAAACAGAGCCTGGTTTACTCTTACTGATTTTCTTTCCAAGAATCAGAGCCTGGTTTATATTCTATAATTAGAGTCTGGTTAGCTTATAGGATTAGAGCCTGGTAAACAGAACTTGGTTTGTATTTATCAGAGCCTGGTATGAATTTATCAGAGCCTGGTAAACCTGGTTTGAATGAAAAAAATCTGATTTGGGGATTCTCAGGGTAACTTCAATGAATTTTGTCAGATGATACGTTAGTTCTGAAAGACTAAAATTCAATGTTAGATATAATTTGTTATGTCTGAATTTCATTTTAGTAACTGTTTATGTTTGAACAAACAGAATTTCTTTTTTTTTTCTCCCCCTTTTTGTCATAATCAAAAAGAAGAATTTTTTAAGACAGAAAAGATTAACAGAAGAAAATAGAATAAAGTTGATAACATCAACAGAAGTAAAACAAATAATCAAACAAACATATTCATTCATGGATAATCAGAGTACATCAGAATAAAACATGATTCAGAGAAACATAAAAATAACATTCAAAGTGCACAAACATAAGAACTAAGATAAACGAGATGCAAGAAGTTTGAGGATGTGGGTCATCTCAGAAGTAGATTCCTCTTGCTTAGCCATCCATTTCTGTATGTTGTCTGTCTTCTCATCTTGTTTTGCCATCCAGGATTTGATTTCAGATTGACCAGCTTCCAACACAGCAATCTTGTCTTCTAGGTCTGGATTTTCTTTCTTAACCTCAGAAGAAGTAGAAGAAGCAGATTCAGATGCAGGAGCAAAAGCAGAGTCAATGATCATAGCAGATGTAGATTTTGGAGGCACAAATTCAGATGGTTGGTCTACAATCATCATAGCCAATGGATTGGTTTCCAGAGTAACTTCAGGAGTAGATTCTTCAAGAGTCTCAGAAGTAGCAATAACTCTAGAAGTTGAAGGTGCATCTTCAAGAAGCAATGTAGGAGATCTGTTCACATTCCAAAGCGTGTGTCTGACAACTTCAGCAAATCTGACCTTTGCGTCATCAGAGCAAATGGTCTTCAGATTAGAAGCCACAGAGTTGAATCTAGCAATGAACTTATTTCAGCATTCTTCATAAGCTTTTGGATTGATGCTTGAGAGACATTCCTCTTTCACAGAGTCTAAACTTATCCTTATTTCTTTCTTGAAATTTGCAAACAAAGCATTAACATCTAATCTGGATTTAGGTTTAAAGTAGGCTTCCAGAGGTGATGGTTTGGTTTGTTCAGGTGGGGGTGGAATGGTAAAGGTAGGGATAATGAACAGAGGACGAGGATAAGAAGGTAATGAAAGATGTTCTGATGATGAAGTGAAAGCTTGGAGTCTGGATGAGGATGATGTGGGAAATAGGAACTGTTTGAAGTTTGATGCAGAGGGAATGACATCAAAAGAAGTAGAGGTGTAGGGGATAAAAACAGAGTTTTGAGAGTGCAGAGGTTCTGATGAAATGATGTCTGGTATTTGTTCTAGATAGGCTTGAAGTACATATGGAAGGATAGTTGAAGAAGTAGGTTTATGTGGAAAGGTATGTTCAAATGGTTCTATTCTGGTATAAAAGTTTTTGAGTTTTAGACCAGAAGGAAAGGGATCAGAAGGATGAGGTTTAAAAGAAGCAAATGAAACAAATTCAGATGTTCCAAGTATATAGCCACGAAAAGAGGGGGTGAGTTTACTTCTGGTGGTAAGTCAGATTCAGATGAATGACATGAGGTGGAAGAGATATCAACCAGAATTATCAAAGGTTGAATATCTAGGACAACAGAATCAGGTATGAAAGGTTCAGATGTTTGGATAGATTCTGATTAAGGATTAGAAGGAATGGATTGTTCTGGTTGTGGTTGTTGTTGTTCTTGTTCTTGTGGTGTTGGTTATGTAGGTTTTGAAGTTTGTGGTTCTGGTAGGGGAATAACAGATGATTGTGGTGCAGGTGTTTGTTTGACAGATGGGGGAATATCAGATGGTTGAGAAAATGTTGGTTCAAAAGTATACTTTTCAGATGGAGTTGCTTGAGGTTGGGGTACAGAAGAAGCTGTAACAGATGGTTTCTTAGGTTTAGAAACACGAGGAGGTGAAGGTGAATGTGATGGTAAAGGTTCATGGAGAGTTTGATCAGATGTTAATACCTCTTTGACAGTTTCAAGAATAGAGTCCAAACTTGCCTCTGAAGGATTGACCTTTTACTTCTTGACCCTTTTAGGCTTGACAACAGTAGCTTCACTAGTAGCCTTCCTCTTAGGTTTAGAAGAACCTTCTTCAACAACCTTTCTCTTCTTCTTGTGTCTGGCCTCATACAGATCTGGAGCAGGTTCACCTGCCTTCTGAACCAGATTTGCTGGTAGAGGAATTCCCTCATTCAGACACTCTGTAATGTAATCCAGAATAATCTTCCTTGGTTCATTGGCAAAGAACATAGGAAAATTATCAACTGGAATCCTTCTTTGAGTGACCTCTTCAGCGTTGATTTTCTTTGGAGCAAAAGTAACTTCTTCTACAACTTTCATCCTCTGAAGACTCTTCCCATTCAGAGGTTTTCCAATAACATAAGTTAACTCATCCTTCACTCCAGCTTCTACCAGATGACGAACAAGACCATTCTCAGTCAGAATGTCTGAGATAAGTCTTCCCATTGGAATCCAGTTCTTCAGCTTCTGATTTTTGGTTCTGGCCTATTCCCTTGACTGTTTAATGTGAGTCCACAGATGATTAAATAGAATATATGGCAGATCCACCTTAGTGCTCTGACTCAGACAATACATGAAGTATAGCTGATCAGTGTTAACATAGTCTTGAGAATTGGAAGATTTTCTATGATGAATGCAACTCATGAAAATCTTAGCCCAGATCCTGTAAGCTGGCTTCAAATCCTTAACCTTATTAGAAGCTTCTCCAGATGAGCAAACTTCTCTATACACATCAGACATATCCACACGCCCAGCTGACATATTGGTGACACCATCAGTTTCCTCATACCCTATGAGTTTTCTTATAAGATGTTCAGTAATAACAATTTCTTTACCCAGAACATAAGAAACTATGAACTTAGGGCATGCAGAAGCATGTATCTAGAATTCCTTCACTAGACAAGGATAGACTGGTCCCATTAGCCTGTCAAAGAACTTGGTCCAACACTGTGCATCAACAATGGGATGAAGATCATACCCATTTTCAGCAAACGATTCAAAGTTGGCAATAGATTCACACAAGACTTCCAACTTGTCAACTGGTGTGAGCAAAGTTCTTATAGGTTCCTTAAACGCAACAACACACATGTTTAAGGAAGAAACAACAGCCATTGAAGATTGGAATTGAGCAGACGTTGATGATGAAGTAGTCATTGAAGATTTTGAAGATTTATGGTTTCTGAGATGTTTGGGTTTGGGAGAGAGATGGAAACAATGAAACAAGAAGAAATGCATACAAGGTGTTTGTGAGAGTGAAAAGTGTGAAATGTGTAAAGTTGTGGCATTTATAGAAGAAATTAGGGAACATAAGAGTCACACGTTCAGCACGCTTACCACTTAGCATTTAATGAAAAGAATTTAATGATTTCAAGCAATGAATGATTCTGACAATTTGGGGGGAAAACGAGAAACTCAATATTCAAAAACAGTACCTCAAACGTCAATTCAGTATTATGCACTCTACCTTTTCAGATTCAGAGTTACACGTGTTTGCTTGCATGTGCTTCTGAAACTTCTTTGAGAAATGAAACGTTAGCCAACGTTCAGATCCTCTGAGGCTTGTTAGTTCAGATTTGCACACAAAAAATAAAATAATAAACAATAAATGAATAGATGTAATACTTCAAAGTCAAAACATTTTCATCTGAGAAAAATTTCTTCTGATAAACATTTTATTCTGGACAGAAATCCATACTTATATTTTTCAGAATAAATTTGAATCTATCTTCAGCAAGGGGTTTTGAAAATATATCAGCCCATTGATGATCTGTATCAACAAAGTTTAAACTGATAACTCCCTTCTGAACATTGTCTCTGATGAAGTGATATTTTATCTCTATATGTTTTGCCTTAGAGTGTAAAATAGGGTTTTTAGACAAACATATAGCAGAAGTATTATCACAGAAGATTGAAATGTTACTCTCATGGATCTGATAGTCTTCTAGCTGACTCTTCATCCAGAGCATTTGAGTGCTACAAACAGCAACAGCAATGTATTCTGCTTCTGTTGTTGAAAGCGCAATAGTGGGTTGCTTCTTGTTGAACCAAGAGATCAGATGACTTCCAAGAAACTGACAGCTTCTAGAAGTGCTTTTTCTTTCAACTCTATCTCCAGCGTAATCAGCATCACATAATCCAACTAATTTATAATCATCAGATATTCTGTAACACAAACCCACATTAGTAGTACCTTTCAGATACCTTAGAATCCTCTTAACGGCTGTTAAGTGTGATTCTCTAGGATCTGATTGGAATCTGGCACACAGACAAACACTGAATAGAATATCAGGTCTAGAAGCAGTCAAATACATAAGAGATCCAATCATACCTCTGTAAAGCTTTTGATCTACTTTCTTATTAACCTCTTCCTTACCAAGAGTGCTTGTAGGATGCATTGGAGTTTTGGCCAACTTGCTTTCAGTCATATTAAAATTCTTCAAAAGCTCCTTCACATACTTAGTCTGATGTATGTAGGTAGCTTCTGGAGTTTGATTGACTTGGATTCCCATAAAGAATCTAAGTTCTCCCATCATGCTCATCTCAAATTCAGCCTGCATAGAAAGAGCAAACTCTTTTCCCAGCGTAACATTGGTAGATCCAAATATAATATCATTTACGTAAATTTGACAAATTAACAAATCTTTCTTAAATGATTTACAGAAGAGAGTTGTGTCCACTTTGCCTCTGATAAAATTCTTTTCCAAAAGAAAATTACTCAGCCTCTCATACCAAGCTCTGGGAGCTTGTTTTAAGCCATAGAGTGACTTTTTAAGTCTAAAAACATGTTCTGGAAATTTATCATTTTCAAAGCCAGGAGGTTGGTTAACATAAACTTCCTCTTCTATAATACTATTTAAGAAGGCACTCCTAACATCCATCTGATAAAGAGTGATGTTATTTTGTGCAGCAGAAGAAATGAGTAGGCGTATAGACTCTAACCTGGCCACAAGAGCATAAGTCTTTGTGTAGTCAATTCCTTCTTGCTCACTATACCCTTGATCAACTAGCCTTGCTTTGTTCCTTACAACTTCTCCTTGCTCATTCAATTTGTTTCTGAAGACCCATTTGGTTCCAATAATATTGAATCCTTTTGGTCTTGGTACCAGATCCCAAACGTCATTTCTGGTGAATTGATTTAGCTCTTCTTGCATAGCAAGTATCCACTCGTTAGCATTCAGAGCTTCATCAACAGAAGTTGGTTCAATGATAGACACCAACCCAAAAAGTGACGTTGCAGATGATCTGAGGAAAGACCTTGTTCTGATGTGGTCATCTTTCTTCCCAATTATCACATCCTCTGGGTGAGAGGCTTTGATTCTGGATGAAGATCCCTTAGCATTTGGTTCTTTAGAAATATTCAAATTGTTCATCTGAGCAGCCAATGGAGTTGCATCTGGCGTTGCTTCTGATTCTTTCACTTGAGCCTTTTCTGCCTCTGAGACTTCAGAGTCTGTGAGAATGACTTCTCTATCTGCAGAATTATCAAGCTGCTTTGGCTTTTGATTGCTAAGCTTATCATCAAATCTAGCATGTATAGATTCCTCCATAATCTGTGTCTCAGTATTGTATACTCTGTAGCCTTTAGAGCGTTAAGAATACCCAAGCATGAAACACTTCCGTGCTTTAGAATCAAACTTGTTCAGATTCTCTTTAGTATTCAACATAAAACATACACATCCAAAAGGATGGAAATAAGAAATGTTGGGCTTTCTGTTCCTCCACAATTCATAGGGAGTCTTCTCCAGAAGAGGTCTTACATACACTTTGTTCTGAATATAACAAGATGTGTTTATTGCTTCTACCCAAAAATGCTTTGCCAGATTAGTCTCGTTGATCATAGTTCTGGCCATTTCTTACAATGTTCTATTTTTCCTCTCTACAACTCAATTCTGTTGTGGAGTTCTAGGGCAGGAGAAATCATGTGAAATGCCATTTTCATTAAAATATTTTTCAAAATATTTGTTTTCAAATTCACCTCCATGATCACTTCTGACTTTAACAGTTTTAAAATCTTTTTCATTCTGGACTTGTTTGCAGAAGTCAAATAACACAGAATGTGACTCATCCTTGTGTTTTAGGAATTTCACCCACGTCCATCTGCTGTAGTCATCAACAATGACTAATCCATACTTCTTGCCTCTGATGGATGCAGTTTTCACTGGTCCAAACAGATCAATATAAAGTAATTCTAATGGTCTTGAGGTTGAAACAACATTTTTAGTTTTAAAAGAAGATTTTGAAAATTTTCCTTTTTGACATGCTTCACAAAGAGCATCTGAGTTGAACTTCAATTGAGGAAGTCCTCTGACCAGATTGAGTTTATTTATCTGAGATATGCGTCTCATACTAATATGCCTCAATCTTTTGTGCCAGACCCATTGCTCATCATTAACAGACACAATGCATTTTACGTTCTGAACCTTAGGTTCTGAAAGATTAATTTTATAAATGTTGTTCTTCCTCTTTCCATTAAATAGGATTGAGCCATTCTTTTGACTGACAGCCTTGCAACATTTTTTATTGAAGATTATGTCATAACCATTGCCACTTAATTGACTTATGGACAATAAGTTATGTGTTAATCCTTCAACTAGTAAGATATTAGAGATGGAAGGAAGATTACCATTTGTCGCTACTGCGAAAATCGGCGCCGGCTGAACAGAAGAGTCGCCACCGTGCGTTATTTATCCCACGGGAGAGAAAGGAAACGCTCAGAGTAAACCTCGCACAACACGGGAAAGGTATGGTCGTCGCAACCAAAACCTGGATTCGGGAGTCGGTTACGCAAGGGGAAGGTATTAGCACCCCTCACGTCCGTCGTACTCGACGGGATCCACGCTTGTTTTCGGGTATGGATTGTTATTCTATCTAAACTATAGGTCAAGGGTTAAAAAGAAAATAAAATGAAAATAAAAATGACTCGGCAAAGTATCGCACTTTATGCCTACGTATTCCCGTCTGGAACGAGAAATCAGAGTCAACGTAGTTCGCCTACCTACGGGAAAGGAGGGGAAGGTTGCTCGCTAGGATATCGCATCCTATGCCTACGTACTTTCATACAGCATGAAAGATCAGAGCAAACGTAGTTCGGGCCACGTACGACACAAGTCTGTCTTGGTTGATTTTATTCCTTCTGAAGAAGGTTTTTCTGATTAACAGTCCAAGCGGACAAAAATGACGTCTTGATGAGTTCACATTTTTTTACGGAAGAAGTGTCCTTTATTGTGTTTGAAATTTTATTGCATTTTTTTGTTTGTTTTGAGAAAGAAGAGACAGAACTCTAACCTACGGTTGCGAAGGGAATCAGACTAACCTATTGTTATCATGCATGGGTTAAGACCTAGTGTCTATCATGCTCCTCTCTTGCACAGAGAGAAACAGAGATCCTAAGGGATAGGCAGAAACAGAAACAATATCAGATATATACAGTAAAACAGTAAAATGCATGGATGCAACAATACAAGCGAGGCAAGGGAGTCCCACTCAACCTCGAACCTAGAAAACAATAGGCAAAAGTGAACAGACTTCACTTTCAACCCAACAGGGTAAACAACAAACAATACAGTCCAGAAAATCAATCAATACATCAGAAATGAAATACAGCAAAAATAAACAGCATCAGCAGCTCTGCATCAATATCCATCTTCAAGTCATCTCTAATCAGCTACAAGCTTCAGTCAGCAGCAGTCTCTATCTTCATGGCCTTCAGGTAAGGGCTTTGATCATCTGCCTTCCATCTGCAATGGCTTTTCTTCAAGTCTCAGGCTCTAGGATGAACATCAGTCAACCAGATGAGGTGAATGAATGTTAGACAGTTAATTACCTACCAAGGGTGGTTCATCAACTGTTAACATTAAACAGAAAGTTTCCTCTCAAAAGTTCTATCTTTCAAACATATTCACTGATCCTTCCAAAGGAAGGAGGTGGATATTTGAAAGAGACTTTGAATCATAGAGAAAGGATAGAGGCAAACAAAGCCATCTATGTTTGAGAAGCAAGCTTTCTAATCTAGAGCTCTGCCTAGCTCCTAGACCCTAGTCTCCTCAGCAGCTGTCAATAAGAACCTCCTCTTCAACTCTGGCAATTGCTCTTCAATCTCTGGATCTCCAATGGTCTTCATCTCCTCAAGTCTTCAGCTCTCTCAAGTCTTCAGACAATCCCAATACCCACACAAGCAAGCAATAATCCCCAGAGGGCACACCACACCAGTCAATCAGATATACAACATATTAATAGCAGTAGGGGCATCCTGACTTTTTCTAAGGGATCTAATAACTACCCATAGCCCCTATAGTCCCATAACTAAACTATTCAAACCCTAAGTCCTAAGGGAAAAGAATCAAATCTCCTAAGTCATCACCTAAAAACCCTAATTTTATCCATGTTGTTCAAGCCTATATTAAGCACCTAAATTTAATTCTAAAAAATGGGAACTAAATTGTATCTACAAGTTTGATGTCTAAACTAAACAACCTAAAAAGAATGGATGAAAAATATGAAAGTATCTAATAGAACAAAAATTAATAAAATCATGTATGAAATGAAACCATTTAAAATGTTATTTATTTAGAAAATATGGGGAAAATATCAAATAAAAAATAAAATGCCATTTTTATTTTTTATAATTTTCTAGACATTTTAAAGAAAAATATGCAAAAAGAATGAATTAAAAATAATGATTTTTCTATTTGTTATGAATTTTTTTAAAATGAATGAAAAAATGAAGAAAATAGAAAGAAAATATAAAGAAATAGAGGGAGGGGGTGAGAATAGCAAGGAAAACACGTTCAGTGCATTGGGCTTATGAAATTGGGGGGTGCGAATAGCTCTCTGAGCCCAATCCCCCCAATTAATGAAACGCTGCGTTTCAATTTTGAAGCTTCCCTCCGTTTTGAACTTTAAACCACAGCCATCAGATTACATCCCAAGTCCAAGTCAAACCCTGGATCGTGTGGCTCTGGCTTCATCTTCAACCTTAGAAACCCTAGGGTTCCTGCAACTTCACCATCGCGCATGAACTTTCCACTTCCCTGTTCTCCCTCAATCCTCCATGAAAGCTCTCACTGTAAAAACCAAAAATACTCCAATCTCTTCCCTCTACACAGCCATGCCATTATCTTCTTCTAAAACTCAAGCAATAATGCAATTCGATAGGTGCAACAGATCTGATCCATCATTCTCCACTGATATTGATCCTCTCAATTCTCTCTGGAACTCATCCTAAACTAACCTACAACTCACCCTGATCATTTTAAGCACTCAATCCAAGATTATCTCTCACGATTCTTGCCATTCTAAGCTTCACCAGAACTGGTGCACCATGATCAATGTCCATGAAACTTGCTCAAACTTATCAAAATCAATCATCTCACTTATCCTAACCAGTCTATACTAACAATTCCCTAAAATTCTCATTAAATTATGCAATTCGAATGAGGTTACCAACCTGTTGTGATGCTGAAAACAGTTATGGAATACACTTGATCCAATGCTTGAAAGGAGGGGAAATTGATCAGTGATCTTGGAGATGAGTTCTGTATGCAATCAGAGAGGATCCAAAGCTTTGAATCTTCTAGTTCCAAGGTTCTTGCACTTTGAATGATGATGATGAATAGCACAATTCCTTGCTCAATTTGCCAAAGAAATGTGTGGATTCTGACCTTTGTGTGATGATGATGAAGATTGAATCAAGAATGTTGAAGTTTGGTGAGAGATTGGTGGAGTTTGAGAAGCTTATACAAGAAGGAGAAAATGGATGAAAATGGAGATTTTGGACAAATGGGAGCACCAACCCTTGCATGAACCAGCTTGCATGAATATATAGGTTGCATTAGAACCTCCTAGAACATTGGAGAAATTTCCCTTTACACTTTTCCCTTTCAATTTGGATCATGTTACTTTCAATTCAAGCAACCATGGATAACTCACAAATTATGACCTAAGCTCAAAATTCCACTTTAGCCAATGTCTTTAGAATGCCTTTTCCATTCAAAATGACCTATAATTTTGCATCATTTGGCCAAGATATGAAAAATATCATTTTTTAAGCCATTTTCCTTCATTAAATTCACCAATTTTGAAACCTTGTGCTATGAACTTTTCCAATCTCTCATGGTTACTTTTCTAGACTCAAAATGTCATTTGGAGCAAGTTTGATGTTGTAAGTTTTTTCATTTGAGGCCTCCTTGTATGAGTTTTGGACATAGGTTAAAATGACCTGTAATTCACAAATGACCAAAATACCTTTTGCTTGCCAAGACCATAAGTTGAGTTCCACACATCATATGAAGGCATACTATACCATTATAGAAAGATAAGACAATGAGGAAAAATTCTTATGTTGACCAGAAATTCATTTGAAATCTCCTTGAGGGGTAAAAATTGCTTGGAAGTCAAGTCACTTTCACAGACAAAATTTCAGATACCTCTGATGACCTGTAACTTGCAAGGACCATAACTTGAGTTCTATAAATCTCCTTGATGTCTTCCACCACTCAAATTAAAGGTCTTGAGATCCTCTACAAGTTCCATGTTGGCCAAGGATCCATTTGAGGCTTGCATTTTGACTTATCTTGCTTGGAAATTTGACCTAAACTAGGGGATTTTACATAGAAACCCTAATTTAGAAACTCCTCTTCTCCTTGATTTCTCTTGATTTCTTCTTAGCATGACAACATATCCTTATTCTCCATGTCAAATGATGAACCCCACCTTTCTCCAATAGCCCTTAATGCCTTTAAATCAATCAATTGACCTAGGGTTGACCTAGGGTTGACCCAGATGAAACCCCCTAGTTGACTGTCTTCAACTGCAATTCTTGTGATCACCTCAACAACTTGTTTTCTTCCCCAAATGACTTTCTAAACCTCTCATGATGTCTAGATACTCCCCATACTCTCAATTCACAACTCATAGTTCCCTTGTTGACCCTCAGATACCCTCAGATGGGAGATAGACTCAAGGCTTGATCTGCTGAACTCTCTGCTCTCAAATTCTTTTCTGATGACTTGAATGAGATGGAATTAGGATAATATCCTCTTGATAGGCCTCTAGAGATGAGAATAATGATTGGTCCCCTGTTGAATGACTTGCTATGCTTATGCTATGCAGATGGTTAGTCTATGTACATGGCTCTATATGCAAATGCTAATGATATTGAAACATAAACCAAATGAATAAGGTTGGGCAAATTCTAGGGTGCAACAGCTGCCCCTATTCAAGCGACTTGGACCCGATTGGGTGAAGAGCCCGGAGCCTTCAGACATTCGCGGTACGAGACGGTTGAATACTAAGAAACCCGGAAATTTGCCAACCGCAGAAATAAACTGCACCCCTGCTTGGGGTAACGACATCCACTGCCTGGATCTGACTGCTTGCAGCCGCTCACTGATCTCGTAACGACCACGCTAGGGATAACAGATTGCCTGCTTGTCCACATTAGGACTCTGTCTGTCATCAATACGAAGAAATCTCAACTAAAACCTGTCCACGTTAGGACTCCACTTGCTGTTAACCCAGAAAAATCTCGGCAACTCCGATAGGGGATATTCCAACAAATCGTCCATGTTAGGAATGGACTCTTCCACGTTAGGAATAACACCATCCACGTAAGGAATCATCTCTTCTGCATCTGTCCACGTCAGGACTAAACTTTCCATCTTTCCACGTCAGGAAGCGATCTTCTTTCCACATAAGGAGAACTATATCAATCTGTCCATGTAAGGACCCCAATACCACTCGACATGTCCGCGTCAGGCCTCCGATCTTTCCGCGTAAGGAATACAACTTTGGTTCTGAACCTGTCCATGTTAGGACTCACCTTTCCACGTAAGGAGTACATCATTCTTCCTCGTCAGGAATCAACTTTTCTTGAATCCGTCCACGTAAGGACCCCAATCTCTCCACGTAAGGAATCTATCTTCTTCTTCCACGTTAGGAATAACTCCTTTGATCTGTCCGCGTCAGGACTAAACTCTTCCACGTTAGGAATGCACTTGTTTCCCCGTAATGAATCCATTTCGATATGTCCGCGTAAGGACTCCATCTTTCCACGTAAGGAATACCCACTTCTTTCCACGTAAGGAATAAATTCGTCTTTCCACGTAAGGAGAACATCGTCCACGTTAGGACCCACCTTCCCATGTCAGGGACACCATCTTAATCTGTCCACGTAAGGACTCCCATCTTTCCACGTAAGGAATGAACTTGCTCTTCCACGTAAGGAACTGAAGCCTCTTTTTCCATGTAAGGAATAGATTCGTCCACGTCGGGACCCATGTTTCGTCTTGATTTGTCCCCGTCAGGACTCCATTTTCGACCCGCTGGGGGAATAAAACCTGTCCACGTCAGGACTCACATCTCCTCTGATCTGTCCACGTCAGGACTAACACATCTTATCAACCCGGGGAAATAAATTTGTCCACGTTAGGACGCCCACTTCTAAAAAAAATCCCGTCAATATAGGAATAAGTTGTCCACGTCAGGACTTAGTTCTCCATTGATCCCCACCCACAAACTTCTTAGCACCGACGTGACAGCGACTTTGAGGCGGACTCTACTGGGGATATCTGGGAACCAAACTACCGGATGCCTGCTCTGTTGACCGGTGGTGGTCTCTGAAATTCTTATTCATGGAACCCCTTGATGACAAATAGCTCTGCTTGGAAATAAAGAGAAACTTATCCTGGTAACTCTGTGGGGAATACTGCCGAAACTGACATTATCATTGAATATCTCATGCCGAGATCTTGAGTATTTGGGTAGTTCATTTGAGCAAGAGCTCCCTCTACCTGAACTGCTGTAGTGCAGAAACTGCTTCAGCAAAATAAATGCTGAAGGTAACGCCGACTCCGCCGGGGATAGCCAGATGCTACAAAATTATTCCA